>BSBK01010620.1:20000-465498 GCA_027943335.1 Chamaecyparis obtusa | reverse complement strand
CCCTCCCTCCCATTCCCCCTCCTACTCCCCCTCCCCGTCACTCTCACTCCCTCTCCCTCTTCTCACTCCCCCTATCCTTGTCTCCCTTATTACTCCATCCCCCCTCCCTCCCTCACTCCTCCTCGCTCTCCCCCCTCCCTCCTTCCTCCCCCCCTCCCTCCCTCCTTCCTCTCCTCCACTCCCTCCTTCCTCTTCCCCCCTCCCCTCCCTCTTCCCTCTTCCCTCCCCCTCTCACTCCCTCCTCCTCTCCCTCTCCCTCTCCCTCTCACCTTCCCTTCCACTCCCCATCACCTTCCCTCCCACTCCCACTCCCACTCCCTCTCACTCCCCCTCCCTCCACCTCTCTTCTTCCCTCCCCCTACCCTCTCTCCCCTCATCTCTTCTTCCCTCCCCCTACCCTCTCTCCCCCATCTCTTCTTCCCTCCCTCTCCCTCTCCCTCCATCTCTCTCCCCCTCCCCTCTCTCTCCCCCTCTCTCACACTTACCCTATCTTCTTTCCTCCCTCTCTCTTCTTCCCACCCCTCCCTCCTCCCCTCTTCCCCCCTCCCTCCTTCCTCTCCCCTCCCTCTCACTCCATCCTCCTTCTCCCCCTCTCCCTATCACCTTCCCTCCCACTCCCACTCCCCGTCCCTGTCCCCATCCCCATCCCCATCCCCCTCCCTCCTTCACCTCTCTTCTTCCCTCCCCATGGCCTCTCTCTTCTTCCCTCCCCTCCCCTCTCTCCCCCCTCTCTTCTTCCCTCCCTCTCCCTCTCCCTCCATATCCCTCTCCCTCTCCCTCCCTCTCTCTCTCCCACTCCCCCTCTCTCACCCCCTCATCCTCCATCTCTCTCCCCCTCTCTCTCACTTACCCTATCTTCTTTCCTCACTCTCTCTTCTTCCCACCCCTCCCTCTTCCCCTCCCCCTCCACGTCCCCCTACCTCTCACTCCGTCTCCCCCCATCTCTTCTTCCCTCCCCCTCCCCTCTCTCCCCCTCTCTTCTTCACTCTCTCTCCCTCTCCCTCTCTCTCTCTCTCACCCCCTCATCCTCCCTCTCTCTCCCCCTCTCTCACCCCCTCATCCTCCCTCTCTCTCCCCCTCTCTCCCACTTACCATCTCTCTCTCTCTCTCTCTCTCTCTCTCTCTCTCCCCACCTCCCCCTCTCCCCCCTCACTTCCCCTCTCACTCTCCTCCCCCTCTCATTCCCTCTCCCTCCTCCCTCTCATTCCTTCTCCCTCCTCCCTCTCCCCCCATCCCTCTCCCCCTCTCTCTCCCTCCCTCTTCCTCCATCCCCCTCTATCCCCCTCCCTCTCCCTCTCCCTCTCCCTCTCTCCCTCTCTCCCTCTCTCCCCGCCCCCCTCCCCATCCCCGTTCCCATCCCCGTCCCCCTCTCCCTCTCCCTCTCCCCCTCCCCCTCCCTCTCCCTCCCTCCCTCCCTCCCTCTTACCCCTCCCCCTCCCACTCTATTCTTCCCTCCCACCTCCCTTCTCTTCTTTCCTCTCCCTCCAAATTCCACTCCCATCCCGCTCCCCTTCCCAATCCCTCCCTCTCTCCCATGTCTCACTCACCCTCCTACTCCCTCCCTCCTCTTTCTCCCTCCCACTTTCCTTCCCACCTCCCACTTTACCTCCCACTTTCCTTCCACTTTCCCTCCCACTCCTTCCCTCTCTCTCACCCCCTCCCACTCACCCTCTCTCTCCTCCCCCTCCCCCTCTCCCTCTCCCTCACTTCCCCTCCCACTCTCTCTTGCTCCTCTCAATCCCCCTCTCCCCCTCTCACTCCTGTTTCCACTCCCTCTCTCACTTCCCCTCCCACTCCCTCCCTATCTTCCCCTCCCACTCCCTCTCCCACTCCCTCTCCCTTCTCTCAATCCCCCTCTCACTCTCATGCCCACTCCCACCCCCTCTCCCCCCCCCCTCTCTCTCTCTCTCTCTCTCTCTCTCTCCACAGACACAAACATATCGTTTCAAGGTTTACTCAAACAATAAAGGGATGTAATAAGAAGTGGTTCACACTACGTGAATGAGATACCAAAGTTTAAACACACGCTTCACATAAACAATGTGGATGTCAATACACACACACACACACAATAATAATAATAATAATAATAATAATTGGATGAATTAAAAGTGGATGCCAAAGTTAGTTCACCCCCTCTCTCTCTCTCTCTCTCTCTCTCTCTCAAACACCACACACACAAACATATCATTTCAAGGCTTACTCAAACAATAAAGGGATGTAATAAGAAGTGGTTCACACTACATGAATGAGATACCAAAATTTAAACACATGCTTCTCTATGAAGCAATGTGGATGTCAACACACACACACACACATAATAATAATAATAATAATAATAATAATAATAATTGGATGAATTAAAAGTGGATGCCAAAGTTAGTTCACCCTCTCTTCCCCTCCCTTTCCCTGTCTCTTTCACATAGATTAATAATAAAGAAACAATAAAGAGATTCCAAATTAACACACCTTTCATATAATAAGTGGCTCAAATCCAAGTGAATGTAAGTTAAATCAAACAAGCACATATAAAGGACTAAAATCTAATTTTCACACACTTCACATAAACAATAAGTGGATACAAAGCAGAATACACTAAACAAACTGAACTCCAAAATTCAAATAAATAAATTGATCTCAAACTTATTTTAAATACACAAAGAAAATGCCAAAACTCAAACACTCATTTTGAATACATACATTTAAAACAAAAGGGGGAATAAAAGTTAATTCAATTTTAAACACACAAATTGAAGAAAATATATAAGGCAATAAATTGATGGGTTTGCTGTCGCTGCAAACAAATGCAATACCCACTTATCTTACAGAGACAATACCACATAGATATCCAGCATGGGAGCCACCAAACTGGGTTTCAGTCTGCCAAGGTGGAATACACTAAACCTGCGTTTCAGTCTGCCTGCTCAATACCCAAATATGGTGGTCGCAGGAAATCAAGGTCGACGAGAAGCAAGGCGGTCGAGACAGAGGAAGCGGAGTTACAGAGGGAAAATATGCCCTCAAAATCTTCAGCAAAGACAATGCCAGAGTTTTATCAGCGTAAAATGTGGGGAGGAAGCTCTTAGGGTCGTGGAAGATGGAGTTCAGTGGCGTTCAAGGTTCGAAACTCTGGACTTGAAGAACAAGATTCAGAATGATCTCGACATTTTTCAGGAAAGATGGAGTTCAGTGGCTAGCAGATGGTCCATCAAAGCACCATCATAGGAAATGAACACACAGACATAGCCAAGACAAGACTGATATACAAAATCTGTAGTTGTACATAAGCAATGGATTTTTCCCCGAAATGATGCTCAATGACACAAAAGCCCAAAACGATGCCCAGTTGGAACAAATGCCCAAAAAGAAATAAGGAATTCATTGATTAATGACATCTAAAAGAACAGAGACATTATGGAATACAGAGACCAATTTGTATGGATTGCTTCCATTTTTATATATCATGAAATACTGATAAGAGAATTGCCTATCAAAGCCTAATAGGAAGTAATATTAAATGTGAGACAAGTAATTTTTATCCAATGCAATGCAAGCAGTGAAAGAGGGAGAATGTAAAACGGGACTCACCAAATTAAGCAAAGAAGCATTTCCTTGCAATGAAACGGGTCACAGAGATGATACCCGATGCCATGACCGTTGATGTTATGTACTCGGATATCTGCGCACCCTGTTTGGATATCCCCTCTTTCAATACAAGTTAAATCCTCATCTGCGTGTAGATCGTCATCTTAGAAATCCTCCAAATAAATCAGAACAGGAATCGCGTTTTTTAAATATTTTTGAAAAAAAAATACAAGGCCGTTATATAAAACGCTTTTGAGATCTTCTTTTTTAATCGCTAACGGTAATATAAGAAAAAAACAAAAACAAAACAATATTTAAAAAAAAGAAAAGAAAAAGAAAAACAAACAAACAAACAAACAGTTAGTTTTTGTAACTTTCACCACATTAATAGAAGAATTTAAATTTAAAAAAACAATTATGAATCAGACCTTGCAAATATGGTAGAGACATTTTAATTTAGAAGTAAAATTAGTAATTCACAAAGGTGAAAGTTACAAAAATCATTCAACTACATTAATGGAAGAATTTAAATTAAAATAAACAATTGTAAATAAGACCTTGCAAATATGATAGAGACATTTGAATTTAGAAGTAAAATTAGTAATTCACAAAGGTGAAAGTTACAAAAACCATTCAACCGTTCAGAAATCTCTCTTGTCCTGTCTATAGCAATTGGACACTATAATAAATCAATTATAGGTAACATATGTTTGTACTCCTAAGATTAGAAATTTTATAGGCATATTAAATTATTGAAATTGTGTTAAGTGATTAGCGTGATAGAATGATAGGTATAATATATTTTTTAATATAAATTATTAGATAAAAATATTCTATAATTGTATAATTAATGTATAATATATTTTATATAATATATATATTATATTATAATATCGTTATATTGGTTATTATACATAATAATCAATATACATAAATTGCATTAATCTTATATACTATATTTTATACAATGTAAACTATTAATCTTGTTTTAAAATAATATTATATTTATATATTTAATTAATATTATAAAATATGAAATTTTAAGAGACAAATAAATATGTCGAACATAATTAAAATGTAATATTCAATTAAAACAAAATCATGTGGATGACCCACTAGTTACCATGTTTGACTACCATATAATTGTTTAATTTCACTTAAGTTTTACAAAATTTTATGATAAGAACTTTCATGCACATTATCATCTCACATATTTAAAAGTGAATGCATGTGATATCTCTTTCCATTATGATTTGATTCATGTCAATCATGTTCTCCATTCACTTGATAGACAAAATTAAATAGAGTTGTCAAGATAAACAAACAAAAATAATTTTATAATCTATTAAAAAAACAAACAAATATATCTCTATCTCCATCTCTCTAAAATTCTCTCATTATCTATAATATCCCTCTCTATTTTATCACTTCCATTACCTTTTTATTACTACGTAAATATCGAGAGAGAGATCTCCACAGTGGCACAGATTATTTTTCTCTTTGTTTAAATAATTGTATGTGAAGGCAAATGTTGTCCAGTCATACTCCGGGATTTTCACTACCAGAGAAGGATGGTGATCCAATCTGAAGGCCTCCACATAAAAGTTGTATTGCTTGTGAAGTTTCTTATTCTTTCAGGTTTGTTCTTAAGCTTCTTGTCATCTGATATTACGACTATTCTTTGGTTGGCCACCCCAGGTCTCGAACCTTGGTCTCTCAAAAATAAGCTTAGCAAATAGAAAAATAACCGCAACAAAAATAGAAAGGTGATGGCAGCCAATACAATGGCTAAGACCATTTGCCATTTATGCGTGTGTTCATAAACTAAAATAAAATAAGAGATTCATAAATAAGACAGCTGACCAAAATAGTAGATTAAAAAAATATTGATTAATAATTTGTTACGTGGATCCCCTTCTCATTAATTAGAGATACCAAGCGTTGTATGAGAGCTCTGAATTAATTTAGTGGTCTCGAGAAGCATCTGCAATTTCCCTGAGAGCCTCTTTGACTATGCCATTACATAGACAAAAGATTTTAAAAGCAACGACCTAGAAAACTCGTTTAAGCCAGGGTAATGGCGACTAAGAAATAGAAGCATGGGTGACAATTATTCGAAGCAAAGCTTCTAAAATTACAAACCCTTAAATTTAGGATTTTTAATACTCAAATAATGTTTTGCTAATAGGTAGCTAGACCTCATTCATTTACAGTGCAAAAGAGTCATTAAAACCCCCAAATCTAAATTCTCTTCTAGTAAATTTTGGTGCCAAACAAGGGCATCATAAAAATAATAAATGCAGATTCATATTTTTTTTTATGCATATCCTAGAAAGACAACTAATGTGTTCATTGCCTCTTCATATATAATTTACATATATATATCGAGAGCTTTATCTTGCCTTGACAGTTCTTCCCTTCCATGATGAACAAAGCAATTTTAGGGGTTTTCAGCTCCCCTAGGCTTAGCAATGGGGCAAGAAGATCTAGCAGAAAAGGTAAGCGGTGAATACTCATCCTCTGCATAGCCATTGTCAAAATTAAGTGCATTAATTGATAGTATCATATTGAAACTGCCCATATTTGATCTAATTATTGATGTAATTGGCCAAACTATTAGTTTTCTTTAGTTTTCCCAATAAATTTTCCTCGTTCTAAGCACAAGTGGAAGCTACCTCTTTTACACGCAAACAAGACCATTCTCTTCCTCACCACATGGATCTCCTCAATGTATCATTGGCAAATCATTGGTAGCAGGACAAAAAAAGCAGAGAAGCACAATGGTGAAATTTTTGTTAGTTGAGGGGATCCCTAGGCATCAGGGGGTAGCCCAAGAAAGATAAAAAATGGTTTCGCTAGAAGTTTCCAGAATGAAGATAGTTTTATTTTTGTTATTTTTGAATGGAAAAAAAAATTAAACCCCAACAAAATTGGTTCTAACCAATCATAAAATATAAATTAATGTGTAGAAATATATTTTAAAAATAAAACACTTTAAAAATTTAGAATGTTAGATTATTTTTATTCTAAAAATTAATATATATGAACTAATGAAAACATTAGTTCCCTACCTTCTACAGGGAGGGACTAATAAAAAAAATATTAGATCCAAAAGATGAGATGGCTCTGTAACTAGAGTAACCCACACACTTCCCTATTCCTCCTGTGTGCTTCTAGTGGGGGTGCTATTAATGGCCTCCACCTCTCTCGGGTACAATGACGGATGTAAAACCAATCCTATTCAATGCCCTATTAAATATGGGGACAAAGGGTTTTTACGGAGTGTTATCCTTGATCTCAGAGAAGTTGTTCATAGTGGAGAAAACATAGCGACTATCCACCAAGGAGAAGACTCGGTGATTGTCCATGCAGGAGAAATCATAGAGGTTGTAGAGGCTTGCACCCGAGGTAGAGAAGAAGATGGAGATCGAGGACTGAAACCCAAACCAACTTTGTCCTTCAAGAAAGCAGTCCAAAATGAAAGGATTCTGCTAGAAGGTGCCCTTTTCCTCTCATCCATTATCTAAGGCTTGAAAGCAATTGCAGGAGATGGAGGTAAGGTTTCATCAAGCCCGAGACTCACTATTAAGCCTAATCCACAAATGAACATCACAATAGATTAGGAGAAGAATGGGCTTAGAGATAGTGCAATTTTATTTTTTGTTGTTAATGTTTCTAAGGTCCCTTCTCAGAATTACCTTAATGAGTGGTTTCAAAAAATTTGGATTAAAAAACTAGGGTTTCACTTCTATTGCAGAATGTTACAAAAGGGTTTATTTTAATGTTTTTCATTGATCCAAAATCCCAAAAAGCCATTATTGATAGATAGTTCTGGACAGTCAGTTTGTATGAGTTTAGAGCCATCACATGGTCAATCAAAGCCTCACATAGCAAAGTATTGGCACTCTCAAGCCCTAGATGGGTGGTTATTGGTAATCTTCCTCTATTTTTGTTAACCTAATTCCACAGTCTCTCAAACCAGTGGGTAAGGTGTTGAGAGTGGATCAATCCAATGTTTTAATCATGCACACTAATGTTAGGGTTCTCATATCCCTCAAACTAGGTATAGACTTTCTCGAATCTCTATATTTTGACCTTGGTGGCTGCCCCATTATTTTTCTTGTTACTTTTCTTGAAGGTTTAAATATTTTCTATCTCTGCAAGAAGGAAGGTCATAAAAATAAGATTTCCCAATTTTTAAAAAGTGTATCCTCCTTATCCAACACTTGCTAATGGAAATGATAATCCTCCTACTTTCTCCTAGCCTCAAACCCCACTGATCCCTTTCCCTTCACTAGTGCAGAGTCCCCCTTAGAAACAAAACACCACATCCACAACCTGGATGAAATATTTAGCTAAGATATCTACCATCCTTCATAAACTCAAAGGTCAATTTGATAAATAGCCAACTCCCCATAGCCAAACTGTTGTGGTCCCTGAGCATTGCTAAAGCTCCCTTTGGATTGTGTCCTAATTCCATTGCCCCCCACCCAAAGTATAGAACTCAAAATGCTTAGCAAATTTCTTTAGAAAGGATTCAAACTAAGGCTATTAAATTGTGATATATCCCTAGACCCAAGTGGAAGGTATACTCTATTTTCCCTCAGGGTCAAGATGCTCCTACTGACCAACCTGCAACCCTTGGTGTATCAATAGACAAGATTGGTATCCCTAGGCATTTTTATCTCCCTTCAGACTCCCCCACTATAGTAGGATCTACTGATCAGGTCAGTGCACTAGAGGAAGATAGATTCACCTCTAATGAATCCCTAAATTATAAGCTCAATGAATTATTACTTATTGTAATCCCTGCACCTCCTCCCCTCACACCATTATCGGATCAGTGGATATATGAGCCTAGGAGGGACATAAACATAGTGGTTCCCACCTTGTCGAAATATATGGTTATGTTGAAGGTTGATCAGAAGGACCTTGAGCTTGAGGAAGGAGATATCAACAGAGAACATGATGCATCTTGCA
This sequence comes from Chamaecyparis obtusa, assembly GCA_027943335.1. Taxonomy (NCBI): domain Eukaryota; kingdom Viridiplantae; phylum Streptophyta; class Pinopsida; order Cupressales; family Cupressaceae; genus Chamaecyparis; species Chamaecyparis obtusa. The sequence continues at coordinate 456,933 of BSBK01010620.1, read as the reverse complement.
AAGTAGAATTTGATCCATTCATATTTATCTCTGAATCTAGAAAGAATAATAAGATGGCTAGTAAGCCTATTAGAAGAACCTCATTGGATGTAGTGGATGGGGTTAACATTAAAAAGAAGAGAGGAAGACCCAACGAGTGAGATTCCTTAGTGTTTCAAGAATTTTCAAACACCCATGGATACTGACAAGTAGTGGTTACTCATGTTGTTCAATTGTGCATCCCAAAATGTTAGAGGTTTGGAATCCTTTGATAGAAAATATGTAGTCAAGAGATTCCAATAATTGCATAAGGAGATTGGCATTCTTATGCTTCAAGAAGTTAAGGCAATAGGATTTACCCTAGACATTTCTTTGAAATGCATTTGCAAAGATGCAACTACTTATTCTTCTAAACACTAGAAGGGTAAACGAGGGACCTCTATTTCAACATGGTTGAGAGGACTCAAGACAAAGAGGGAGGTTTGAGATTTTAATGGAAAGGAAATGATGTTGTCTTTTAGAACAAAATGATCTCTAAGTTGAATCTCTTTGACCCCTTAGTAGAGAAAAAAATGGATTCAAAAGGGATATGGTTTATCTGGTCCAATTTCCAAAGGGGAGAGAAAAGGATCTATTCTAGAGTGGACAGATTCTATATGAATAAACATAGAAGATAACTCAAATTATTCCTCATTTCATATATTCAGAAACATGGGTTACAATTGGAACAAAGACTTGAAGAAAAACTTGCTTTAATATAACAGTAACATCATTACTTGTCTAACTAGATTTCCATCGAACATCTCCCTATATATAAATAATTACATTCAAAACATTCATATACACTTTACTGATTCATCCATGAAAGAAGGAGAACACATCAATCAATAAAAGAAGATCATAAAGTGATGAAGGGTGCTCCCCTTAATACCACAAACACATTACAGATATAGAGAAACAACAACAATATGCAAGAACAGAAAATTGGCTTCTTATTATCTCCACAAATGTGGAATTACAAACTTTCAGAATTACAATATGCAAAGCCACATGGGCATTCCCTTACAATATTCTGTAGGAAAAAGCCTCGAACTATTACCCAGATCTACTACCCAGAACTATTCTAAACTGCCTAAGACAATAATACAGCCTTCCTTATATAGGCAATTTTCCACCGCCTGGGAAGGTTCCAGAATTTTAGCCAATAAGGCCGACCAAACTTAGAATTATTTTATTTTACATTTTATTACATCATAGTCGGCTCAAGATAACCTTTGAAACCCGAACAAAAATTCTGAAGAAAATTATTTTTTGCCATTTCAGGTGGCCCAACTTCCGAAGACCATAAGTCATCACCAGCTGACCCGATCGGCTATTATAACCCCATTTCAGAAATGCCACGAAGCGCTCTACAGTCTTGACTAGCACAAGCGCTCGTCACCCAAATTTTTGACCTCATCCGGGGCCTCTAAAGCCTTCAAAACTGAGTTCAAAGTTTCTGTACCCTGCTGCCAATACCGAAAATCTTCAATATCTTCCAATATACACTTGATCTGGAAATGAAACTTTATTGGCAGACTTATATGACCAAAATGAACCTCCAAGAAAGAAATCAGATCATTCTGAGCACATACAAAAATTACCAAAAATAGTAACTTTCCATAAATAGCATCTCTGCACAAAATAGCCCTTATTGAATACAAAAACAGAAATATTTTTGGGTGATGCAAGATTGCTCTTACACCCAGGATGCTCCTGCATCATAAAGATCAAACAACCATCTTAACATAACAGTAATCAACAGAGAATATCTAGGATGATCATGCTCCCCTATATTCCTTGAAGCATATATCATTCCTTCAACCTTGTAGGCATATAGCATGGTTGTCTTGATGGGTCTTCTAAACATGACCAAAACATTTCCACTCCTTCATTGATGTAAGCGATTTGTTCTCTAGCTGCTCCTTCATTCCTAGCAGGTTAGTAGTATATACATGCACTTTCATAAATTCAAACTAATCAATTACATCTGAATGTTAAAACACACATTAAAATAGCTATATGAAATAATGCATTATGTATATATATAATATTGGAAAAGTGTGTATACTATTTCCTACCCAAAAGTTTAAGGATATAACTATACTTATGGAGTATATACAAGTTTAAAACACTTAAAGTTCACACAAATGTTTTAGGAATGTTTTAAGAATAGAGCATAAAATATCATAAAACATTGACCAACTTTGGTCACATCATTTGTCCCCCAACAAGCATAATTGTTGTCCTCAAGCATTACACTTCTTGGCTACTGTTCTGAATTCACCAACATCTATCTTTCCTCTTCTTTTACTCTTGAAGGTGTAATAAAGTCCTCTAGTCCGCTCCCAGTAGTCCATTCTGTGATCTTCTTGCAACTAGTCTAATCTGGTAGTGTTAATATCATATAATGGCCATAGGAGCATAGGTGGATGGAAAATTATAGGACACCAAAGTTCTCTTCTAATCTACCTTCCTAGCTACATGTACTTTGTTTCCCTGTTCACAAATTCCTCAAAATTAATTGGACTATGTGGCTCAGATTTCTTTAAAATCTCAAGTAGTCTATTCCACCTACTTACCCCAGCCAGGCCCCTTTGAAATTAAAAATAAGGCAGTACCTGATACTCCATGTAAACTTTATCTCTAAGAGAAAAGATCTTGTCTCTGACCTCATGTTTCTTATTTCCATAGGTGAGTGCTAACCAATCTCTTTAGAGGTCATCTAGTTTACTGGATTCAGCTCTTAGGGGTAAAGGTTTAGATTTTTTCTGATCTCTGTAGTTATCCAATTTCCTATCATAATTGGCTTCATTCTACATCCAGGACATTAGTGCTTTCAAATGTACATCTCCTATATAGAGGAGAGGGTTCCAACCAATTTCATTAGGAATAATAAAATTATGAATGTATAACACAGAGCAGATTATGCTGCCAAGTAGGAAGTGATGTTTGATAAAGATCATAGAAGTCTTCAGCTGTATTGAACTCAGAATCCTTATTCTGAATGGTCATTATGAGTTGGAACATGAGGAATTTTTATTTTAAATAAACAACATATACCCTTAGGGGTGGCCTACAGGCTATAATTTGATCATCCATCTTGAGGGCATGATCCATTCTCTATTTTTGCTTTTCCATTTGTTCTTTTAGGATTTCAATTTTCTCTTTCGATTCATTAATTTCCTTTTTTAACTTTTTCTTCTCCTCTCCCCACATAATTTTTTAGGTTTTAAAATACCACCCTAACTCAAGCATTAGGGCTTGCAGATATCTCATCCTAACAATGGAAACCTTCTCGAGTTGTGGGTGGACTTTGATTAAGGAGTCTCCATATTCTAGGCTAGTTCCTATTTAATTTGGTATATCACCTTAACTAACTTTGGTTTGGGAAAGGGTAAGAAAGAAATGCTTTTGAAAACTGAAATAAAAATGAGAGGTGATACACCAAAAATGAATTTAGATTAACTTATAATCTAAACTAGCATCCACATTACACATACTAATGAGATCGATACTATCATTCACTGATCAACATAAAGGCTAACTTAATTTCACTACTAGGGTGCAAACCAAGAACAATGATATTTCATCAACAAACATACAATTTCCACAAAAGGCTTGAATTTTGATTACTTAGAGGATGAATTGGATGAATTCACTTCTCCTTGCTACCAAAATAGATAAAAACTTATGTAGAAAGATGAAAAGGATTGAAATCAATACTCAAAATATGAGAAAATATGGGTCATCTACATTAGTTTCCTCAAAAACCTGAAAATGTGGTTACAAAACAAAAAGCTAAGGCACAAAGGAACAATAAGCTCACTAATTCCTTCTCTCCAAAATCTTGAACCCCTTAAGCCGATTCTCCAAATCAGTCTTATAGCCCTCAAAAGCTCTAAATTAAAAAATGATAACCTCCTGATTTTAGCCCTAGATCACTCCAAATTAGCCCTAATTCATGCCAAAACCTTAAATACAAGCATATGAAAATGCCACACATCTAGCCCTCAAATGTTGGTTTCTAAAGATAAAAATCTTTTTACATAATATACCAACATTTACAAAATATAAATTGAGATAAACTCAATATAATGCCAACCTAAATAAAATATAAACCTAGATAGAATACCTAAGTTTACACTTATTGCAAAATTGCAAAAGGGTCGATATGACCCCTTAAGCAATTTGCAAACTATGAAATATCTCTATGGCAATGTGCATAGGTGGCAACAACAAATTCGAGGCTCTGGCAAGATGTACACTCTAGGATTTAATGCCTTGAATGTGTTGCTAGATGGACTTCAAAATTCTAAAAACTCTACCTCATTATTTATTTTCACATATGCTTGTGTTTATCTTTGATAAAAAATAGGGAAAAACCCTAGGTCGTGGCGAAATTCCTGAGAGAACTGTGGCATCTTTCCTTGATTTTCACTGGTATTTTGGAGGTAAGCTACAAGTTTGAGGGCTTCTAACTTTGAGTGGACCCTAAACTTGAAGGTCAGATTGAATTTGGGACTAAAATAGGCACTTAGATGGGAATATCCATGTAAAATAAAGCTCGGCTATGACCCCAACTTTAAGTCACATCTTCAGATTGAGCTTCAAGCTTGAATCTGGGTTGAGCTCAAAGTCGTGACTAGTACAAGAACTTGGAATATGAACTTGAGATGAAGTTTTCCTATTTAGAAAAGAGCTCAACTCTTAGCTCTGCTGAAGCTCATCATGGCATGAAACTAGGGTGCTAGTTGTTGTTGAACTCTTGATTAGCTTGGACTGGAAGTTTGGGGCTTGGCTTGTGACTATTGCATACCCAAGAGCTTGGGTTTATAGCTAAACCTGGTCTCCAAAACTGAGACTCGAGTCTTGGCTTGACTGGTGGAACTTGGCATCTTTGTCATTGAATATGCATCTTCATAGGGTTTGTAAGATGAACATGGTCTTCAATATCTGGAACTTGTTTTAAAATCGGGCTCTATCAAAAATGAACTTGAACTATGACTGGAATACTTGGCACTTGGTCTTGATAATAAAAATCATATTTGATAGGCAAGCTCAGCTTCCATTGATGAAATCACGGGCTTTGTGCTTGTTGTGGCTCGAGCTTTATTATGAGACCATGAGTGTATCCATGATCTAGACTTGATGCTTTGAGATAAGTATTATGCTTCTCCTCTTTACTTTTCCTTAACTGAAATATGTCATTTGAACTTGAGATCACTCTTCTCTATTACGTATTAACTTTAGGGCTTTCTCTTTCTTGTTAAAAGTCAAAATCTGATAGTTTTTTTATTTATCTTGCATCATTGCTTGTAGACTCCAGTTTTAACTTTTCTCATACTCAGCTTTCTATTGAAGTTCTTCTGATTGAAAACCCCAGCTAGATGTTCTTTCTTGGCTTGATACTAGAGACATTCAGTAGAGTTTCATTGAGTATTTACTAGCAATAAAGAAACTCAGTTTTATTGATATTTTCAGCTATTGACTTGGACTCTATTTGCTTTCATCATCCTACTTGTAAACACCATAGTTCACTATCTTTAGATTCACTATTTCATTATCTTCTTGTCTTTCACTGTCATCAGTAAACCCTTGTTTGAACTAAATGCTATTGAAGCTCTTTTTATAAACACTAGTTATTTTTCTTTCCAGCTTGAGCCTCATGACACATTTACTTGAACTTGACTCAGGTTTCATTATCTCCAGCCAGTTCTATTGAGTCCACTGTTATACTTTGAGAAGTGACCATGCTTGTGAAATATTAATGTACCCTTATTTTTATTTGCTCACCAGTCATCATCATTATGTCCTTAGCCGAGTAATGTATCGTGTCCACTGTTAAAATCTATATTACATGTTGATGCTTAACCCCACTATGGAAAGTGAACACATTAGTGTTTTAAAACTCCTCTATCATTGTTATTGAGATCCTCAATGTTTGATTTCAAATGCCATGCATCTTGTTCCATTAAAAGTGACTATAATATGCACAGAAAATAAGAAGATGTTTCCCTATATGCTGTCATTTGGTTTGAAATATACAAAGTTGACCATGGTTTTTACATTATTGGTTGAAAATAGTTGAATACAACCAGTATTTTGCAAATACATACCTCTTTATATACAACCTTTGTTACTAAATCATGAATCTTTAACTGATTGAAAATATTTTCTTGATAACCAGTGAATGACTGGTTTTTAATTACTTTGCAATGCAATAAAAATAAACAGTGCCTATGATCTTTACTAAAAGGAAATGCAACAAAATATATAAATGTTTAATTATTTTTTTAAGAGGATCGAGCACAGGCTCGTGACACTCAAAAACACCAGAATGATTTAAAGGAGTTCGAGCATGGGCTCATCACAACCATCAAACACACACTGTAAACATTTTCTTTAACCCTGTGAAATATAGTTGAAACATTTCTTTTAGCAAAACATTTTGAATATTTACTAGTTTTTTATATACTCACATTTAATACATCATGGAGCAAAGCATGCTCATGATGATCACATGATTCAGATTTAGATTCAATTGAACATGGAGCTTTAAAATCACTATTATCGGTCATTTTCCTATAGGATTTTTTGACATTTACAGCATGGTTGTCTGTCTATTTTGCACTTATGAACTCACCACCTTTGAAAAAACATGTTGCAACAACTTTTAATGCACTTTGGTACTGCATCAATTTATTATGACTGTGATATAAAAAAATAGTCACTTGAGCATTGCATTTTTCGTTGTCATGCTTAAAAACAACATAAAACCAATCTTGTTAGGTTAGTGAACATGATAAACACATCAATTTTATGAAAATTCCAAAAATGTTGACATTTATGAATTCAATACCAACAAAGTATTAATGTGTTCACTAATCTAACAAGATCCTGCTAATTCTGAAAAAGGTTTCTCAATCACGAGTACTAAAAGTCCCTTTGATTTAGATATCTAATTTAAATATAAAGACAACATGCATAATGATGACCATACATAGTAAAATGTTTCATGTAAACATGTCCCTTTAATACTACCTTTCATTTTATGTGGATGCACATTTCCTTATTCCATTGGAATTGCAGATAGATATGCAGCTCTGAAAGGTTGATTGTTGTATGATGTTTTTTGTTTCATGCATTTCTTAGATCCAATTGGATCTAACATCATTTTACTCTCCCATGATGCAGGATAACCCTAAAGACATCTAAAAGATGAAGACCTGGACAATGGACCCGAGGACCTGACAAACCTGATAGACAACCAGCCAACAACATGTAGATAACAAATGCAATGCATGGGACCCTAATCATACTTCTATCATGCTTTCTATTCTGCAAAGTGTACTCTTTATTGACATGAAACATGAAATATGAAAGAACATTTGTATATTACATTCAGTTTGAATGCACAATGTAATGATCAATTATGAATATGAAAATTTGGAATGTGATCAATACTTAGAGTACAAAATAAAAACTAGTATTGAATGCAATAACAAAATGTTAATTAGCATCACCTAAAAGGTAGTGTCAATTGGACTCCTAAAATGAAATCTTTTCCTATTGTGTTTATCATCCTGCATACTATAAAATAGGGTAACAATTTTGGTGACTTCTACTAGATATCTGCCTACTAAACATGAACTATAGACCTTATCATTGGGCAATGGAGTTAGAAAACCATAACTTATGAATGCAACCTTTATTGAAATGAAAAAGCATCTAATCTAAGAATCATGCAACCAAAATATCTAGTGCTTGGAAAACACTTATTGAAATAAAAATAAAATGAAAAACTAACCTTGAAAGCAAAGCTTGAGGTGGATCTGATTAACTGGAATATGCAAGATCTCTCCATTTGTTGTAGACAAATGGAAGGCATTGTTTTCATTACATCCTGAAACGACAAATGGGCCTGACCAAAAGTTGTCAAATTTTTTGTGCTGCCATGGCCTACTCTTCAGTACATCCCACTTTATAACTAAATCACCCTCTTTGAACTCCATGGGTGTAGCTCTCTTATCAAAAGACCTCTTGGTCTGATTTTGCCTTAGCTCCATATTCTTTAAAGATCTTCTTTCTTCCTTGAGCTGTAATAATTCAACATACCTTATTTTAAGAGGATCTTCCTCCTCAAACAACAACATCTAATTAGCTAGTTATAATGCTGGAAACTCAGTTGAGATTGGCAATCTTTCCTCCTTACCATAAACCAATACATGAGGTGAACTCCCGGTGATATGTTTTGGAGTTATTCTATATAGCCACAAGGTTTCCTTCAGTTTTGAGTGCCAATCTCTCTTGTTCTCCTACAAAGTCTTTTTAATAGTCTTGATCAAGTTTTTGTTAGTAGACTCTGCAAGTCCATTACCCTGAGGGTAATAGTTAGAAGATGTATTAAGATAAATGCCATTCTTAACAACCCACTATGTTATTGTTGAGCCAACAAAATCTAAAGCATTATCTGAAATGATTGATTGAGAAACACCAAACTTGGTTACAATATCATCATAAAATTTGAGAACAACATATCCAATTGATTCCTTCAATGCAATAGCCTCAGTCCACCTTGTGAAATAGTCTTTTGTAGTCAATATCCATTTATGACCTATACTAGAATTAGGATTAATTGGACCTATAAAGTCCACTCCCCACTTGTTAAATGGTTGATCCACAATGATTGGCTTTAATGGTAATGCTGCTAGCCTTTGTTTTCTTGCAAACATAGCACACTTTTGACATTTTCTTTCCCAAGAATGGGCATCCTTAAACAAATCAAGCCAGTAATAACTAGCTCTGAGTATTTTCCAAGCTGTAGTCTTAGGATTGAAATTCCCTCCACATGATCCATCATGAAATTTAGATAGAATTTTTCTTTGATCAGTAAAATCAATGTATTTCAAAAGCATACTAGAATAATCCTTTCTATAAAGTATACCATCAATTAAAACATAAGGAATAGACTATAATATGAAATACCTCCTTTTGGCTTTGTCGAGATTAATTTAACATTGTCTAGTTTGTAGAAATCTGGTCATATCAGACAACCAAGTTGTTGAATCATTAATAAGTATAGAATCACCTTGGAATAAAGTTTCCTCTTCAGTGGCTTCAACTTCTTCTTCTTCTACCACCTGGGCACATAAACCTTTGCCTCTAACCAATTTGGTTACATGAATATGCACATCATATTCCATAACTTTTGTAATCCATCCTACTCTTTTCTCATTTACATATTTATTCAACCTTGGTCTCTCAAAAAATAGCTTAGCAAATAGAAAAACAACCGCAACAAAAATAGAAAGGCAATAGCGGCCAATGCAATGGCTAAGACCATTTACCATCTATGCATGTGTTCATAAACTAAAATAAAATAAGAGATATTCATAAATAAGAGACCTAACCAAAAAAGTAGATTAAAAAAATATTGATTAATAATTTGTTACCTGGATTCCCTTCTCATTAATTAGAGATACCAAGCATTGTATGAGATCTTTGAATTAATTCAGTGGTCTTAAGAAGCATTTGCAATTTCCTTGAGAGCCTCTTTGTCTATGCCATTACATAGACAAAAGTTTTTAAAAGCAATGAACTCGAAAACTCATTAAGCCAGAGTAATGGTGACTCAGAAATAGAAGAAAGTGTCATTAATGGCCTCCACCTCTCATGAGTACAATGACGGGTGTAAAACCAATCCTATTCAATGCCCTCTTAAATATGGGGAGAAAGGGTTTTTACAGAATGTTATCCTTGATCTCATAGTGGTTGTTTGTAGTGGAGAAAACATAGTGAGTGTCCACGGAGGAGAAGACTCAGCGGCTATCCATGGAGGAGAAATCAAAGAGGTTGTAGAGGCTTGCACCCTAGGCAGAGCGGAAGATGGAGAATGAGGACTGAAACTCAAACCAAAGTCCTTCAAGAAAGCAGTCCAAAGTAAAAAGGATTCTACCAGAAGGTGCCCTTTTCCTCTCATCCATTATCCAAGGCTAGAAAGAAATTGTAGGAGATGGAGGTAAGGTTTGGTCAACCCCTAGACTCACTATTAAGCCTAAACCGCAAATGAACATTACAATAGACCAGAAGAAGAATAGGCTTAGAGATAGTGCAATTTTATTTGTTGTTATTAATGTTTCTAAGGCCCCTTCTCAGAATTACCTTAATGAGTGGTTTCAAAAAATTTAGATTCAAAAACTAGGGTTTCACTTCTCGTATTGCAGAATGTTACAAAAGGGTTTATTTTAATGTTTTTCATTGATCCAAAATCCCAAAAATCCATTGTTGACAGACAGTTCTAGAGAGTCAGTCTATATGAGTTTAGAGCCATCACATGGTCACTCGAAGCCTCACATAGCAAAGTATTGGCACTCTCAAGCCCTAGATGGGTGGTTATTGGTAATCTTCCTCTATTTTTGTTAACCTAATTCCATAGTTTCTCAAACTAGTGGATAAGGTGTTGAGAGTGGATCAATCCAATGTTTTAATCCTACATACTCATGTTAGGGTTCTCATATCCCTCAAACCAGGTATAGACTCCTTGAATCTCTGCATTTTGACCTTGGTGGCTGCCCCATTATTTTCCCTATTACTTTTCTTAAAGGTTTAAATAGTTTCTATCTCTGTAGGAAGGAAGGTCATAAAAATAAGATTGCCCAATATTTAAAAAGCGTAACCCCCCCAACTACAACTAATCCTTCTTCTCAAACACTTGCTAATGGAAATGATAATCCTCCTGCTTTCTCCAAACCTCAAACCCCACTGATCCCTTTCCCTTCACCTATGTAAAGTCCCGCTTAGAAAAAAAACACCACATCTATAGCTTGGATGAAATACTCAGCTAAGATGTCTACCACCCTTGATAAACTCAAAGGTTAATTTGATAAATGACCACCTCCCCCTAGCCAAACTCTTGTGGTCACTAGAGCATTTCTGAAGATCCCTATTGTGAGTGATATAGACTTTGGATTGGGTCCCAATTCCATTGCCCCCCACCCAAAGAATAGAACTCAAAATGGTCAGCAAATTTCTTTAAAAAGGATTCAAACTAAGGCTGGTAAATTGTGCTCTATCCCTAGACCCAAGTGGAAGGTATACTCTATTTTTCCTCAGGGTCAAGATGCTCCTGTTGACCAACCTGCATCCCTTGGTGTATCAATAGAGAAGGTTGGTAGCCCTGGGCATTTTTATCTCCCTTCAAACTCCCCCACTATAGTAGGATCTACTGATCAGGTCAACACACTACAGGATGATAGATTGAACTCTAATCAATCCCTACATGATAACATCAATGAATTCTTACTTATTGTAATCCCTGCACCTCCTCCCCTCCCACCACCACCAAATTAGTGGATATACCAGCCTAGGAGGGACATAAACATAGTGGTTCCCACCTTTTCTAAAGATACAGTTGTGTTGAGGGTTGAGCAGAAGAACCTTGAGATTGAGGAAGGAGATATCAACAGAGAACATTATGCATCCTACAGAGTAGAAGTTGATACATTCATATTTACCTCAGAATCTAGAAAGAAGAATAAGATGACTAGTAATCCTATTAGAAGAACCTTATTGGATGTAGTTGATGGGGTTAACATTAAAAAGAAGAGAGGAAGACCTGAGGAGTGAGATTCCTTAGTGTTTCAAGAATTTTCAAACACCCATGGATACTGACAAGTAGTGGTTACTCATGTTGTTCAATTGTGCATCCCAGAATGTTAAAAGGTTTTGAATCCTCTGATAGAAAATATGTAGTCAAGAGATTCCTACAATTGCATAAGGAGATTGGCATTCTTATGCTTCAAGAATTTAAGCCAGTAGGATTTACCCTAGACATTTCTTTGAAATGCATTTGGAAAGATGCAACCACTTATTATTCTAAATGCCAGAAGGGTAAAGGATGGACCTCTATCTTAATAGGTCAAAAGTGGAGAAATTAAATTCAAGAATGGGGTTTCTCTCCTTGCAAAAGAGTAGTTTGGGTTTCATTTAAGGTTGAGGAATTAGTCTTTGGATTGTGCTCAATTTATGCTTTCAATGACCATCATAGTAGAATTGACTTGTGGAAGTGGTTCTCATATCTGAATAGCATTCCTTGGATTCTTGTAGGTGATTTCAACATGGTTGAGAGGACTCAAGACAAAGAGGCAGGTATGAGATTTGAATGGAAAGGAAATGATGTTTTCTTTTGGAACAAAATGATCTCTAAGTTGAATCTCTTTGACCCCTTAGTAGAGGAAAAAAGGGATTCAAAAGGGATATGGTTTACTTGGTCCAATTTCCAAGGGGAGAGAAAAGGATCTATTCTAGATTGGACAGATTCTATATGAATAAACAATTCTTCAACTGCCCCCACCCCCCACTAGGAGATAATTGTGTCAAAGTTATCCCCTTCACTAAAATTTATCCCCTTCACTCTATCAGATCACCACCCTATTCTCTCTTGCATTCACCTAATCCTGGATCAAGGGGACACACCTAATAAGAAATCTGGATTTGCACTAAACTCATATCTCCTAAAGGATGAAGATGTTTGAACAACCTCATAATAGGTAATAATAACAAAGCCTTCCCTAGGAATGATATATTCAAACTAAGTATTATTTTTCCTATCACAAAGTGCATTTAGATTGTCAACCTAGGGATGTATACTTGAAATGGGACAACACAGTTTATGCACTAAGTTTCTTATAGAGTCATCTTACTTAAACTACTGTAGGAAAGGAAAATGAATTTAAAGAACCAATCTATTGCTGTAGGAAAGGTAAAACACACAACTGAACAAATGAACTAATATAATCAATAATAAATCTAATTCTAGTTCATTCTGCCAATATAATGCATGAACTATGAATCTCTCTACATATCCTATAGGAACTAACATAGTTACAATGCTGCAGGAACAAACAATGAATACTACCTTAAGTGTTGAAAATAATTAAGCTACTCCTCTCTACTCTAATCTACTCCACCTCCCAAGTGGGCCCTCCTTGGTTGGTTTTGACTAACTACTAACACAGAAGATGACTCAAATTATTCCTTCATTTCTTATATTCAGAAACATGGGTTACACTCAAAACATAGACTTGAAGAACAACTTGCTTCAATATAGTAGTAACATCATTATTTGTCTAACTAGATTTCCATCAAATATCTCCCTATATATAGAGAATTACATTCAAAACATTCAAATACACTTGACTAATTCATCCATGAAAGAAGGAGAACACATCAATCAATAATAGAAGATCATAAAGATCAAACAACCATCTTAATAGAATAGTAATCAACGGAGAAGATCTAGGATGATCATGCTCCCCTGGTAACTGGACATAATAACCTGACCAAAATAATCTTGGACACAATAACATTGCCATAATAATCCAAGGACACAATAACCCAAGGTCACAATAACCCATGGTTAAAATAACCCATGGACAAAATACCCCATGGTCATTTTAGATCAAGTCAGTATGCTAAAAAGGAGATTGTGAGGCACCATAGAGGAATTTAAGTCATTTTAGACCATATATCCATTATATACCCCTAAAATAGCCTTAAAAAATCTTTAATATGCTTAAATAACTTATAAAATGGTGAATAACTATAGAAATAAAGACAAATTTGTGGGAATAAGATAAATAAGAGTTATTATGAAAAGATATAAGTCAAAAGGCATTATGAAGAGGCATTAAGAGGATATATAAAGTGGTAGAATTAAGAGAAGTAAAGGACAGAAGAAGGGGAGAAGAATTAAGAGTGTGTAGAGTTCAAGAAGAAGGTCAAGAAGAAGGTCTAAAAACATGTTATAATGTCAATGAAGTATTTTCATTTGAGATCAAAAAACTTGTTGCATTAGCTTTTTGTGCGTCAGATATATGTAATCAATGCATTCGAAACACTTCTACGATCTCCTTATTATATAGAACACGAGGAGAATTTGCAACCCATAATTGATTATTTTGAGGACACATAGATTGGGAGACTAACTAGAAGAGGCAACAGACAGTCAACCAAGTTTTCAATCCCAATGTGGAACTACTATTCAACTTTTCAAGATGATCTTCCCAAAATAATTAATTCTATCGAGGGATGGAATATAGGATTTAGTGAATTTCTAAAAAGAAAGACTAAAAAGACTAGTTGATGGTTATGACAATAATAATATTTTAGATTATATAAGAGGCATTGCCCATAATTTGACACTTCAATTGAAAATTTGAATAAATTTTATTTTTAGAAATATACTTGTAATTTATAAATTTTGTTTTCCTTTCTCTATAATCTAATGGGGTTATTTTGTCCATGGGTTATTTTGATGGCGGGTTATTTTGGATTGGGTTATTATGACCCTGGGTTATTTTCTCCTCGATTTATTATGGTCGGGTTATTCTATCTAGGGTTATTTTGGCTAGGTTATTATATCATGTAATCTACTCCCCTATATTCCTTGAAGCATTCATCATTCCTTCGACCTTGCAGGCATATACTGTGACTATCTTGATGGGTCTTCTAATTGTGACCAAAACATCTCCACTTCTTCATTGATGTAATCAATTTTTTCTCCAACTGCTCCTTCATTCCTAGTAGGTTAGTAGCATATGCATGTACATTCATATATTCAAACTAATAAATTACATCTAAATGTTAAAACACACATTAAAACAGCTATATGAAATAATGTATTATGTGTATATATATAATATTGGAAAGGTGTGTATACTATTTTCTACCCAAAATTTTAAGGATATAACTATACTTATGGAGTATATACAAGATTAAAACACTTAAAGGTCACACAAATGTTTCAAGAATGTTTTAGGAACAAAGAATAAAATATCATAAAACATAGACCAACTTTGGTCTCATCATTTTCCCCCCAACAAGCATAATGCTTGTCCTCAAGCATTACACTTCTTGGCTATTGTTCTGAATTCACCAACATTTGTCTTGCTTCTTATTTTACTCTTGAAGGTTTAATAAAATCCTCTAGTCTGCTCCCAGTAGTCCATTATGTGGTCTTCCTATAGCTGGTCTAATCTGGTAGTGTTAATATCATATAGTGGCCACAGGAGAATAGGTGGTTGGAAAGTTATAGGACACCAAAGTTCTCTTCTGATCTTCCTTCCAAGCTGCATGTACTTCATTTCCCTGTTCACAGCTACCTCAAACTTAATTAGACTACGTGGTTCAAATTTCTTAAAAATCTCAGGCAGTCTATTCCACCTACTTCTTACCCCAACTGCGCCCCTTTGAAATGTAAAATAATGCAGTCCCTAATACTCCCTGTAAACTTTATCTTTAAGAGAAAAGATCTTGTCTCTGACCTTGGGTTTCTTATTTACATAGGTGAGTGCTAACCAATCTCTTAAGAGGTCATTTAGTTTACTGGATTCAACTCTTAGGGGTAAAGGTTCATATTTTTCCTAATCTCTATAGTTATCCAGCTGCATGTCATAAGTGGCTTCATTCTACATCTTGGACATCAGTGCTTTCAAATGTACATCTCTTATATAGAGGAGAGGGTTCCAATCAATTTCATTAGGAATAATAAAATTATGAATGTATAATTTACAGAGCATATTCTTCTTCCAAGTAGGAAGTGTTTGATAAAGACCATAGAAGTCTTTGGTTGTTTTAAACTCAGAATCCTTATTCTAAATGGTTATCATGAGTTGGAACATAAGGAACTATTATTTTTTAAAAATGGCATATAACCTTGGGGGTGACCTACAGGCTATAATTTGATCAGTCAACTTGAGGGCATGATCCATTCTCTATTTTTTATTTTCCATTTATTCTTTTAGGCTTTCAATTTTCTATTTATGTTCATTAATTTCCTTTTTCAACTTCTTCTTCTCCTCTTCCCACATAATATTTTTGAAAACAAATTAGGTATACAAACTAAACAAAATTGATTGTAAAGTAGGTAGGCCAAGCTCCTCTGATTGTGCTCTCTATTGTTTTTCTATAATACGGGCCTGTTCTAAATAGTCTGTGTACCAAGTCCTTCTAAAAGACACTATGGCAATGTGGGCATGTGAGTAGACAGGTGACTAAGGCATCTACAAGTTCTCATGACAATCTTCTTGAATTGTTTGTGCACTTCCCTTAGGGATTTCTTGTTGTTCAAAAGACTTAGCAAGAGATGAATCATCTACATTGAGATGAGGTTCTAGAATATCTGGTGGAACTGGAGAATCGACATCATGAATATGAGGCTCCGTAGGAGATTTCTCTAGTGGAACTTTTTGACTTTCTAGGGAATCCTTAGGAATCTATCCTCTCATCCTAGAGCTTCTTCTTAAGGGAGTTTCCTTTATTTCTACATTTTTCCTTTTACTAACCTTTTCTGGTCTCTTTGTTGTAGGATCAGTTGCTACAAGAGCCGGTTTTCTTTTTCACCTTCTTGAAATTGTAGGGTTTTGAGATTTTACTTCTGAAACTGGAGTTTCTTCATCAATATTTTTCTTCCCTTTCTTCTAGGATGGGGTAGGTACATTATCAACTAGAATAGGAGAAGGTGACATTGGTTTTGGACTCTTTGATTCCTTTTCTTGGGATACTTCTACTTGTTCAAGGGGTATTTCATTTTCAGGAATTGGCTTCTCAGCAGGCTCATTCTCGAGCTGCAAGGTTTTATTCCTAACAAATTTTTTCCATTTCATAGGAGAGACATCCCTAAGGGTTCTCTCAACTAGAATTTTTATTACGGCATGATGGGAAATGTAATTTTCTTTACCCTTTTGTGTCTCCTCAGCACTGATACTTAACATGTTGTACATAAAGCACAGAATATTTATTTGAAGATTATTCTTGATACCACTAAGTAACTTGAAATGATGAGCATGCAAGTTGGAAAATCTCCCTTCACATGTAAAATACCTGATGATATGTGTAGCCATCTTGTTATATGGAACTACTAATGACATTATCTTGCATCCTTGCTTATTTAATTCCAATGGAGGGTCGGTAGGTTGGGTAAATTGGGCTCGTGCAGACCTGGCATCATGCTCATTTGGGTAATTCTCTCTCACTACAGGTAAGCCCATCACCTCCACAATTCTTTTCTCTATTGCTAGAATAGTCACTCCACACATAGTAGCTTCCCCCTTGTCGAAGGTACTCATGAACTCTATAGCAACTTCTTCATCAAACTCTGTTAATTTCAAGAAGTAAATCAGACATCCACAGTCATGGAACCTATGAATAGCTTCAACATCTGTTAATAAAATAGTATGAACAATAGGTTCATGCCTCATCAACTATCCACCCATTATGTTGTATTTTGCCTTCAAAATTCCTTCTCAAATTATTTCTCAAGCTCTTCCTCAGTCTACAATTTCACAATATCTGCTTTCTCTGAAATGCCAAATATTCTAAATTCCTTTGAAAAAACCCTTTTATTTATCTCATAACTACACTTCACTTCATCTCCCTTCAATCTTTGTGTCGTACAATTTTGAAAATTGGGTAATAGAAATGATAATGATACTTGATGACGGGAATTATATTTATTTTAAGTGCAATTAAGCCTTACACAAATTTAATTACGTCACCTAGAGTAGGAATCAAGAATAATCTGGGCAATTAAGTATAAAGACTTGATGACACATCACATAAGTACTGATTTGGTTGACGTGCAATCTGGTGTGAAATGATAGGTATAAGATATAACAACTTGGAAATTTGCACTTTTTACCCTGTACAAAAAAATGACAAGTGTCCACACTTGTCCTCCTTCAGAGGGGAGAGAAAACTGGTGTAATGCCATAATATATAGACACATGCATTACTAAATATAATTTCCAAAATCAATGTTTTAAAGTGGAAATTAAATGAATAAATTAAATATATGTACCTGTCATTATGTTTCCTATTGGAGATTTTCCAACAAGCTAGTTTTTTGTCTGTATGTTTGTCATTGATGACAATATATGATAAGCATCATGGGTGGAGGACTCAAACAGTGAGATTTTAGTATATGTATCATGAACATGTTATCAACATTATATCATGGACAGAGAGTTTAATATTGAGTACATATAGTTATGTAGTAGCTTGTGTAAGCAGTGTTCTTGACAGAGTTACATGAAGTATTTTGTGAGTAGTTTCCCATACAGTTATCATGGAGCATTGCGCATTTGGATATGTGATGGAGACATGTGAATTTTGTTATATTCATGAACACATAGTCTAAGGAGAAGTAGAAGTGAAGTTATGTAGTCGCTATTCACTAGTTGTAGTTTCCTATATTTATCCAAAAGATCCAATAGAGATTATATTGGTACAAGAGTTGCGCCTAACATTTTGATATCCGTGCTTGGATTAGTGATTGGAGAATAGTGAAGAATACTTGATTAAGAGTGCATGATTTAATTCATCTTGAGGAGAAAGTTTCAGTTAATTTGGTAGAGCTGACAGTGTGTAGCATGCATCTACACTTATTGATTTGGATAGGTACCAGTTTGTGTTGCATGCTTAGTAGAGCCAATTGAGATATAATTGGAGAGTGTTATTATTTCTCTGATATGATTTCAAGATGATTCTAATAGGCCAACTTGATTATATCATTTGGAGGAAAGATATTTATAGGTAGTCATTTGTGATTACTAAGACGTGGTTCGATGTTGAATGTGAAGAGAACAACAAAGAGTGCAAAGTGTTGAGTCATCAGTAGAAGGTCTATGTGACCAAGTAAAGAGTATATGCTATTCATTGGAATTGATCCAGATAGTAGGTCTAAGCGCTGCTCACCAAGATCTAGATATAGTGTGTATTTGTTAACTAGAAGGTTGTAGCCTTCACCTCCTTGAGCAGTGTGCTCTCAGAGAGTGCATCCTCACCCCTAATAGGATTAATTGTAAATGACTTGTAACAGGGTCTAACCCTTGACCAAGTCACTGTACTAAATTAATTGTAAAGATAAACTCCTAATAGGGTTGTAAGGTCTCCTAACAGGGATCATAATACACTAGTGCTAATTATTAGTGGGTGTCAATTCTCACTAGGGTTTTTACCTATTTGGGTTTCCCTATAACCAAGATATTGGTGTTGTGTTCAAGTGTTCTTTCATTGTGTTTATGCTTAATGTTTAAGTATACTTAATTGGATAAAGAATTGAAACTTGTAGATAATTGATTCACCCCTCGCCCCTCTCAGTTATCTCTTGGGACTATTCCTAGCAATTAGTATCAGAGCTAAGTGCCTCAGAGAGAAAGTTTAATAGCTTGAGGTTGATCAAATGGCATACTTTAGAAAAGAAAGTCCTAAGTTTGATGGAGAGAATTATATTGATTGGAAGAACAAGATGGTGACATATTTACAATGCATTGCCTTTGAGATCTTTGAAGTGGCTACTAAGAAAACTGAGATTCCTTCTTTATTAGATCTTGCAAAATAAGATCCAACTACAAAGCAAAAGGAGCTATTCACTACAAATGATATTTCCAAAGAAGCACTCATCAGCACCCTATTTGACAGTGAGTTTTCAAAGGTCAAGAAACTAGATAAAGCCTACAAGATATGGAAGTACCTAGAAGACATGTTTGAAGGAGATATTCAAGCCAAGAATGTGCACAGAAAGACATGGAAGAAAAGATACAATACATTAGAGATGCTACCTAATGAGAATGCTAGAGCTTACAATCAAAGGATTAATGAAGCAGTTGTAGAGATCAGAAAAAATGGTGGAGAAATCTCAAAAAAAGACATAATGGATAAATTGATGACCACCTTGACACCAAAATATGACAATAAGATTTGTATCCTAGATGAAACTATGCAGTCATCCACAAAATATTTTAAAATAGAGACTTTAATCACAAAGCTTTCTGCATTTGAGATATCAAGTTTGAAGACATAACCTAAAGGTGAAACTACCTTCAAAGCATCAGTCCATGGTAAGAAATCCTTGAACACATCTAGTAATTTTGATGATGATGATGAAGAGAATGCACTAGATGATTTCATTTCTATGATTGCTAAAAGAGAAAAGAAAGGAAAAAGAAAATATGAAGGTCAATTTCCATTCAAATGCTTCTCATGTAATAAGATTGGTCACTTTTCACCTAAGTGTCCTACAAGAGTTAAGAAGTTAAAAAAAAACTACAAGCCTAAGTATACTAAGGAATGTTACTATGTTGGAGATGGAGTATCAGATGAAGAATCAGGTGAAGAGGAAATTAGATTCATTGCTCTTAAAGATGAAAAGAACACACAAGAGTTAGCACTGACTTCACAAGCAGACATCAACACAAATTGGATCATTGATAGTGGTTGCTCACATCACATGACATGAGACAAAGATAGATTTTTTCATTTGGATAGATCCAAGGGAGGCATGGTTAGATTTGGAGATAACACTCCTAAACCTATCATTGGTAGAGGACCCATCACCTTGGATGGAAAGAACAACATTGATGATGTTCTATATGTTGATGGTTTGCAACATAACCTACTAAGTGTTGGAGAGTTGCTTGACAAAGGTCACTGATTGGAGTTCAAAGATGACAAGTGCATCATTAACAAGGAAGGAGAAATGATTGCATCAGGATCAAAGAGTAAAGGTAATGTTTTTCAACTTAATCCAGAAGCAAGTTGTTTTGTTGCTAAAGTAGATGATAGTTGGTTGTGGCACAAAAGATTATGTCATATCAACTTTGGTAACACAGTAAAGATAAGTAATGTAAAGGTAGTAAGAGATCTTCCTAGCATTGCAAAACAAGATCATACTATGGTGAAAGGTATTTCATTTTATTTGGTAATGATTATTCTAGACCGATGTGGGTTTCATTCTTAAAGGATAAATTAGAATCCTTTGAAAAGGTCAAAATATTCAAGGCTAAGGTTAAAAATGAGTCTGGATTGAAGATTAAATGTTTAAGATCAGATAGAGGAGGATAATTCACCTTAGATAGATTTTATGAATACTACAAAGAACATGGGATAAAGAGACAATTAAGTTCTCTTAGAACCCCTCAGAAGAATGGGATTAACATGATTGAATGAAAGGTCGCACACACCTACTGGAGAGATGTGGTTAACACTACAGTCTATACTATCAATAGAATACAATTGAGGCCAGGTGTAGACAAGACACCTTATGAGCTATGGTTTGGGAATGTACCTATAGTCAAATACTTTAGAATCTTTGGAAGCAAGTGCTACATCAAGAGGGATGAAGCAATTGGCAAGTTTGATGCAAGAAGTGATGAAGGTATTTTTCTTGGTTACTCCACTAAAAGCAAAGCTTATAGATGTTATAACATAAGATTAAAGAAGATAATTGAAAGTGATCATGTTAAGATTGATGAGAAGTTCATGATTCAATAAATATATCATGATTATGCACCTATGATTGAAGAAGAACCTAATTCTACCCCTAGAGAAACAATTGCTAATGAAATGTCTGACAACATTGATGTATTGTTCAATGACCCTGAATCTAGTGAAGAAGAATCTCAAAAATTAGATGAGAGAGTCACTCCTAATGTTCCTAAATTTATATCTAGATATCCCTAGTGAAAACACTAGTGAAAACCCTATTTCAACCACTAAGTCACTAGAACGTTCGGGACCGTGTTGGACACAAGTGTCCCCAAGGTGCACTAAGCACGATTGGGTAGAGATCTTTCAATGTTCATATCTCAGGCCTATGAGAGGTATCAAAAAACTATAGGATGATACAAGAGCATGTTTCTAAGGCCTACAATAACCTCTCTCTATTATGGGAGATTCAAATTTGTTTGAATTTGGCACGCCAGTTTTGCTTGATGCCAAAACTTGCAGTGAGGGTCAGTTGAAAGTTGCACCATTAGGTTTCTTCCAAATGTTCATCTCAGCACTGAATGGACTATGCCATTAGCTCTGGTTGGGTGGTTGAATGCTAGTGACAACCCCATTTTGACCATTGAGTCACTAGAACATTTGGGACCATGTCAAACCAAAGTGTCCCCAAGGTACACTAAGCATGATTGGGCAGTGATCTTTCAAGACTCGTATCTCAGACCTTGTGAGAGGTACGGGTCAACCGTGAATTAAACAAGACCACATTTTTTAGGCCTACAATAACCTCTCTCTATTCTAGGAGATTAATTTTTTTTTGAATTTGGCACACCAATCTCGCTTGATGTCAAAACTTGCAGTGAGGATCAGTTGAAAGTTGCACCACTAGGTTTCTTCCAAATCGTTTGTCCCGACAGCAAATGGACTATGCCATTAACTCTAGTTGGGTAGTTAAATGTTAGTGACAACCCCATTTTGACCACTCAACCACTATAATGTTTGGGACCATGCCAGACCAAAGTGTCCCCAAGGTGCACTAAGGATGATTGAGCAGTGATCTTTTGAGGCTTGTATCTCAGACCTCATTAGAGGTATCGACAAACCATGATGTGCTAAAGGACCACATTTTTGAGACCTACAACAACATCTTTCTATTTTGAGAGATTCTTTTTTTTTTTTTTGGCATGCCACTTTCACTTGATGCCAAAACTTGCAGTGATGGTTAGTTGAAAATTGCACCACTGGGTTTCTTCTAAACCATTCATTCCAACCCCAAATGGATTATTCCATTAGCTCTGGTTAGATGGGTAAATGCTATTGAAAACCCCATTTTGACCACTAAGTCACTAGAATGTTTGAGACCATGCCAGACCAAAGTCTCCCCAAGGTGCACTAAGCATGATTGGGCAAAAATCTTTCAAGGCTCATATCTCAGACCCTGTGAGTAGTATCATTGAACTATGAGATGCTACATGACCATGTTTCTAAGGCCTACAATAACCTCTCTCCATTCTAGGAGATTCAATTTTTTTTTAATTTTCCATGCCAGTCTTGCTTGATGCTAAAAATAATGAACTACAACTGATTTAGAGCCTAATTGACGATCAATGATTAGAGATCACCGAGTTGCTGATTAGATAATGTAAGATGATTAAATCAGTAATATGTTGTCATTGATGTCAACTAGTTTTGACAGTACTTATATTATAAGTTACAAACACACAAACATCTATGGAAAGGAGAAAAGAGATGAAGAACAAATATATCTACATGAGAAAGATGGATATGATAGATGAGGATAAGGAATACTTTGGGTAACTTATTGATGAGTCTATGACCTTGGTTATTGACTTGATTATGTTGCATTCATCTATGATGAAGAAAAGAGTTAAAATGCACAAGGAAGTGTGGCTAGTTAATGAAGCATTCTAGTATACACCGAGCCAATGTAGTGTATACTGAGCAACAGTATCAACCAAGCTTGTTTTCACTGACACATTTTAATCGAGCATGAACAAAAGAGCCAAATGATCCATTTAGCTGACATGAATTAATGAACTAGAAAGCACCTCGATATTAGAGTTGAAGATAATGTTTGTTATGAAGATCTATGGCTAACAAAATTTGAATAAGAGCTAATAGATGAAATCAAAACATGTTATCGACACATCAGCCAAGGAAGGTTTAAGCAACAAAAACAACGAAGGAGATTAAGAAAAAAAATTTGATGGATGAGAAGAAAATAGTTTACCTGCCTATTTAAGAGACTAGGGTTTCATTATGAAACTTATGCCAAAAGACAAAATACTGTAGAGATATCATGTGAACAAAGCTTCATGCATGCCTGATCAGACTGGTTAATGAGAACCGAACTACAGAGATTACTGAGCATCAGAAAGCTATAACCGAGAGATAGTAAGTTACTGAATATTGTTGAACAAAATTGATATATTGATTAGAGGATTTGACTAAGCTTAGTATAGGTTTGAACATCTGTAAAAAGAAGTTGTATTGTAATCAGATCATCTACTATTAGAGTTTAACCATTGTAAATAGATAAATCTCTTAACCAAGTAGACTTGAAAGTCTTGTAATGTCATTCATAGAATGCACATTTGTTATCCTGTCAACCCCATAGTGAATGCTGGTTGGAAAATAAGGGTTAGTGTTAAATCCTCTAACAAGGTCACACCTTACAGTGTGTTTTGTAACCTTTAATAGGGTTGGCTCTTCACCAAGCTCACTTCAAAAGAGTGAACAATTTTTGGGTTACTGGTCCCAGGTGGTTTTTCCCTTTATAGGGTTTCCACGTTAAATCTCTTATGTTATGTGTTTCTATGATGATTGTATGGTTATTATATTTTACATGTTGCATATTTAATTTGGTCAGTAATCACTATAAGTTTTTAACTGGTAATTAGTAAAAGCACAGACAATTGAGTATTATTGTTTATCGAGCTGCAGAATAAGATGAATTTGATTTGAAGTTATACATTTGCATTTGGGACTGTGGATAACTGATTCACCCCCCTCTTAGTTATTCTAACAATTGGTATCAGAGCATATTTGTTGTTGGGAACAAATTTTTAAGGACTTCAACAAAAAGATCACAAAATGTATAAGAGGGAAGTGCTAAAGCTAAACAAGGATAACTTTACAAAATGAAAAAGTTGAATGAAGCTACATATATCTAGAATTGGGAATTCTACCCTCACTCTATTAGAGAATAGCTATCTTGCACTGCCTACTGGACCTTTGACTCTTGATCAATTAAGAGATAGACATGAGCATAGTCTTACTATGATGGTGATTGTTGCTGCTCTGGCAGATGCTGAATTTGAAGATGTCAAAGACTATACTATTGCTAAGAAAATGTGGGACAAACTTACTCAAGTTTATAGTGGTGATGCATATGTCAAAAGGGCTAGAGCTGAAAGTTTAAGAGGAAGATTTGATGATATGAAAATGAAAGGTAAGAACATAGTGCAGTATACAAACTGAATAAAGGAGGTTGTTAATTCTATCGAAGGATCTGGTGGTACTATTGGAGAAGATATAGTGGCAAGAAAAATTATTAGAACCTTATTGCCTATTTATGCAATCAAAATTTTTTCAATGCATGAAATGAGGTCTACACCTGGTAGTACTCTTACTCTTGATAATCTGATTGGGAAGCTAAAATTTTTTGAGCTTAACAACTATGAAAATACTATTGTACCATCTATTGAGTTAGCTTTTATATCTTCTCTAAAGATCAGTAAGTCTAGTAGTAGAAACAATAATAAGGATGATAGTGATAGCAATATTGATGTTGAGCTTGATGAGCTTGAAGCTCTTATGGCTAGGAGACTACCTAAAGGTAAAGGTAGATATAGAGGTAAATTACCTTTAGCATGTTTTAATTGCAAAGATGTTGGTCATATTACTGCTAGATGTCTAAATAGGGAAGAAGATGACATAAATAGAGACCGATCTTGTGAAGGAAGAAATGTGAGAAGAAACAACAAAAATTACCAACACTACAATAGAGACAACTGAGACAATAATGATAAAGGTAAAAAGGTATGTTACATTTCTAAAGAGAATGATACTGACAATGATTCAGATGATGATGTAGAAGTACTATTTGTTGCTATGAAGGATGATTCTAAGGAAGAAGAAAGGTATGTAGAAACAACACTAATTTCTAAAGTTAATAAAAATGATACATAGATCATTGATAGTGACTGTACACATCACATGATTCATGATGAAGGAAAAATTGATCATCTTGAGAAATATAATGGAGGATCTATAAAAATGGGTAATGATACACCTTGTATGGTTAGAGGAAAAGGATCTCTGATGATAAATGATAGAATCAAATGTGATAATGCTTATTGGGTAGAAGGACTAAACTACAATTTTCTAAGTGTGGCATAGCTAAACAATTTAGGTCACCGAGTAGCTTTTGAGAGAAAGAAAGTAAAGATATTTGATGATGGTAGAAAACTTGTTGGAATAGGATCACAATCAAAAGGTAACTTGTTTTATCTTAACAATGCTGAGTCTTCTTGTTTAATGATGAAAAATGAGGATGCATGGCTGTGGCATAAAAGGTTATGTCATGTGAATTTTGATAACATGATTAAGATTAGTAAAAATAAAAAGTTAGAGGTTTGCCTAACTTAACAAAGCCTGATCATGTTATGTGTCATCAATGTCAGAAAGGTAAGATGACAAAATCTAGTTTTAAGAGTAAATATTATTCAAGAAATAAAATTTTGGAGCTAGTTCACACCAACCTATGTGGTCCCATGAGAACAAAGAGCTACTATGGAGATAGATATTTCATTTTGTTTGTTGATGATTACACTAGATTGATGACTATAATGTTCTTAAAAGAAAAATCAGAAGCATTTAAGATGTTTAAGTGGTATAAAGCAAAGGTAGAGAAAGAAACTGGTAAATAATTGAAATGCTTGAGATCTGACCGAGGTGGTGAATTTATTTTTAATGAATTTACTAACTATCATAATGAGCATGGTATAAAAAGACATATTTCTACACCGAGAACACCTCAACAGAATGGAATTGCTAAAAGAAGGAATAGGTCAATTGTTGATTGTGCAAGGACACTAATGATAGAAAATAATATGGCTTAGACATACTAGAGAGAAGAAGTCAACACATCTATTTATGTCTTAAATTGAGTACAATTGAAGAAAGACACTAACAAAACACCCTATGAGTTATGCTTTGGTCACAAACCCACTGTAAGTTACTTCAAAATTTTTGGAAGTAAATGTTTTATTCTGAAAGATGAAAGAAATGGAAAGTTTGACTCAAAAGGTGATGAAAGGATATTTCTTGGATATTCCACTAAAAGAAAAGCATACAAGTGTCTAAATAAAGTTACTAACAAAATGATTGAAAGTACTAATGTCAAAGTTGATGAGTTTGATGATAAGAATGTAGAAGAAAGCATAAAAGAAATAGAAGACTATGGTAGATTCACTTACATTGAACATCCAGAGTATCTACCGAAGCCACAGACTGTGTCAATCGGTCATCTACAGAACAACACCAAGGAACAAGAAAGAGACACTAGTGAGAAATAAGGACCTACCGAGCAAGAAAATGAACCTACACAAGATGAACAACAAAGAAGAAACCAAGTGCTAGCAAGATTTGTTAGAAGACATCATCCTGAGAACCAAATTATTGGAGACAAATGAGCTAGCATGATGATAAGAAGTAAGTTGAGACAAGGTACATGCTTAGTGTGTGAGTTTGAACCTAAAAATGTCAATGTTGCATTGGAGAATGAAGAATGGATAAATGTAATGAATGAAGAGATAGATTAGATAGAGAAAAACAAGAAATGGACTTTAGTACCTAGACCAAAAGATAAGAAAGCTATCGGTACTAAATGGTTTTTCAGAAATAAGCTTAATAAAAATGGAGACGTAACAAGGAACAAAGCTAGATTGGTATGCAAGAGATATGCACAGGAGGAAGGAATAGATTATGGTGAAACTTTTGCACATGTTGCTAGACTAGAAGGAGTCAGAATGTTAGTTGCATATGCTACACATAAGAAGTTCAAAGTTTACCAAATAGATGTTAAATCTTCTTTTTTGAATGGGATACTAGAAGAAGCCTACATAGAACAACCAGATGGGTTCATGGATCTAAACAAGAAAGACATGGTATGTAGATCACATAAATTTTTATATGGTTTGAAGCAAGCACCAAGAGCCTAGTACGAAATGCTACATACTTATTTGCTAAGTATTGGTTTTGTTAGAACTAATGAGAACAACAATTTTTATATTAAAGGAAATTCAGAGGATACAATCTTGATTGCTAAAATATTTTTGGATGACATAATATTTGGAGGACAAGATCATATCTGTAGATCATTTTCTAATGAGATGAGAAAAAAGTTTGAAATGTCTATATTTGGAGAGATTAAGTTCTTTCTAGGCTTACAAGTCATTCAACAAAATGATGGTATATTCATCACACAGTCCAAGTATATTAAGGAGGTCTTGAAGACATTTGGCATGGAAGATGCTAAACTAGTTGGAACACCAATGGTCACAGGTTGCAAACTGACCCAAGATGATGAAACTATAGAGGTAAACTAGACATTATACCAATCCATGATTGGTAAGTTGATGTATATAGTACATAGTAGACTAGACATAGCACATGTTGTTGGGATAGTTGCTAGATTTCCTATAAATCCTAGGGAGTCACACATGGTTTCTACAAAATGAATCTTGAGATATCTGAAGAAAATATAGGACTTTGGATTATGGTATCCAAAGGAAGGCAAGTTTGAACTTAAAGTCTACACCGACATAGATTGCGCTGGAAATATAGATGATAGGAAAAGCACAATCAGAGGAGCATTTTTCTTTGGTTAAAGACTTGTTACATGGACAAGTAAGAAACAACCTTGTATTTCTTAGTCTACTGCTGAAGTAGAGTATGTTGTTGCTGCTACAAATTGTTCAACTATTGCATATATCAAGCAAGTGTTGGAAGGTATGAATGAGGTAATCACTGGGATGATGATTATATATTGTGACAACACTAGTGCAATTAATATTTCAAAGAATCTAGTGATGCACTAAAAAAAAAAGCATATATCTATCAAGTATCACTACTTAAAATAATAAGCATAGTAGAAGCAAGTCAGATTAGAATATGTTACATCAAAAGAACAACTTGGTGATATTTTCACAAAGCCTCTACCGAAGGAAAATTTTAAATATTTGAGGACTAGACTTGGGGTTCATCCCCTGTCTACCGGTCACTAATGTGATTTGGAGGTTGCATCAGCCTAATCTTATTAGAAGATCATTCATGTTGTTGCAGCATAGTTCACACTTTGTATTCTATCTAAGGTTGTGAAAGATTTGAGGAACTGGAACAGATTTTCATAACAGTATACCAAGATACATTTGGTGCATTTAGTGTATAGGAACCGAACAAAAGAGAGTTACTTGGATACTATAGATCTATATATTTTATATTGTTCTTTGGCATTTTTGTCAAAGGGAGAGAGATCTCAATATGAAATAGGGAATAAAATAGGAGAGAGATTTGGAATGATAAAGGGAGAGAAGTCAATGAAGTATCAGACAAAGATTGTTGTAAAAGGGAGAACTAAATATAACCAAGGAGATTATTGGAACATTTATCTAAGGGAGAGATAATCTGAGAGCTACTAAGATCAAATCCACATAAGAAAGTCTGCAAATGCAATGCTATCTTGTAACATAGTGATTAAAGATATTAAGCTAGGGACAACTTACAACATTTCTTACATAGTTGTAGAATACATGTTTGGTATGTATTTGGAATATTTCATATTGTGTGTGTTGCCATCAATGCCAAATGGAGAGATTGATGAACTACAATTGATTTAGAACCTAATTGAAGATCAATGATTAGAGATTGTCAAGTTGTTGATTAGATAATGTAAGATGATTAAATCAGTAATATGTTGTCATTGATGTCAACTAGTTTTGACACTAATTATCTTGTAAGTTACAAACACACTAACATCTGTGGAAAGGAGAAAAGAGATGAAGAATAGATATATCTACATGAGGAAGATGGATATGATAGATGATGATAAGGAATACTTTGGGTAACTTATTGATGAGTCTATGACCTTATGTTATTGACTTGATTATGTTGCATTCATCTAAGATGAAGAAAAGTGATAAAATGCACAAGGCAGTGTGGTTGGTTAATGAAGCATTCCAGTATACACCTAGCCAGTGTAGTGTATACCGAGAGATAGTATCAACCGCGCTTGTTTGCACCGACACATTTCTTTGTTAACTGAGCATGAACAAAAGAACTAAATGATCAATTTAGTCGATAGAAATTGATGAGCTGGAAAGCACCTCAATATCAGAGTTGAAGATAATGTTAATTGTTATGAAGATCTACGGCTAACAAAATTCAAAGAAGATCTAATGGATGGAATCAAAACATGTTATGGACATATCAATCGAGGAAGGTTTAAGTGGTAAAAATAATGAAGGAGATTAAGTGACAAAATTTGATGGATGAGAAGAAAATGGTTTACTTGTCTATTTAAGATCCTAGGGTTTCATTGTGAAACTTATATCAGAAGACAAAATACTATAGAGATATCACATGACCAAAGCTTCATGCATGCTTGGTTAGATTGGTTAAAGAGAACCGAACTATAGAGATTACTAAGAGTCACAAAGCTATAACCAAGAGACAATAAGTTACTGAATATTGTTGAACAAAATTGATATATTGATCAAAGGATTTGCATGAGCTTAGTATAGATTTGAACATCTACAAAAAGAAGTTGTATTGTAATCAGATCATCTAATGTTATAGTTTAACCATTGTAAATAGATAAATCTCTTAACCAAAAAGACTTGAAAGTCTTGTAATGTCATTCATAGAATGCACATTTGTTATCTTGTCAACCCCATAGTGAATGTTGGTTGGATGATAATGGTTAGTGCTAAATCCTCTAACAAGGTCACACTTTATAGTGTGTTTTGTAACCTTTAATAGGGTTGGCTCTTCACCGAGATCACTTTAGAAGAGTGAACAATTTTTGGGTTACCGGTCCCAGGTGGTTTTTCCCTTTATAGGGTTTCCACATTAAATCTCTTGTGTTATGTGTTGCTATGATGATTGTATGGTTATCATATTTTACATGTTGCATATTTTATTTGGTCAATAATCACTATAAGTTGTTAACTAGTAATCGGTAAAAGCACAAACAATTTAGTATTATTTTTTACCGAGCTGTAGAATAAGCTGAATTTGATTTGAAGTTATACATTTTGTATTTGAGACTGTGGATAACTGATTCACCCCCCTCTTAGTTATTCTAACAAAAACTTACAGTGAGTGTCAATTGAAAGTTGTACCATTGGGTTTCTTCTAAATCGTTCATCTCGACACCAAATGGACTATGCCATTAGCTCCAGTTGGGTGGGTAAATGCTAGTGAAAACTCCATTTTGACCACTGAGTCACTAGAACATTTGGGACCATGCTAGACCAAAGTGTCCCCAAGGTGCACTAAGCAGGATTAGGCAATGATCTTTCGAGGCTCATATCTCAGACTCCGTGAGAGGTATCAATAAATCATGAGATGCTACATGACCACATTTATGAAGCCTATAATAACTTCTCTTCATTCTAGGAGATTCAAATTTTTTTGAATTTGGCATGTTAGTCTTGCTTGATGCAAAAACTTGTAGTGAGGGTCAGTTGAAAGTTGCACCACTTGGTTTCTTCCAAATCGTTAGTCCTAGCACCGAAAGGACTGTGTCATTAGCTCCATTTGGACAACCTCATTTGGAACATGGATTAAGTAGAATCTCCATGAACATGCTAGACCAAATTGTTTTTAAGGTCCACTAAGGACCATTGTGTATGTTGGTGAGCATTCTGGTGTGTCAAGAGGCAAAGTAAGCCTTTAAATGGATCCTCAAGAGGTGAGCATTCATATATTTTGTATTGATTGATAATCCTTTGTAAAGGATCATGCATTATAAGCCATTAAATGGCATTGGGAAGGGCTTAGTGTACCTATGGGTCACTAATGTATTATATCCTTATATTATAATTATTTTATGCAGGGATATGTGAAGTGATGGTGGAGAGAACACTAATTGATGGAGTTTACTGATTGAAGGAGAGCCTATCTTCACACCTATCATTATGGACATTGAATACCCTTGAGAAGAGTTGTTCTTATGATGCTATATAGTGTTATAGTTGTATGATTAGAAATTGGAATAGATTGCATGCATATGAAATAACCACAAGATTCATACAAACAAACATGCAAAGAAACTCTAATCTACACATGAGAAACAACTTAGAAAATGAAGAATAGAAATCTATCTAAACTCCCTCCAAGATTTAGTTCCCATGTCCTCCTTTCTTTTCCCAAAGATGGGTTGATGTAGCTCTTCAAATGCCTTGAAATGTACTATATGTTTGAAAGCAATGCTATGAGAATACTAGGAGTGTGGTTTAGAAATAGATAGAAGATAGAATAGAAGAATTTGGATCCCTTAGATCTATAATAACAATGCTAATGAAAGCTCCTTTTGTAAAGGGAAATGAAGTCCTATTTATAGGATTTTTAGGAGAATCAACGGCCAGGATTGAATGAAGATCAAGGGTTGAGATTCTCTCATTTTAATTGTTTAATTCAAAGCGGGTGGAAATGAAGTCCTATTTATAAGATTTTTAGGAGAATCAATGATCAGGATTGAATGAAGATCAAGGGCTCAGATTCTCTCATTTTAATTATTTAATTCAAAGTGGGTGAGTGGGTGGATTCACTTTGAAAATTGAAACCTACTACCCAAATTCGTATGGAATGCTTAAGTGAGATTTTGGAGGGTTTAGGAGGCTTCTAGAGGGTAGTTAGAGTCAAATTTAGCTTCCCCACTTGATATACTTAGGGTAGGGGGTTGAATTTTGGTCACTAGGTGGCCCAAGACTCATAAAAGAGCCTCAAAAAATGACCCCAAAGTCCAAATCCGAGTTTGTGGAGTTTGGATTATTTAGACAAAGTATATTTCTTCCCATGTGGTTATTTTTGACTTAGAAGGAGAAGTGAAGACTTTAGAGGTTAAAGAAACCATTATTTTAATTTTAGTGAGTGGGTAGGAAAGATGAGTTTGGTGAGAATTAGGAGCCATGTGCTCTTATAGAATTAAACATAATATTTAATTTCAAGTGGGTGAAAGGAAAATATGAATTAATTTAAATAGATAAATACATTTATTTAAATTAATAGAAGAAAATAGAATTAAATGTAATATTTAATTCCAAGTGGGTTAAAGGAAAATATGAATTAATTTAAATAGATAAATACATTTATTTAAATTAATAGAAGAAAATGATTTAATGTGCTCAAATAGAATTAAATGTAATATTTAATTCCAAGTAGGTTAAAAAGGGAAATCTGAATTAATTTAAATGTATTTATTTAAATTAATAGAAGAAGGAGATTTAATTAATTAAAGTACTAGGACTTTAAATTAATCAATCATAAGGTTTATTTAGCCATTATATTAAATGTAGCATGTGATTAATATAGATTTAAAGTTTTGTGTATTTGACACTAAGTCAAGTAGAGTCCATTAGAAGACATAATTGCCTAGTATAGTAGGACTTTGATGATTTAGAAGGATTGATATACTGAGGCCAATTTTGGGGTATTACAATAGTAGATGGGCCATATTAAGATTTTATATGGTGTTACAATCAAGGTGGAAGACCTATTTCAATTTTTAAAAAGATGGAGGCTCCGGGTGCATTGAGAGGCCTAGAATGGAGTTGGTGCCAAGAGAAGT
Organism: Chamaecyparis obtusa; assembly: GCA_027943335.1. Taxonomy (NCBI): domain Eukaryota; kingdom Viridiplantae; phylum Streptophyta; class Pinopsida; order Cupressales; family Cupressaceae; genus Chamaecyparis; species Chamaecyparis obtusa. The sequence continues at coordinate 423,755 of BSBK01010620.1, read as the reverse complement.
TGGGATGAGAGGTTAGAGGAAGTGAAATTGTTCAAAATGTCAGATGTGTTGGTTCTCTAAATTTAGAGCACTCTATTTGACCCTTGACTTGAACCTTGAGTAGATTCCAAGATGCTTGTAGAATCCTCAAGTGAGTTGGGTTCCATGAGGGGATAATAGAGGGCTCTGCATCAGATTTTCTTGGTTGAGAGCATCAGATACACATGAATACAATGTAGCACATAAATACAATGTAGCACATAAATTTTGAATTCACTTAAATGATGAATTACACATGTGAACACACTTAGCACATAAAGCATACACATAAATTTTCTTAAGTCATGAAGCATACATGTAGCACATAGATTATAAAGCATACCACATGAATTCGCTTAAGTCATGCACGTAGCCCATACACATGAATTTAGGTTATGAAGAATGTACTTTAATAGACATGAATATACTTAAGGCATAAATCATACACATGAGTACATACACACAAGCATATTTACATACTAACAATGAATAAATGAACACACAATTAACAAATTGAATCGAATATCAAGTTTCATATATATCAAAATAAATAATAATTCTATACATATTTACATGTCAACATATCTAGATACAATGTGGCATATGCCATCTCAAAATATTTCATATGACATCTCAAAATAAGAAGTTCAACTACAAATGTTTCTAGGACATCTTATTCTACTAGTGGATCATCAAAATGTAGCCTCTTCAAAGTACTCTTTGTTTTTTATGGATCTTGCATTCAAACACAAAAGTGAAACCCCAAGTTAGATTACTTAATTTATATGGTTTCTACAAATAAAAAATAAAAATTCAGAATCATAGTAAAAAATAATAAATAAAATTTAAACTAAAATTTAACTCTCATATACCCACCTCTCTGTCTCCCCCCACGGACAGGAGACCTAATATATGTCCTTGGTAGCGAAGGAACAATGCCACCAATATTGAATCCAGCCTGTATATGTTTGTGAATATGAGATTGATCTATGAGTTATACTATTTAATGTTAAATCCTTGGTAGAAAATATATGTTTACAAAATAACTGAATTAACATTAAAACTTACCTGCGTTGAACTTTCTTCAGAAAATGTTGGCTAAGTCATCAACGATACAAACCCTTGGCATTCTACCTCCCTAAAACTAGGAGTGACCTACAAAAATCAAATAGAGACTTCATACTATCATAACTTGATCATATTATATATACTTAATAGTAGAATACACACAAATAACTATAGAAATATATGTACATGGGGCTATCATTGCGAATTGATATGCCCATGACTCTATTGTGGTGATAGGGTCTCACAACATCATCATATACCACTCTTTATCAAATAAACCATGTAAATTCAAAATGAGTAGGCACAATTGATAAGTATACATTTACACATAAATAAATTAAATTACTTAATTACCTTCCCCTTGTCAACGCCTGATGCTTGCACCCCCTCACATTGCCCCTCGGTGGCAACTGGTGATGTACACTCAAAATGTGCACTTCTCTAAGTCTTCGGTTCCAAGAGTAGCCATGAATTGGAAGCCTTGAGAAAGTGACTTAGATCTCCTTAGGCATGGAGTGCAAGGTTGTTTAGAGGGCTCTCAGCTAGAGCTATTAAGAATATAACCTTACTGGTAAACCATACAATGGGAGATTCAAAGAGACAAGGGCAATAATGCCAATATCTTCAAAAATCATAATGAAAAATGTAATGCAAACTATGCTAGAATGAGAATGCAAGAATGCAACTATGCTATGAAAGATGAGAGTATTACAAGTCTTTACTAATTAAGCTATGTAAATTAAACTAGAACATGAAAGGAAACTAAGCTAAGAATGCCATGAAAACTAAGCTATAATGCAAGTATGAAGACTAGAATGAGACTAGAATTCAACAAGCTCTCTAAAGCTCCAAAGTCACCAAGAAAACTTGCATCACAACATTAGCATCAAGAGTGGGATCCTTTGAATGAGGAAAGAGCTCTCCTTTAAAGATACATGGACCATGGAGATTAAGAGGAAAAAGATTTGATTAAGGGTGGAGTTTGAAAGTGGGATCAATCCTTGTGCACAAATCTCTTCTAATGAGAAAGAAGTGTTGACTTTTGTACCCCATGTGAGCCAAAAAGGCCTTTTCTTCTTTTTTTATAAAATAAGAATAATGTTTTATTTGTGCAACTTAGGATAAGAGATAACTAAGGGCTTTTATTTAATAAAAGGGGAGGAAATTATTTTTAATTAAATAAAGACTTAGGGTAAAATTGTTAATCCATAGAATATAATAGAATAAATGATAGAATTATGATTTGATTAAGAAAATTGATTTAATTTTGAAAATATTGCAAAGAATTGATTCAAGAAATTGATAAATTGATTCCATCATTTGATAAATTGAAGAATGGGCCCAAAGTCTAGGAGACCATTTTAGGGTGCATACATTTGCCCCTCTTTGGGTAATGTGTGATCATTCTAGGAACACATCAGGACAAGGATAAGATGACTGAAAAAGACAAGGCCAACACCCCTGTAAATAGGTAATTGTCAAGCCTTAAGCAAGGTTTGATTGATAGGTTTGATAAAGTTGAATCAAGGATTGAAGTTTGATAGGTACTGCCCCCTCATGATCAAAATCAAAATCAGGTAGAGGGAATGTAGAAGCGAGAGCAACATGATCAAATCACTTGAAATCATAATCGAAGATGAAAGATGATATAATAACCATCAAACAGTGAAGATATGCCCCAATTTGACTAGGTTTGATTGAGAAAGATATAGGATAAAGATGAAATAAAACTTTAGAGAGATGAAGTGAAGGAGATAAATGCAAGACTAGAGTAGTGAGAGAGATGGAGATGAAGAAATGAAGATGCCCTAGTGAAGATCGAAGGATTAGGCCTCAAATTGTCAGCCAACTGCGCAGAAGAAGGATAAATTTTTAAAATGCAATTGTGACTATCAAGATGAACTCAGATTTTGATCTGAAGATGGATCCAGGATGTTGACATTAGCTAGGGGTGCAATTTTTGAAAAATTATGAGATGTTTTGGAAATTAGGTCAAAAGGTCAAAATGCTATATAAGGGGTAAAAAGGTCATTTTCAAATTCATTTCTCTTTTGTGATTGTGAGAATTGTGAGAGATCAGAGAGAGATGATGGGTCAGTAGGCAGTGATTCCCATCCATACACATTGATTCAAATGTGGTTGGTTGCACAATTGACCTTCGTAGTATGGTGCCCTGGTAAGTTTTCAAAAAAACTAGCCGCTTGAGTCATTTAATGCATTTAAAACATGTTTTTAGATTTTTCAAATGATATTAGTACAAAACATCATGTGATACTTTTAAAGTATCACACACATGTTATATATTGTATCGTGTGATATTTTGTAAGCCAAGAAAGTATCGCACAACTATTCAAGAAAGCATCACGTGATGCTGGATGAAATGTCATGCGATAAGGTGTGAACTATCATACCAAGGAAAAGTATCACACCACTATGTAACAAGTATCACATGATACAATATCAACAAACAGTGTCACAAGAGTATAATAATAAATATCACATGCTTTTAATTTGAACAATATAACATATGTAGAGATAATTTTTGTGTTGGAGATTTCTTGTACTGATTTTAGTCATCCATCATGATATGTTCTGACATCGGGTTTGCGGGTTATGGCTTATAGGAGGTTCTACCAGTGCTCATTATTAGAGCACTGAGAGTTGTTGGGTTACACTAGATCTAGGATTTAGATGATCCAGGCTCAGTAGATTTGACTAATATGGGGTTTGGGTACCTATTGGATATACCCCATATATGGGAAAACCATGGGTTGCTGATGGCATTGGCAGAGAGGTGGCACAATGAGCATACTACCTTCCACTTGCTGACCAGAGAGGCTACCATCACACTAGAGGACATCTATCAGATACTTTGTGTACCCATCCATGGAGATGTGGTGAGTATAATCATGTTTGTAGATGTTCATAAATGTAATGTTTCTATATGATGAAAATTGACATGATTTTGTGTTGGCATAGGTATACTATGATCAAAATCCCACAGAGGGACATTAGGCCATCCAGGACCTCTTCTAGGATATGACCATTATAGACAGACATCTCAGCTAGGACTAGCTAATAGAGGAGTATGATTGAGATTACTTAGTGGCATGCATCATGTACTCGATAGTAGCACAAGCTTTGATTACCAACAGGAGTCAGAGGGGGTTCCCACTAGGTTGGAGGAGATTAGTGGAAAACTTGGTGGCACACCCAAGACAGATGGCATGGGGCCCAACCATCCTAGAAGACATGTATCATGAGCTATATGAGATCATATACAAAGATACCAGATCTTGGGCATGCAGGGCCATTCTAGCGTAGATATGGGCGTGGGAGCACATAGTCATTGTGCAACCATGAGTATAGCCTTGGGAGCGGAGGTGTCCCTACATATACAGATATATAGGATTCATCACCCAGGTGCATAGTGGTGATATTAATTATTACAAGAGGCTACTGGATGAGCTGATAGCCTTCAAGTGGAGGCCGTACAGGTAGTGTGAGTAGTGGAGTGACAGGGATCATGAGCTCAGATACATGTTGTGCAGCCAGCCACTACTAGGTAGGCATACAGATATCATTGATCATTTTGTGATCACTTGGGTATGGAGGTAGTTCAGCCATTAGAAGAGGGTGCCAATGGAAACCACCACTATGATAGGGTTAGGGAGGATGAGGGACAAGGATGGTTGTCAATGCTGGACTACCAGCAAGCAGCACAGGAGATAGCAGGGTTACAGAGAGAGCCATGGGATTACCTACCCAATATGGTAGATGAAGGTGTTGATGTTGCATATAGAGTAGAGTGCCAGAGACACCCATTTCCTAGGTTCATAGTCCCAGATGCATAGCCATAGGCAGCAGGTGGGGATGAGGATGATGGGGGAGACAGAGGAGGAGGAGGATGGAGGAGAGCAACGGTAGGGCAGGGATCCTAATCAGATGATTGGAGATTGTCACGTAGATAGGTATCAGAGGATGAGGAGGGAGAGGAGGATGAGGCAAGACCAATTCACTGATAGGTGGATGCAGGGTAGGAGTAGCCTATGGATAGGGGAGGAGAGGATCTCCATGCCACGGTTTAGGCCTTAGAGGCTGAGGTACATTAGCTGAGGACTACCATTTCCATTCATGATCAACAACTTCTAGATGCACAGGCTGAGATAGATCAGCGGGAGAGGGAAACATGAGATGATGTCACAGAGCTTTAGAGAGAGGCAACATGGGTGGTGTACTATCATGGGTTATATATAGCAGCCATACTTGAGGGACAGTGAGTGCCACTCTACTCTAAGAGGGTCGAGAGGTCAGATATGTGAGTTGATAGGATGGGACCACCGCCTCCACCACCACCACCTCCACATGATGGGGAGAGTCAGTCCTAGGTCTAGGGCTTTGATGTATAGACATATCTTGAGACTTGATCTAGATTTTGGGATCTCACATTGTATTTGTATCATGATTTATATATATGAGATGACTAGATTTACAATGTACCTCATGTAATTGTCTCACTTGTGATGGATGTTTTAGTTTTATTGTCTTGTTATATTGCTCAAATGTATGATATATGCTTATATATGCTCATGTATAGTCTCTCTTATAGATTTATATTTAGTTCTCATGTTATGATATAGACTCATGTTTTTGAAAATGATCTCTTTATGATATAGATATGATAAGATTAACCCCTTGTGGTGATAGGAAAAGGATGTGATGTAAAAGATAAGGAGTGAAAGACATGATCAAGAAGAAGTGAAAGATGAGCACAGTTGACCGACAAGTTCATGAAAGATGAAAGGAGAGCTCTCTCCATATGCAAGATGTAAAACTAAACTAACATGAACTTAAGAATTTGGTTTACTTGCAAGGTTACAAAACCATTAGACTCTAATAATCATCATCGAGCTTTATTGGTAGCATCGTAAGATCATACAATATGCACTAGTATGACTATGGGTATATGAATATGATCTATATTAGATAGATATGTGGGAATCCCACCTAAGCATCAAAGACATGTAGGTCAAGATGACTAGTGCAATGAAGTTCCCTAAGTTTGGTATAGCAAGATTATGCTCGCATCGAGACACAAGAAATTCAAGATGACTACAAGCATGCACTTGCAAAAAATAGTCAAGGATAATACATTGTAGATCCTAGTGTCAAGTGGAACAAGCATGAATGCTCATGATAGTTAGGATCAACAAAATATACCCATAGGTAGAAGATAGATAAAACATGTCCTCATGCCCCCAATCTTCTAGCTAAGCATCATCAAAAACTATTAGGGAGAGAACACTCAACAAAGAAATCATCATAGATAGCACACAAAGAAATAAATTTAAGCAAGTCTCAATGAGTCAAGTGTTTAAGTGCATGTGTGTAGGTCATAGAGTCAAAATTTGAGTATCACATCTACTAGTGAGAAATATCGTATCATTCTAGACTATGGGTAAGATATCTGATAAGTGTTGAGAAACACTTGATGCTAGGGAAGTGTTGAAAAACACAATTGGAGAGGTGTTGAAAAACACCATTTGTGAAGTGTCCCAAAGACTAACGCATCCAAGAGACCAAAACTAACACAGTTATGTCCCCTAGACAAAGACAAAGACCAATTCCAAACCAAGGCAACAAGGACAAGGCATGATGGAGAAAGGCTAAGTGTCGAGGATGTGTGCTAAGAAACAAGGGTCCAAAGGTCTCAAGTAGTGCCCATTTCCAAGTTTTCACCACTTGGCAGATTTTTTAAAGATTTTTTTGATTTTTTTGTATTGTTTCTACCAAGGTGCTTGTGTCCAGGTTTTCACCAAGGCACTTTTTCTATTTTTTTTGAATTTTTTTGCAATTTTTAAAAAAAATTTTAAGGACTTTATATGCTTTTTAGGATTTTTTCAGCATCATATATGAATTTTTTTTGGAAGTTTTTCAAGATCAATAAATATGTACAAAGGATGCCCCCAGATAGAATAGGCATCATGGATAGAACTTCTTCAGGTGCAAGACATTGATAGGATCGAGGAGCTACTCTCCCTCTTCAGTAGATAATAAATAAGCACCTATACCAAAAGCTACTATAATGATGTAAGGTCCAAGCCAATTAGGCTCAAATTTTCCCTTTTGATCTCTATGCTGTTGATTCTTAGGATTTTCACGTAGGACAAGATCTCCCACTTGGAATTCTCTAGGGTGAACCTTTTTGTTGAAGGCTTTGGATATGTGCTTTTGATAAACCCTCATATGGTCAAATGATGCTTGATGTTTCTCATCTAGAAGTTCTAACTCTTGAAGTTTCATGATGCGGTAGTCTTCATCTGTAACTAGACCTTTGAGAGAAACTCTAAGTGAAGGAATCTCAACCTTTAAAGGTAATACTGCTTCAGCACCATATGTAAGGGCAAAAGGAGTAGCCCCAGTAGGAGTACAAATACTCGTTCTATAAGCCCACAAAGCCAAATTTATCTATAAATGCCAATCTCTACCATACTTATGAATTGTTTTATGTAGGATTTTAAGAATGGTTTTGTTTGATGCCTCTGCTTGACCATTTCCTTGTAGGAAGTAAATGGAGGACCAATGTTGTTTAATCTTGAATTTCTTGTAGAGTTGCTTAAGGTCCTTATTTTTTAACTGACCTCCATTATCAGTGATAATCTCAGAAGGAACTCCATATCAACAGATGATATGATTTAGAATGAATAGAGAGACTATCTTGCCCGAGGCAATAGAAAGTGGGACAACTTCTACCCATTTAGTGAAGTAATCAGTAGCAGTAATAATGAACTTGTGTCCAACTGATGAGTTGGGATGAATCTTCCCAACAAGATCAAAGGCCTAGTGCTGAAATGGCCAATGAGATATAGAAGGAATGAGCTCCCTGCTTGGAGCATGTATCAGGTTACCATGTTTTTGATAGTTTTTACAAGACTTTGCAAAAGCTACTGCATCCATCTGCATCATAGGCCAATAGTACCCTACCCTAAGAAACCTTCAAGCCATGGCAAGACCATTGGAATGTCCCCCACAGATGCCCTCATGAATGTCAACTAACGCTTGATCAGATTCTTCCTTTTCTAAGCATCTAAGAAGCATTCCATCTAGACCCCTCCTATACAAATCACCAAAGATAAGGGTATGGCGAGAGGCATTTCAGGTAAGGTTTATTTATTCAGATCGGTTAAAGATTTTAGGTACAATGCCATCTTGAAGATATGAGTAAATGGCACCATAACGGGATGACTCATGACCAACAAGGGTACATATAACATGGCTTTCTTGGGAGTCATAGATAGGGTAATGTAGCTCTTCCACCAAGAATTCAAATTTGGATTCATGTTTCTCTAACTGAAGGAGTGAAGCAAGTGTAGCCATGGCATCAGCTGATTTGTTTTCTGCTCTAGGGATTTGCTGAAATGTGACAAATGTGAAGTATCATCTCAAGGAATCAACCATTTTCTTGTAAGGTACAAGTTTCTCATCTTTTGTTTGATATTCGTCATTGACTTGGTTGATTATTAGCTATGAATCCCCATAAATATGTAACTCTATGATTCTCCATTCTATGGCCATCTTAAGTCCATTTGTTAAAGATTCATACTCAGCAATGTTGTTTGTACATGGGAACAATAACTTGTAAGACTTAGGAATCGTGTACCCATGAGGAGAAACAAACAACAGACTAGCTCTTGAACCATTTTGCATAAAAGATCCATCAAGGAACATCTTCCATGTTCTTTCAATCATGTATATGAGGTGCTCATCCAGAAAGTCAACTTGAATAGGTGCACTATCTTTAATTGAGAAATCAGCCAATTGATTTGCTATGGCTTGTCCTTTGATTTCTTTACATTCAATGTACTCAATATCAAACTTAGAAAGGATCATCATCCATTTAGAAAGTCTACCTATGAGAGCAGCCTTACTGAGTAAATACTTGAGTGGGTCAATCTTTTCTACGAGGTGTATTGTGTGTGCAAGCATGTAATGTCACAACTTTTGAGAAGCAAACACCACTGCAAGGCAAGCTTTCTCAACACTAGTGTAATTAACATCATATGAAACAAGCATACGGATAATGTAATATATGGATCTTTCTTTCCCATGTTCATCAAGTTGAGCTAGTAATGCCCCCAAGGAAGATTCTATTACTGAAACATATAGTATAAGTGGCTTCCCTAGGATAGGAGGCATTAAAATAGGATGATTTTCCAAGTATTTCTTGATTTGGTCGATGCTATTTTGATAATCTTCATTCCAGACACATTTGACTCCCTTATGTAAGTTCTTATTGAAAGGTTGAGCTCTTTCTGCCAATTGTGAAATGAACCTCCTTATGGATTGAAGACATCCTTGAAGACTCATCATTTAACTAATGTTTTTAGGAAGTGGCATATCCATGATTGCTTGGAATTTTTCAAGATCTACCTCTATTCCTTTTTCTGAAATGATGAATCCTAGTAGTTTTCCATAGGTGACACCAAATGCACACTTTTTAGGATTTAACCTTAATTCAAATTGTTTTATGTGATCTAGAATGACTTCTAAATCATCTAAGTGTGTATCTCTTTTCTTAGATTTGGCCAAGGTGTCATCCACATAATCTTCCATATTTTAATGCATCATGTCATGAAAAATAGTTGTCATAGCTTGTTGATAGGTGGCTCCTACATTTTTTAATCCAAAAGGTATAACGTTCCAACAATAGGTACCCCATGCACAAGTGAATTCAATATTTTCTTGATCTTCAGGAGCTATCTTAATCTGATTATATCCATAAAAACCATCCATCAAGGAATAGATCTCATAACCCATGGTCATATCCACTATCATGTCTATGTTGGGGAGTGGAAAATCATCCTTTGGGCATGCTCTATTGAGATCTCTAAAGTCTATGAAAATTTGAATGGATTTGTCATCTTTGGAAACTGGTACAATGTTTAATATCCATTCAGCATAGTCAATAGCTCTTATGAATCCTGCACTAAGGAGTTTCTCTAATTCTACTTTGACTAGGAGAGCTATGTGAGGATGCATTTTTCTCAATTTTTGTTTGACCGGTTTTACACCTAGAGCTATGGACAAGTGATGCATAATAAGATTAGTGTCCAACCCTCTCATAACTGAATAAGTCCATGAAAAATTAATCTTCTTTCTCTGTAAGAATTTGGTGTATGCTTCCCTTTCTTGTTTTGACAAGGACTGAGCCAAGTTTACTATTTGTGGAGTTTCATCTATACCCAAATTGACTGGTTGTGTTGGCTTAACAAGCATTGAAGATTTGTCCTAAAAGTAGCTGGGAAGATGATCAAGTACCTCATCCTTAGGAGCCTCAAAAAGGTTTTCACCCTTGGATACGTCATTTATTTTTACTATTTTTGGTTCTAACACCACCGCACTAAGGTTTTCACCATCAAAACTCTTATTCTATTTTTCTTTTCATTTTATTTTGTGACTAAGGTACTTGATGTCTGGTTCTATCATACTGGTAGCCGGTTCACTGGTGGAAGAGACTACAGGTTCAATGGCATTCAAGTAACAGATTATCTCATAGTCATTTTGGAAAGTTAAGAGCTCAGGCTCTTGATAACATTGGGATGAATCAATGAGGTTAGGATGAGCAAGGGGTAAGTCAATAACTATTTCAAGGTTTTGGATATGAATGGTATCATCTTTGGTGACCGAAGAGTCAAAGTCTATCGAGTATCATTCTAAGCTACCCAAATCAAGATTCATCCTACCAAGTGAAGAATTGTCCACTAAAGCAACCTGTGGATTCAAATCCTCTAATCCTACATGTGACTTGTTAGCTACCTCAGGTTGAGAACTATAAGTATGGATGATATCAACATCCCTGTCAATTGTGGAAGAATTAGAGAGAGAATCCCATTCATACTCATGCGAATTTGTTTATGAATCCCGACTGGGATGTTTACGCCATGAAGGTTTGGGACATCTTGATGTGGAAGCTCTAATGTCATCAAGATTAAAATCTCTCTCAATCAAATGAATAATGTTCTTTCACTAACGTTCTCTAATGGGATCATCTACATTTGATTCTTCTTGTTCTAAGTTGGCAACCGCCGTAGGAGTAACTAGACTATCTGAATCTCCCCAAAGGAGATTGGTGGAAGGGACCCAATCTTCACACATATCTTGTTGGTTTGTCAAATTGGGCATGTACTTTGGTTCATCTTCACTATCCATCTCATCAAGGATAGGAGCAATGTTCTTGTCATGATTCTCAAATCCTAGGCCAACCATATTCTTAGAGTTCTGTCCAAAAAGAACATGATCAATAGGTTTAGCCCTAGCATCCAATCTATGAATAAGAGGGCCATGTCTTGGATAGTCCATATTTTTGACAAAAGTATACCCTCTTCCATAAGCCTTAGGAGAGGGAGAGAAGTTCTCATTGTGCATGTATTTATCTTCTCTATAAATCCAGTCTTTAACAACCACCTCTTCTTTCTCATCTTTTCTAGGTACTGAGGACTCTATAAATGTGCCAAATAAAGTCATGGCTCAAGAGGAAGGTCTCATTTCTTGTGAAGGCTTTCAATAAGACCTAGGTGAAACTGGAAGCTTCATGAAGTAGTTGAGTTGATATCCTCCCATGCCAAGGTCTACTAACTTAAGCTTGTCTTTACATTGGGCTAAGGTTGGATTGAAATCTTATGCTTCTCTATTGAGGGGAACATGAGTATTTGCTGAAATTGAGTTGACAAATAAGGTGCTATCCCCAGGTATAAAAATTTCTACCCCATTGTAGGGGAACTTAACACATTGGTGATAGGTAGATGGCACTGCTTGCATATCATGAATCCATGGTCTACCAAGTAAGATATTATATGCAAGGGGACCAACATCAACAATTTGAAACAATATCTTTTTCAACATGGCCAATCCTAACAGGAAGGACGGCCAACCCATTGGAACTTCTTTCTACCTCATCATAGGCTTTGATTGTGATCTTCTTTCTAGTATCTATGACTTGTTCATAATAACCCAATGTCTTTAAAAGACTTAATGAAAAAATATTAAGCCCAATACCCCCATCTATCAACACGTGCCTAACATGAGTTTTTTGGATCATGACTTCAATATGAAGGGAAAGATTATGTGGGTGGCTCAAAGCTTTATCATCATCTTCTAAGAAGGTTAGGTAATGAGGGTTGGCAAGATGGTTAACCATGTTTTGGAATTGATCAACATCTAAGTTTTTAGGGACATTCATCACACTCAAAGCATCCTCAAGGACTTGTTTGTGTCTCAGGGACGACTCTAAGAGCTCAAAGATTGAAATCTGAGCTGGGGTTCTCTGCAACTGATCAATGAGGTTATAGCTCAACTTGGGATTAACTGCTATTTTTGAGGTGACATTATTGGATTCCACTTGCTTTGGTTTATTGGATTGACCTGAGTTGGGTCCTCTAATGACAATGGGACCTTGACTTTGGGTAACAACATTGAGATCTTAGGATGACATTCTAGAGTTGGGACTCTTAGCACCACAACGGGTCCTTCATCAAAGATAGGAGGAGAGTCATAACCATAGGGATCTTTATTTATCATCATGTTGACATTTTCCTCTACAACTTCAAGCATTTTGACCACATTCTCCACATCTTTGTAAGTGTAATTAATCTCAGCCTTTCCATTCTTAGGTTTAGAGGCTTCCCCATTCTCATACTTGGGCAAAGGCTCTTTGAATGTCTTATGATCAACATTGGTGTTCAACCCATCTATCTAAAGTTTTCCATTCTCAATGAGATCTTGGATGATATTCTTAAGTTTCCAAAAATGTTCAATATCATGTCCAATACCATTGTGAAATTTGCAGAAAGCTTTCTCATCCAACCAATGTGGCTTAACATCAGGAATATGATGCTTTGCAGGATCTTGAGGATGTGTGAGATTTTTGGCAATGAGTGTTTTGAAGACATCCTCATATGAATCACCAAGTTTTGAAAATTGATGCCTCTCTTTCTTAGTCTTACCCTGGTGTCTTTGCTTATGCTCTTGTTGGTTGGATGTGTTGAGCTTCATTGCTTGAACAACACTAGATAAGTGAAGAACACCTTGATCCTTTGGTTGAGAAGAGTCTACAACTCCATCATTAATGACTTGTTTGTTCCTGTTCTAATGTGAGTTTTTCCCTTTGTCCTTGTTAGAGTTGTTGTTATTTTGACCATTTTTGTTATTGTTTCCATGTTTGGCCAAAATTCCTTGTTCTTTAAAAACATCCTCAATTCTACATGCAGTTTCAACCATGGTATCAAAGGAATCAAAAATCATCTTCCTAACTTCATACCACATTTCAGGAACCAAGTTGCTAACAAGGATGTCAATTTTATCATTTTCAAGAATGGTCCTAGAGTAACAAGAGCATTTTCATCTCTTCCTTTGCAAGAAAGTGACAAAGGATTCCCCTTGATTTTGCTTTAAATTGCATAAGTCTAACATGGTGATAGATCTTGAAAGGTTGTATGCAAAGTGTTGAACAAATCTATGGAAAAGCTCTTTGAAAGTCTTGACGGGGGGAGTTATGTTGGTGAACCATTCCATCGCTTGACCTTTAAGACTCCTTGGGAACAATATCATAAGGTAGGAGTCATCTTGATGGAACTCAAAAATCATAATATAAAATTGACGCACATGATCATGTGGATCTCCATTACCATCATACTTGTCATATTGAGGAATTTCAACCTTTCTAGGAAAATCTTTCATGCTCACATTCTTATCAAAAGGATTGGGACAAATTGAGTCAAGTGAAAAGGAACTTTTTGTTGAACTACAACTAATTTGGAACCTAATTGAAGAATCTATGATTTAAGATCACTGAGGAGTTGCTGATTAGATATGGAATATGATTAAATCGGTATTATGTTGTCATTGATGTCAACTAGTTTGACAACACTTATCTTGTAAGTTACTATACTGAAACATCTGAAGAAAGGCGAAAGAGATGAAGAACAAAAATATCTACACGAGGAAGATGTATATGTCAGATGAGGATAAGGAACACATTGAGTAACTTGTTGATGAGTCTATGACTTATGATATGGACTTGATTATGTTGTATTCATCTATGATGAAGAATAGAGCTGAAAGACACAAAGCAGTGTTGTCAGTAAATGAAGCATTTCAGTATACACTGATGGAGTGTAGTGTATACCGAGCACAGTATTAACTGAGTGTGTGTTCACCGACACATTTATTTTTTAACCAAGCAGAACAGAAAGGAATTAAATGATCAGTTTAGCCGATAAGATTGATGAGCTAGAAAGTTTATGAAATATAGATAACATATAATCTTTGTTATGAAGATCGATGGCTAACATAATTAAAGGAAGATCTAATGGAGCAGATTGAAATGTGTTATTGACACATCAGCCGAGGAAGCTTAAAGCGGCAAAATCAATGAAGATGATTAAGCGGCAAAATCTGATGGAAGAAAAGAAAATGATTTACATGTCTATAGAAGAGACTGGAGATTTCACATTGAGTGTGATGCCAAAAGAAGAAGATACTGCAGAATTATCGCGTGAACAAGTTTCCATGCATTCTAATCATACTGGTTAGTGAGAATCAAACTGTAGAAGCATTACCAAGTGACAAAGAGTAATTACCGATAGACAGTAAGTTGATACATTATTGAATCTGAAGTGTTATAGTGATCAGAAAGATTTGTATGAGCAAAATATAGATCTATAATCTGCAATTGAAGTTGTGATAAGGTAGATAATCTACTGTTACATATTAACCATTGTACATAGTCAAATCTCTTAACCGAGTGGACTATAAAGTCTTTTTATGTATCATTCATAGAATGAACATTGTTATCCTGTCAACCCCATAGTGAATGTTGGTTGGATGATAATTGCTAGTCTAAAATCCTCTAACAAGGTCACACCTAATAGTGTGTTTGTAACCTTTAATAGGGTTGGGTCTTCACCGACCTCACTTCAAAAGAGTGGCTATTTTTGGGTTGCCGGTCCCAAGTGGTTTTTCCCTTCACAGGGTTTCCACGTTAAATCTCTTGTGTTATGTGTTGATTGTGATATTTGTTTGTTATCATACTTTGCATATTACATGTTAGATTTGATCGGTAACTACTATAAAGTTTTGATTGATAATTGGTAAATACACAGACAGAGAAAGTATTTTATGTTTACCAAGTAGCAGAAGTTGGAGTATTTGTTTTGAATTATACATTTTGTATTGGGACACTGGATAACTGATTCATCCCCCTCTTAGTTATTCTAACAATTGATATCAGAGCTATGGTTTCTTAGAATAGAGTTTTAAGAACTTCAACACAAAGATCTCAAAATGTATGAGGGAAGTGCCAAGACTAAATAAAGATAACTTCGCAGTATGGAAAAGTTGGATGAAGTTGCACATATCTAGAATTGGGAATTCTGCACTAGAATTGATGGAAAATGGCTACATTGAATCGACCCCTGGTCCCTTAACTCTTGATCAACTGAAAGACATGCATGAACACAATATTACTATGATGGAACTTGTTGCTACCTATACCAATGCTGAATTTGAAGACATCAAGGGATGCACTACTGCCAAATCCATGTGGGATAAACTTGCACTAATATATAGTGGAGATTTGAATGTTAAGAGAGCCCGAGATGAAAGCTTAAGAGGTAGATTCGATGATATGAAGATGAAGAAAGGTGAGAACATTGTGCAGTACTCAAACATACTAAAAGAGGTAGTACATGCTATTGGAGCATCTGATGGAGTTATTGATGATGAAATAGTAATAAGCAAGATTCTCAAAACTTTACTGCTAGTTTATGCAATTAGGATCTCTGCAATTCATGAAACAATGGCTACATCCAACCTTACTCTTGACAAATTGATTGGTAAGCTTACAACCTTTGAATTGAATAACTTTGATAACAGTGTTGTTCCTTCTATTGAATCCACTTTCATGACTTCTTTGAAGATTGGTAAGTCTAGTAGAAATAGTAAGAATGATGATAGTGATAGCAATACCTATGATGAACTTGATGAGCTTAAAGCTCTTATGGCCAGAAGACTACCCAAAGGTAAAGGAAGATATAGAGGTAAGCTACCTTTGGCTTGCTTTAATTGTAAAGAAGTTGACCACATCGCTGCTAGATGTCCACATAAGAAAAATGATGATAGATCCAAAGACCGATCGGAAGGAAGCTATGGGAGAAGAGTCAACAGAGGCTACCGACACAATAATAGAGACAACTAAGATAGTTATGACAAAGGGAAAAAGGCATTTTACATAGCCAAAGATATTGAATCTGAATTTGATTTTGATGATGACATAAAAGTTGTATTTGTTGCTATGAAAGATGACTCAGAGGAAAAAGAGAAACATGAAGAGATAGCACTAATCTCTAAAGTAAGCAGAAATGATACATGGATCATAGACAGTGGCTGTACACATCATATAACCGGTGATGTAGAGAAATTTGATCAAATTGATGAATACAATGGAGGATTTGTGAGAATGGGAAATAATGCACCCTGTATGGTAAGAGGTAAAGGTTCACTAATGATTAATGATAGGATAAAGTGTGAGAATGCATACTAGGTAGATGGATTGAACTATAATCTATTAAGTGTGGTACAGTTGAACAATTCAAGCCACCGACTTTCTTTTGAGAGCAAAAAGGTGAAGATTTATGATGATGGAGGAAGACTTGTCAGAACTGGTACACAATCGAGAGGTAACCTATTTTATCTTGATATTGATCAGTCTTCTTGTTTGTTAATAAAGGATGAAGATGCATGGTTGTGGCACAAAAGGTTATGCCATGTAAACTTTGACAACATGATCAAGATTAACAAAAAGAGAAGAGTTGGAGGTTTGCCTAACTTGTCAAAACTTGATCATGCTATGTGCCATGAATGTCAGAAAGGTAAGATGACTAAGTCTATTTTCAAAAGCAAAGACTACTCAACAAAGAAGATACTTGAGTTGGTTCATACCAACCTGTGTGGTCCTATGAGAACTCAAAGTTATTATGGTGATAGATACTTTATTCTTTTTGTTGATGACTACACTAGACTGATGACTATTATGTTCTTGAAAGAAAAATTTGAAGCTTTTAAAATGTTTAAGTCGTATAAGGAAAAAGTGGAAAAGGAGACAGGTAAAGAAATTAAATGCTTAAGATTTGATAGAGGAGGTGAATTTATCTCTGATGAATTTACTAATTTATGTAATGAGCATGGTATTAAAAGATAGGTCTCAGCACTAAGGACACCTCAGCAGAATGACATTATTGAAAGGAGGAATAGATCAATAGTTGATAGTGCTAGAACACTGATGTTGCAAAAGAACATTGCTTAGACATATTGGAGAGAAGCTATCAGTACATTTGTATATGTTCTCAACTGAGTACAACTAAAGGATACCAACCGGACACCTTATGAACTATGGTTTGGACACAAACCTACTGTAAGTTATTTTAGGATTTTTGGAAGTAAATGCTTTATTCTGAAAGATGAGAGAAATGGAAAATTTGACTCAAAAGCTGATGAAAGAATATTCTTAGGATATTCTACTAAAAGTAAAGCATATAAGTGTCTAAATAAAGTTACAAATAAAATTATTGAGAGCACTAATGTCCGTAGATGAATTTGATGAAAAAAATGCAGAGGAAAGTAGAAAAGAACTAGAAGATTATGGTATATTCACTTATGTTGAACATCCTGAGTATCCACCAACATAGAAATTAGTGGTAACCGGCCAACAAGAAAATCCTATCGAGGAACAAGAAAGACAAACTAAAGAGCAAGATGGAGCTACCGAGAAAGCAAATGAACCTGAACAAGATGAACAAGAAAGAAGAGACCGAATACTAACAAGATTTGTTAGAAGACATCATCTTGAAACACAAATTATTGGAGACAGACAAGCTAACATGATGACAAGAAGCAAAGAAAGACAAGGTACATGTCTAGTTTGTGAATATGAGCCAAAAAATGTGAAAGTTGCATTAGAGAATGATGAATGGATTAATGCAATGAAAGAGGAGATAGAGAAAATAGAAAAGAAAAAAACTTAGAGCTTAGTACCCCAACCAAAAGATAAAAATGTTATCGGTACTAAATGGATTTTCAGGAACAAGCTGAATGAAAATGGTGAAGTTACAAGAAATAAAGCTAGATTGGTATGCAAGGGATATGCATAGGAAGAAGGCATTGTCTATGGTGAAACATTTGCACCTATTGCTAGATTAGAAGGATTCAACTTGCTACTTGCATATGCTGCACACAAGAAATTCAAAGTCTATCAAATGGATGTGAAGTCAACATTTCTTAATGGTATACTTGAAGAAGAGGTCTAAATAGAACAACCTAAAGGATTTGTTGATCTAGACAATAGAGACATGGTATGTAGATTACATAAAGCTTTATATGGTTTGAAGCAAGCACTGAGAGCTTGGTATGAAAGGCTTCATACTTACTTGTTAAGTATTGGATTTGTTAGAATAAGTGAAAACAATAATTTTTATATGAAAGGTGATACTGATGATACTATTATTATTGATGAAATATTTGTGGATGACATTATCTTTGGAGGATAAGATCACATATGAAAATCCTTTCTTGATGAAATGAGGAAAGAGTTTGAAATGTCTATGTTCGAAGAGATTAAGTTCTTTCTAGGACTACAAGTGATTCAGCAGAGTGATGGGATATTCATCACATAATCTAAATACATAAAGGAAGTCTTGAAGACATTTGGCATGGAAGATGCTAAACTTGTGGGAACACCGATGGCTACTGGATGTAAACTGACAAAGGAAGATGAAATTACAGAGGTAAACTAGACACTTTATCGATCAATGATTGGTAAGCTAATGTATGTAGTTCACATTAGACTAGATATAGCACATGTTGTGGGAATTGTTCCTAGATTTTAAGCTAACCCTAGAGAATCACACATGGTTTCTACTAAAAGAATCTTAAGATATCTGAAAAAGATAGAGGATTATGGATTATGGTATCCTAAGGAAGGCAAGTTTGAACTGAAGGTTTACATCGATGCTGATTGGGCTGGAAACGTAGATGATAAAAAAAGAACCACCAGAGGAGCATTTTTATTTGGTGAAAGACTCGTTACA
Organism: Chamaecyparis obtusa; assembly: GCA_027943335.1. NCBI lineage: Eukaryota > Viridiplantae > Streptophyta > Pinopsida > Cupressales > Cupressaceae > Chamaecyparis > Chamaecyparis obtusa. Next base: position 404,529 of record BSBK01010620.1, on the reverse strand, counting down.
TGGACAAGTAAAAAGAAAGATTATATTTCTTAGTCGACAGCTGAAGCAGAGTATGTTGTTGCTAATACAAATTGTTCAAACATTGCATACATTAAACAAGTATTGGAAGGACTAAATGAGGTAATCACTGAGCCTATGATTGTATATTGTGATAATACAAGTGCCATCAATATTTCAAAGAATCCTGTGATGCACTCTAAGACAAAGCATATATCTATTAAGTATCACTACTTAAGAGAAGAAGTGCAGGAGAAGCAAGTGAAGTTAGAATTTGTTACATCTAAAGAACAACTTGCAGATATCTTTACAAAGCCTCTACCGAAGGACACATTTGAATACTTGAGGACTAGACTTGGGGTTCATCCCTTGTCTATTGGTCACTAAGGTGATCTAGATGTTGCATCATCCTAATCTTATCAAAAGATCACACATGTTGATGCAGCATAGTTCACACTTTGGATCATGTTCAAGGTTGTGATTAAGTTTGGAAAACTAAAACATATTGGGATATCAGTATATAGAGATACAGAGAATGCAATGGACAATAGAGCTATTTGTTTATTTGTTTCTTTGGCATTGTTGTCAAAGGGAGAGATAAACAATATGAAAAAGGAAAGATAAGCATACACCGATGAGAACTATCTAAGGGAAAGATAATTTTAAGGGAACAGAGTATTGAAGATTAGTTACAAAGAACAAAAGCAGGAACATGAGAGCTGAACTGAGCACATCTATAGAATGGTAAAGCTGTAATATGTAATGTTGTTAGTAACATAGTGAAATTAAACATATTAAGCTAGGGAGAGCTTGTACAACATTTGTTCACAGAGTTGTAGAATACATGTTTGGTATGTGTATGGTACATTTCATACTTGAGTTGCTATCAATGCCAAAGGGAGAGATTGTTGAACTACAACTGATTTGGAACCTAATTGAAGAATCCATGATTTAAGATCACTAAGGAATAGCTGATTAGATATGGAATATGATTAAATTAGTATTATGTTGTCATTGATGTGAACTAGTTTAACAACACTTATCTTGTAAGTTACTATATTGAAACATCTAAAGAAAGGAGAAAGAGATGAAGAACAAAAATATCTACATGAGGAAGATGTATATGTCAGATGAGGATAAGGAACACATTGAGTAACTTGTTGATGAGTCTATGACCTTATGATATGGACTTGATTATGTTGCATTCATCTATGATGAAGAATAGAGATGAAAGACACATAGTGTTGTCAGTAAATGAAGCATTTCAGTATACACCGATGGAGTGTAGTGTATACCGAGCATAGTACTAATTGAGTGTGTGTTCACTAATGCATTTCTTTGTTAACTGAGTACAATAAAAATGAATTAAATGATCAGTTTAGCTGATAAGATTGATGAGCTAGAAAGTTTATGAAATCTAGATAATAGATAATGTTTGTTATGAAGATCGACGACTAACATAATTGAAGGAAGATCTAATGGAGTAGATTGAAACATGTTATTGACACATTAGCTGAGGAAGCTTAAAGCAGCAAAATCAATGAAGATGATTAAGTGGAAAAATCTGATGGAAGAAAAGAAAATGATTTACATGTCTATATAAGAGACTGGAGATTTCACATTGAGTGTGATGCTGGAAGAAGAAGATACTATAGAATTATCACGTGAACAAGTTTTCATGCATTCTTATCATATTGGTTAGTGAAAACCGAATTGCAAAAGCATTACTGAGTGACAAAGAGTAATTAATAATAGACAGTAAGTTGATACATTGTTGAATCTGAAGTGTTATAGTGATTAGAAAGATTTGTATGGGAAAAATATAGATCTGTAATATGGAATTGAAGCTGTGACAAGGCAGATCATCTACTATTACATATTTAACCATTGTACATAGTCAAATCTCTTAACCGAGTGGGACTATAAAGTCTTTTTATGTATCATTCATAGAATGAACATTGTTATCATGTCAACCCCATAGCAAATGCTGGTTGGATGATAACTGCTGGTCTAAAATCCTCTAACAAGGTCACACCTAATAGTGTGTTTGTAACCTTTAATAGGGTTGGGTCTTCATCAACCTCACTTCAGAAGAGTGAATATTTTTGGGTTGTCAGTCCCAGGTAGTTTTTCCCTTCACAAGGTTTCCATGTTAAATCTCTTGTGTTATATGTTGATTATGATATTTGTTTGTTATCATACTTTGCATATTACATGTTAGATTTGATCGGTAACTACTATAAAGTTTAGACTGATAATCAGTAAATACACAGATAGAGAAAGTATTTTATGTTTACTGAGTAGCAGAAGTTAGAGTATTTATTTTGAATTATACATTTTGTATTGGGACACTGGATAACTAATTCACCCCCCTCTTAGTTATTCTAACACTCTTGTGTGCCAACACCATTTCCATCATATGCTTAAGTTGCCTGATCTCCTCTTCTTGGGATGGACCTTGCTTTTTGATCTTTCTATCCACATCAAATTTGTAAGGGACTCTAGCACCCTAGTTGATCAAACTCTCTAGGAACTTATCTTTGTTTTGCTCCACATACCTCTCCACATACTATTGGAAGAGTGGCTCTTGTTGCATTTTCATGAAATATTGAGAGTCAAGGACAAAGCTTGAACTGCCACCCCCATATTGTGAACTATGGTGAGCACATTGAGAAGGTTGTCTTAAGTTCCTAGGAGGTGTTTGTCTACTATAATGGTCTTGCTGTGAAGCCCTTCTTCCTCTAGGGCTAGGAGATCTTGAAGGTGTTCTTGAGTATCTTCCACTTCTTGGAGTTTTGGGAGGAGTGGGTGGAGGAGAGTTGTTTCCACCACCAACACACATGTTGTTGTACTGATCATTAAGTTGTTGAGTCAAAAGCCTATCTCTCTCTTCTTGTGCAACTCTCCTCTCTATATCCAATAAGGCTTGTCTTTCTGACACTAGGATTCTAAGTTTCTCTTCCTTTGCAGCTTGGTCATCTAGGAAGGCTTTCTTTTCATGCTCAATTCTCTTGAGTCTTTCACTTGTTTATCTTGAAGCTATTTGGAGTGGTGAACTTGGCCTTGAATATTTAAACAAGTCATTGGTATATGTTGAATTTACATGAGTATCATAAGGTTCTTCATCTTGATTGTCATGTTGTGATTGTTCATCTTGATAGGATTTCTTCATTTCCCTTTCAGCCCTTTGGTGTGCATCCAAATATCGGATTGACATAAGGGGTGAAACTGGTTGATTTTCATGACATGAACTACCAAACATAATGTTATCTCTATATCTTTCCAATAGGTTGTCAAGACTCTTATCCCTTTCTTCCCTCTCTCTCTAAGTCATTGTGTAACTCATGTCCATATCTAAATGAGAAGGTGCTAAGGATGTGCTCAAATAACTAGGATTGCTCATAGGGTCAAACCAAACTTCTGAAGTATTCCTAGGGGATTGATCAAAGATGGGCTCTTTTCCCTTATGTTTTTGGTGAGTTTGAACTAAAGGTAATTGATCAAAGAGTACTTGAGGTCATTTTCCTTGATTTACTTGATACCTTGTCATAACCAAAATGAAAGAAAAGGTACTAGGTGGTAAGATGACCCTAAGAAATGTTGGTATCAAACTAGGATAATAAAAGCATTCAATTGTCCAAAAGAGAGGTGATAAGATAGAAATTTTGCAAGAGGTATAAACCAACACTACCACAGAGGTGCCCAATGAATGGATAAGTATCTTAACACATATGGATCAAGAGGATGATTTACCCAAGATATATTTGATTGAATTTGAATTTGGATTGAAGTGAATTGGACAAGAGATTACTAAGACTCTCCAAGTGTGTTATCAAAGAATCCAAAGGTTGGTCTTTTCAACAAGGATGATTTCTAACTTACCGATTCCAAGTAAGGTCACTTGTGAAATCAAAGATTGTTAATTCAAGAGGGCAAGACACATGAAACCAAGGTGAAAATAGGCTTTTGACAGTGGGGTAAGTGACCTACTATAATCTAGATCGACTAAGGAAGACTAAAAATGACACAAATCAGCTTCAGATTATAGACAATAGTAAGACAAAAAGATGACTCGATGTGATAGTTCGCAGGGTAGTAGAACAATATAATTTTCCTAGATGATATTTTGCAAGAAGTAGTATGATAGTTTCTAGACAGTTGATGTAATAGTATCTAGGAAGGTGGTGCAATAGTTGTGCAGTATCATATGATATTTGACCAGCGAATGTGTAAAATCTAGTTTTGAAGGTAATTTGGCCAAAGTTGTAGGTTGATAAGCTTAATTTCTCGATTTCAAACATAGTAATAGTAGAAAATGGACAAGTTTGCAAATAGTAAGTGATCAAACATGTCATAAAACACTTGAACAAGGGTGAAATAAACCTTGCCAAGACATGCACTTGGGATATCAAAGAAAAAGATCCTATGAACACTATTGTGATGTTTGATGTTCAAGAATGTTTACACAGGTAGATCATAGTGAAGACAATTCAAGCACTTGCTAGCCTAGAAGGAAAAAGGCTCAATACTCAACAACTTGGCCCACACTTGATGTCCCATTGCCTCACACAAAGTGGTTTCCCACAATAGATATTGGCTTTGTCATGGGAGTGCCAATGACACAACCAAAGGAACACAGATGGTGAGTAAAATCTTGGGGTGCTCCAGGTTAGTCCACTAGGATTGATCCTTGCACCAAGATGTTGAGTGGAAAAATTGGGTAGCTTCTATCTAAGGCTTGTAATAAGGGCTTTCATTCGCAATACCCCTCTTGCTCCCTGAAGGGACTCCTTATGTTGCAGCAAGTAACGGACCTCGTGGCCACAAGAGTACCTTAAGCATTCTTTCTTAGCATTTTCCTCATGGTCAAAATCCCACAAGTACTACATCTACCAATGTTTTGTGTCCTTGATAGCCTTGATTTTATAGTGGGTTGGAACAGCTGGGTATTAGCTTATCCCCACTTGGGTTGTTCTTCTTGATTGCTCAAGAACAAGCCCGCTAAAGGATTCTAAACTAAATAAGAAATGGATCAACCTTTGAGAGTCAAGATTTATAGTTCACCACAAGGGTGAAGAGCATACTCTCCTATCTCAAAAGTGTTTCCCAAACACACCAAGCAATGTTCAATTAACCCTCTTTCTTTCAAAATATAGAGGTGGGTCAAGATTTCTAGTTCACCACAAGGGTGAAGAGCATACTCTCCTACCACCAAAAGACTCCTATGACAAGATATTAAGTTCCTAAGAAAAATGAACTAGCATAATGCCGCACTTAAAAATGAACGCAAAGAATAAGCACTTGATTGTTTTTATGCTTTGGGCAGCCCTGCAAGAAAGATTAGTAATCCTTGTGCATTTGAAGCTTTGACATGCATTATTTTTAGCAAATAATGCAAGCAATTAGGGCACACCTACAAACACAACTTGTTAGGCCCACAAAGGTTAGTACATCAAAAACCAAGTATAATCTGAAAGTGAATCTTTTTCCTAACACAAAAAGTCAAAACCGGCAAGCAAACAAACCCAAATCTTGCAAAGAAAGAATCCAAAATCAGTCACTGCCAGGCCTGGGCAACAGTTCTATAAGAAAAAGTTTTGCACCATACTTTTCAGTATAAGAGTGTGATATTTCTTTTATGGATGATACTTTGCACTATGCCCAATGACAAACTGTTATATATCTACGCGACAGAGTCTTGTATGGGCGTATGATACTTTGACTGGCAAAGTATCACATGTGTATGTAGTAAACTATCGTACGACACTGAGAAAATATTGCACAATACTCTACCAGAAAAATGCCAAAAATAGAAAGATAAATATGACAAAAAATTAGCGGAAATGCATGAAAAGAAAGGCAAAACAGAAGTGTTCTACCCCACGGTGGGCTCCAAAAATGTACACTCAAAATGTGCACTTCTCTAATTCTTTTGTTCCAAGAGTATCCATGAATTGGAAGCCTTGAGAAAGCAACTTAGAGCTCCCTATGCATGGAGTGCAAGGTTTTTTAGAGGGCTCTTAGCTAGAGCTATTAAGCATATAACTTTGCTGGTAAACCATGCAATGGGAGATTCAAAGACACAAGGGAAAGAATGCCAATATCTTCAAGAATCACAATGAAAAAAGTAATGCAAACTATGCTAGAATGAGAATGCAAGAATGCAACTATGCTATGAAAGATGAGATTATTACAAGCCTTTACTAATTAAGCTATGTGAATTAAACTATAACATGAAAGGAAACTAAGCTAAGAATGCCATGAAAACTAAGGTATAATGCAAGTATGAAGACTAGAATGCAACAAGCTCTCCAAAGCTCCAAAGTCACCAAGAAAACTTGTAGCACAACATTAGCATCAAGAGTGGGATCCTTTGAATGAGGAAAGAGCTCTCCTTTTAAAGATAAATGGACCATGGAGATTAAGAGGCAAAATATTTGATCAAGGGTGGAGTTTGAAAGTGGCATCAATCCTTGTGCACAAATCTCCTCCAATGAGAAAGAAGTGTTGACTTTTGTGCCCCATGTGAGGCAAAAAGGCCTTTTCTTCTTTTTTTATAAAATAGCAATAATGCTTTATTTGTGCAACTTAGGATAAGAGATAAGTGGGGGCTTTTTATTTAATAAAAGGGGAGGTATTTCCTTTTAATTAAATAAAGACTTAGGGTAAAATGGTTAACCCATAGAATATAATCGAATAAATGATAGAATTAGGATTTGATTAAGGAAATTGATTTAATTTTGAAAATATTACAAAGCATTGATTCAGGAAATTGATAAATTGATTCCATCATTTGATAAATTGAAGAATGGGGCCCAAAGTCTAGGCGACCATTTTAGGGTGCATATAGGTGACACCTGCATCAGTATGTAATAAGATGATCATAAAAATTAGAAAACACATGTACATATACTATTATAATAATTTAAGGAAACTAATGAGTATATTAAAACATATGTACCATGGAAGTGTCAAGACCAAATGATATGGCTAAAAGCATGGACCCCTCCACCTATGCCATCCCCTCCTTTGTCATCAATTGAACATAAATGCAACACAAACAAACATAAGTGGGAAATTATTATAAGAAAATTCTACTAAAAATATGAATGATAAAAATTAATTACAATGTAAAAAGTGATATGTTTACCCTTACCATAATAGTAGGAGTCCATGGCTTTGTTTTCCCCTGATGCACATCTTCATGAGGTGCTTCAGTATCTATAGTGTGCTATGTAGAATCGTCCACCTCGAAGATGTAATTATATGCATCACTATCATTTAGAGGACCTAAGCATAGACTCTGGTACATAATGCAAATGTGGGGCACACAAAAATGTGAGCTCGTGGAGGATGTGGAAGGGCCAGAAGCATCAGGACGAGGAGGCAAAAATTTTGTGCTCTGCATAACCAATAGATTACTCAAGGTGTGAATGGCTCCAATAGTCTATGAGCTGACCTCAGTAATAATGTTAGGATGCTGCACTATGGGAGGTGGTGAAATCTTGGGAAGGGAGACATATGTGTGGGATTTCACCCGGTGTGCCCATGGCCTGTCCCGAGGAGCACCTAAACCTACACCCTAGTTTGGTCTCATACTCCAATAATTGACCTTGTGATCGAGCACAAATTCAGCATACAATTTTTTTAAAAATAAAATGGGACATCCAAATTGCTATGAGGTGGTCTATCAAAAACCATCCACCAGTGGTCCCAAAAGCTGTCACGTATTGTACTATTTGTTCACCATTTAATTGACAACTTGGGTTTTTTAGGATCCACTTTTAGACTAGTTTTAGGACCTACAAAAAGATTACACATGTCATGTTTTGTTATGTTTAGGTTCATGACTTCATCATAGTCAAGCCCATCATCAAACTGGGCGTGCATGGAATCGTGCCAAATAAGTGCAACACTATGTTGCTCTGTAAGTTTCTCCATATTTTCAATAATTGAGTTTAATGTTGTAAACATGGGGTGAAATATGGGGATATTGACATATGTGGTTTGAAATCCTCTAAGTTGATTTAGATTATCTCCTATTAGATCCTCTAAATGGTGAGGGTTTGAGATTGGTTCATCTTCTGAAAGTGGGGGATTGTTGGGAGGTGGTTGTGGATGATTTGTGGGATCATTGGGAGGGTTTTCTAATTGATTTGGGTCCATGTATGATTACAATTAGAACACAAATTGATAATTACAATCAGTTTTAAAAAACAATAAAAAACTCATTTAAACCCTAATTTTTATATAAAAAACTACAAATTTCTATAAAAAAAATAAAAACACTAAAAACATAAAAATTGAACTTACCTACGATCTTAAGCAAAACGAATATAGGATTTGATTGGATATCCAAAAGCCCCAAGCCACGTTCAACATTTTTAGAATGAAAAATGTTGAACGCAGTTGGGCTATGTAAATAAAAATTATTGGCAAAAATTGGATATCTGATAATATCAGATATTTGATTGGGCTTGTGCTTTGGCCTTTGGCTTGGCCAGGTGTACTGACACCCAGGCCTACTAAAAAGTCAACAAATGGATTAGTGCGCTTTTGGATGAGTGAAAATTTTATTTTTTCACATCGCCACTTTTTTGCATACCATGATCCTGCACATACCTTTGATCAAACATCCTTTATTTGAAGTATCTTTTATTAAAGGTCATTCCGATATTTAAACAAAGGGCCTTTGATCAAAGGTCCCTTATTTTAAGTGTCTTCATACAAAGGCCCTTAGTTTTTCCTCATGTTGTTCTCCAAAATTTTCTTAGATAATTTTGAGTATAATTTCAACAATTAAATTAACTCACCATAAAATAATATTTTATGAGATTATAAACCTTGAAGCAAGATTTGTGAAAAGTATAATGTGTAATATTTTTTATTTAATTATTACTTTTAATGAATATATTTTTTTTACCAAACATGAAGCTCTCTATTCAACACATAAAAAACTAGTAAATAATCTAAATAAATATGTCCACCCTTCATATTAATATTTTTTTGATGAAAAAAGTAATTTGTATGTGTACAAAAAAATGTTACATTGAATGAAATAATATTCTACCTTAATTAATATAAATTTATGATTTAAACATAAATAAAATATTTAACAAAAATAATTAAAAAATATCACATTTTCTATATAATATTGTTAATGATCCACATTTAAATAATTATGAATTGTATCTCATCTCTACAAGGTTATATCAGATGGTAAAATATTACTCATTCATTTTTTTATAAAGCATGCTAAAAAAAGTTATTAAAAAATACTTAAAAATGATACAAGTTATTTAAAAATAAATAAAAATATATTTAGAATCTACACACAAAAAATCTAAAAATTATGTACTTCACATCCTCTTCAAATTATTTATAGCTTCCTTGGTATAAATGATAGAACACTAAATTTCACACATTGAAACTTTGTATCTCTTGTCCTTTTAAATTTCCCTTCCAATTTCTTTCTGTCCTTCCATTCTTTTCTGGTGGAATTTCAATGGACATAGAATTTCATTTCCTCACTTCCATTGCTACATTGAAATCTCATAAATTTTCCCAATACTTATTTCATTATTTTCAATCTAAATGAAGTTCAAGCTAACCAAATAAACATCCAATATTTCATCCCCACATCTTGTCCTAATTTTTAGTTTCGCATTTCTTTCACATTTCTCCATAGTAATGCTTTCTTTTCTTAATTTTCTATCATTCTATAATAGGCACATGGTGTACTTATCTCTTACATGGTATCAGATCAATTGCATAGCCATTGGAGAGTCATTGTAGTCATATTTTAGAGGGACACAATTTAGAAATGGGATATCAGTAGCTTGTGGGAGGGTCTCAAGCAAGATCTGACCTCGCCATTGCATTTGAGTAGCGATTCCAATGAATTTTGACTATTAATTTGTGTATATTATAAAAAAAGTCAAATATGAGGAAAATCATTTTTACAAATCGGACTTGTGAAGCTTGATTTGCAATTGGGTATGATTTTTTTTTTTTTTAAATTTAATTTTTTTCAATTCTGCAATTATTTTCATTTTTTAGATCTGCATTTACACTTATTTGTCATCAATTTTTTTGTAAAATTTTGGGGTTGGTTTTAGGGTCCCCACCCTTGTGTGTTTGTCAGACAAGATCATGTTTGCAAGTGTTGTAGAGAATATTCCATGGATCTAACCAGAGGTCAAATCACATCACACTTTTTGACATCGAAACATAAATTTGAGTGACTCTCAAGCTATTTTTCATAAGTTCTTGGTTATTGTATATTAAGTGATGGTAAATTTTTAACATATCACATGTGGGATTAAGTTTTTAGGGGACTCAAGGTCCCTCTCCTCCCTAGCTTTGTCCACCGACATCCAACATTGCCTTAGATCCATCCACATTCATTACCAATCTGACATTGGAATCATCAAGCACATTGGTCCAAGCTCGAAGACATCAAATCATAGATATCTAGCGATCAATAGTGAAAAATAATGAGCATGCAGAGCACGTGTTATCTTCCTGAATTGCATAGTCAACTGAGCAACTTCCACTACTGAGATGAGCGAATGTAAATCACCCCAGAGCTACCAAACATTGTGGTCTCCAAACAAAGAGCTTAGAAAACAATGTGGAAGAAACAACACACATCAAGAGGAGCAAATTTCTAAGATATCTGCATCATCACATGTCTGATTTGACTTCTCATTGGTTTCTCACACATTCAACCCAAATTGTATCCAACATCACTAAGTGTGTAGACATTTCCAATGAAATAGTCAAAGCTAAGCAATGAACTAGATCAGACCCTGAGCTTTGCATCTCAAGCTACTAGCATTGAGACATTTTCCCAAGTTTCTGATCCAACTCTACTAAATCTGATTGAGTTGTAGCAAGAATGCATCATATTAAAGAGCCAAGCCTGAGACATCCCATTGGAAAAAAAAAGATCTTGCATTACACATGGACGAGACACATATTCTTTTATGCTCCCACCCTACGCTGCACTCAAGTGTTTCCTCTGATCTTCTTCCAACATGAGAATCAAATAAAAATATCACATTTTCATGCCTCACTTAGATCCATCAAGCGGCCACATTAGTAGTCAGTGAGTAGGAAACAAAGGCACGACAACACCCCCTTCCACCATTCAATGTTGGATACGTGGCAACTAGCCCACACCACACAAACTAGTATTTTCTTAAAATAATTTTCATTTTCTGTAGTTTTTTTCTATTCTTAAATTTTATGTTCTCATAGCCGTCATCAAGCCATCTTTTCTTTTCATTGCATGATAAGTGTCAAGCCATCAATTTTAATCCAATGCTTGCATAATAATTTGTTATGTTAAATTTGATGGTCATTTGACTATCAAATTTGGGCATTTATGTTTTGCTTCAATGACCATTTGAATGTCAAATTTAGGGTCATAGATTTGATGATATCATCAGAGTTTGAGAATTTGGACCCCTCTCCATATGTAGTTTTGATTTGGTAGTCCAACTTTTAGAGGCCATAACTTGGTCGTCCAATCTCCTTTTTAGGTGCAATTTTTTAAATTTTTCATAGAATCTCCTAAATGTTTCACTGGTCAATGAAGTTGCATGTACCCAAACCACTGACTATCAAATCTGATCATGGGTACATGCAACTTCATTGACAGGATTAAGTTGTTTTAGTTTTGTTAATTTTCAAAGCAAAGTAAATTTCTGATAGACCAAAATAAGACTATTGTTCTTGGCCTATCATGAAGTTATGACCCTAACTTGTATCTTCTCCATGGAATACTTAAGACCGATGGATGAAAGTCAAGTTAGGGTAGAATATTTCAATAAGCTCAACGCTCAGATTTGCAAGGGATGTTAAACTACTTTAGGGCTGATTCCCTAAACTAGATGCAAGACATGTATTTAGTTAACAGAATAAATAACATTGTAATAGTGAGTGAATGGAATGAGTACTGAACCTGTTGATTCTGGGGTCTGGATTCATTGATGACAATAAGCATCAATACCAACCTCCCGTAACCACCCTTGAATTATTCCAGTCAAAGTTTACCTAGCCTAATCGACTAGGTTAAATGTTCCTGAGACCATTCGGAGGTGTCGAGGAAGATTGCTGTTGTTGTTTATGGATTCAAACAAGAAATAGAGGAAACAATAATTCAATGCTAAATGACTATGCCTGAATCTGTTAATAAACTCTAGGGAAAGAACCCTGTTACAATCAAAGTGAGAAGTGGAAGAATTGGAGGTACCCTACTGATTAGTGGAGTTTAGTCTATGACTAAAGTGAGTAGACTATTTATAAACATTAAATATCTTGTATATATTATCTAATACTCGAGCTTACTAGGGTTAAATTTTTGAATCTTGAGTTTGAAGTCTTGGTCTATAAGATTGGACTATTTCTCTTTGTTTTATAAACCCTCGTAGAGCTTCCTGAAACTCATTTTTGCATTTGAGTGGTATATCTTTCTTAATCATTTTTTTATGTATATTCTATGACTAAGGTGTTGATCAAAGATTTTGGGTCTTTCTATTTAAACCTTCACATATATTGAAAATATTTTATGTTAATTTGAGAGTGAGGGTTTTTTCCAACCCTATTCCATACATGCTTTAAGTATTTATTTTATTCTATTCTAAACCCTAGTCAAGGTTTGTTAGTATTGAGTAAGGTATCTTTATTTTGGTTTGTATATACACTACTTTTTATCCTTAACTACTATCGAGGTCTTGTTGCAAAGATTGTTTAGTTTGAAGAAAAGTTGTTTGTACTTTTTTGAAGATCAAGACATATAATTGGTTTGTGATTAATGATTTACTTACTCTGATTTATTATGAGAAAAGAAGAGACAAACCTACACATTTCTTAAAAGTTTTCTTAAGGAAAATGATAATCATATTTTTTTGTATAATCAGACACATGCGCAAAGATAGTTTGAATAACTTGCAAATCATTTCTACAAGGTAGTTGTATTTCAGTTGGACAATGAAGAATATTATATAAACATGTTAGTAGGGACATTATCAGTGTACAAAAAAAGGTTTTGTTTATTCAATAAACATTCATTGTTCATTATGCACACTAGTTTTCAAAATCATAAATATCTGGTTGAGAATATTGTAGTCCTAATTTACTATGATACACTATTTGGTACATAAGTATCACATGTACCCAAGAATGTATTATATTGGATTATGATTACCATTTCTCTTAGATATTTTTCCATTTCTTTCATTACATTGGACATTGCTTCCTTGTAAGATCTAATGCCTTCAATATTTTTTTATCTCACAACTCATAAGGATTGATGTGATGATAGCCTCATTCTCTTCATTCCATGGTCTAAAAATTTGTACAAAACATGCACCTCTTGATGCTACTGCTAGCTTTTACTCTACTCTTTGAAAGATAATATGACACCTCTCGTTACATACAGTGTGGCCCTGTAGCTAACTGCCATATCAATGGGTAATATTTACATATTTTAATCTGACCATCTTTTCATCATGTAGTCATTATGAAAGTAGTAAATATCATCCCTCAAACATTGAATAACATTGTTTTGAGGCACTCTTCTTGAACATGAATCTTTTCTTTCAAAACACTGTCATTCTATTTTGTAGAAACACTAACAATAGTCTCTTTATGGCATTGTTGATCACCGTACCTTCACATTCATGAAAATCTATTAATGCTTACATCTTTGTCATGATATAGTACCCTCATTTCAATCTTTGAATATCACACTGCCTTTTAGAAACTGTCGCTCTTTTGATTTTTATGACATCATTCCTTACTGTGGCTATGAGCCTTCATAATAGTGCATGTTCTTTATTCATTGTGCTTTACAATCATGCTTGCATGACCTCTATTATCTCTTGATGAATTTTATAAGAGTGTCTTTTTGACTTATCATAAACCATATGAATCATTATTTTTTATCACTTTATACCACTGTGATAGTGGATAAGCATTGAAGAAGAACTTTCTTTAAACATTTTTTATCCACATTGTTTTGGCATCTTTTTAAATCATGAATTTTTACACTTATCATCACCTCATCAAGCCTATTTGACAGTCAACCTTGTCTATAACTAAGAACTCAAAAGTGTTGTTTGTCATTGGGACTAATCTTTGCTTACAAATTTGATCACCATTTATTGACATCCTTTTGATAGTCACTTCTCAAGAATCTTGGATGCATTTTTTTCTTTCGTTCTTACTATTCCTTCACATGATTGATCATCTTTTGTGCTCACTGTCATGAGGAACTCTATGACACTCTAAAAGTGCCATTCCAACTTCATCAAAATTGTCTTTTCCATTTGCAGTGTATACCATTTTGTTTGATGCATGTTGAGTGCCCTCCCATTTAGCTAGTGTCTCCTCTAATAGTCATCTTTGAATTTTGGCCTTTTCCCTCTACTTTTGTAGACAATGCCATTCTCTGCCTTATCATCTATGTCTACTCTTTGCTTTGACATACATTCTTGGAAGTTACTTTGAATGTGGTGGATCATGTGTTCTACATAGTTAGTTAAATCATTAGACCATGCATTGTTAGTTAAATATCTATTCTAGATGCACACAACATGAAGTACCCTTTATATTGCCTTTAAAAAGAACATATATATGATATAAAGGAATATCTCCTTTTACAAAACAAAATAGAAAACCAAATTAGCTATTCAGTCTAATTTAGTTATACAGATATCCTATGCCATTGCCCACAAAAATCAACCTAACAACTATTTCTTCCAAAAAAAGAGAATCATTTCTCCTGTAGAAAGCCTCAAATTTGGACATGTCATAATCCTTCACAATGCATGATTTGAATAAGGCCCAGGCCTTCTTCATCTGATTTTTCTTGCCCTCAGCTTTCAAGCAGAAAATACTCATCAATCCCCCAATGGTAACGCTAAGATTTAAAAGATCCAAGGCACGAGAGACATCAGAATATAGCTCCTTAGTAATCATTCTATGAACCATCCTGTTGGCATATATTGAGTGCGCCAAAACCTAAATGATAGGCAAAAATAGGTCACAGATGAGTCTCCTGTCATGTACGTGACCTCCTGACCAATAATATCCTCCCAACAGGACCACCATTGTTGCATGTTCTTGTTCATTTGCTTGCTTGAATATTCGACCAATCTATATTTCAAGCATCTCCACCAGCGAGTCTTCCTGACTACACCTGCAAGAGATACCCATGAACACCATCTTTGCAGTGCTACAAGAGTCATACCCCAAATATATAATATGCTAGTGAGAGATAAGTCTACTTTACACTCTCTAGGAAATCTCAGAGATGGATACGAAGTACTATGGTGAGAAGAATCTTGACCAAACATTGTACTAAAGCTTTGCCTATCTTCTACCATGTCATCAAATCTCTCAGAATTATCTGATGCCAGCTCTCAGAAGAGCGACTTTATTAGCTGATAAGACATCCTACAACTCCTTTGGGATAATGTCTTGTTGTTCGAACATTGTTATTGACTTTGAATTGACAATGCCTTGTATCAAATTGCCTTGGTCATCTCTAATGATGGCTCTAGCTTCGCTTTCCCTAGGATTCCCTCTGCTCACGCCATCAAAGTTCAATTTTTTCCAACCCATCAGCAGATCCTGCCAAACTATATCCCTCCTTTGGCCTCTCTACTTTTTTATCCTACGATCCCCATTGTTTGAGATCCCACTTGCTTTCCATGGCTGAGTCCCATCTTGAATGAAATCAGTATTGATGGCCCATCATCCTAGAAATAATCACCTCCTTGATGGCTACTTTTGTCATTTGAATAATCTGATGCACTTCCATATATTCTTCTCTGAATATCTTCCTATTCTCTAAAATTTGTTAAGCATCTTGAATATGAATGGAATACAAGCTATCACTATTTCCAATTGAGTTATTGGTTTATGAGATGGATTTGGCCAAGAATATCTTGAAAGAGTGGATCTTTTGTAATGATGGTTATAGTGATTGATTCCTCACACACACACACACTCACACACACACACACACACACACACACACACATATATATAGAAACAATGAAACTAACAATGGTGCCTTGGTCTAGCCTATTGAATTATTATCTATGAAATTTGTTAAGCATCTTGAATATGAATGGAATACAAGCTATCACTGTTTCAAATTGAATTATTGGTTTATGACATGGATTTGGCCAAGAATATCTTGAAAGAGTGGTTCTATTGTAATGATGGTTATGGTGATTGATTCCTCATATATTTTGTAAGGATATATGTTAGTTAAATATCCATTCTAGATGCACACAACATGAAGTCATGACGGTAAAACCCTTTTTTCCAAATGCATAGCCTCTCTTATTATCTTGTCTTTATCCCTGCAAGTCAGTGGTATTAACTAAAATTTCTCTTTGCCTTTGTGAATAATATATGTATTAGAGTAGCCATCATGAATTTTCCTTCTCATACATATTATATTTTTTACTTAGCATTCAAATTTGCCTAAACAATACTATGAACTTTCTTCCAACACATGTACTATTGTGAAAATCATCACAAGTCCATTTGTTGGAGGACAATTCATAGTACACATGTTTGGAGGTCTGAAGGAAACAAGAGAATTTGAAGAGTCACGAGTGATGAGAAGATTATTTTGAGTAGAAGCTTTGGAGGCATTGTAGATCAGTGCATATCTTTGGTCACAAATGTATATAGGCAATGCAGATCCTACATACCAAAATTTCATCTTAGTATTGATTTCCTTCTGTTGTGAAATTCAAACCCTATAATTAGGAAAATGTCAACCAATGCAAGGAGTGCAACCAAAATTTGGAGAATTAATCAAATGGACACATCTCAAAAATTATGAACATGGCACAATCTTCAGGTAAAGTGATTCTTATCAGGGGAACTATCCATCCGCATCTGAACATGGTTTTTTTACTGGCTACCCTTCAATAGGACACTTGACTGTACCTATTTGAACATAGTTCAAATCCAAAAAGTCTGCATTTCTAGGATTGTTCAGCATTGTCCTAGTCAATCCATGTTTGTATGCTTGCTGCCCATACCAACCTGTATCACCTACCTAAGTAGTACTTTGAGTAGTCCTCCTACACATGTACTATTGTGAAAATCATCACAAGTCCATTTGTTGGAGGGCTACTCAAAGTACACATGTTTGGAGGTCTGAAGGAAACAAGAGAATTTGAAGAGTCACAAGTCTTAAGATTGTACTTAATATAGCCAAGCTTCATTCAATGGTACATTCAAACATGAAACAAACCATTCTTAAACTAGATTAAACTAGTAAACCAAATGACATACTAATTATAAGTAAACTAGTAAACCAAAGGATATGCTTTTACTACCAAGTCTCTATTTGTTGGGCATACTGATTATAAGTACTTGAGATATATCACAAATGTTGCTAATTAAGGTTGGTGGGATGATTATGCCTATCCTGAAAAAAGACTGTCAAATCATTATGCTTTCAAATCAATTACCTTTCAACATATCTCTTGCGAGGGAGAGAAGCCAAACATATAAAGAACATGCACATAAACACAACAACTGAAAAAGTTAAATGGAATACACCAAGAAGTACCAAATGATGAATGCTCAATTGTTGTAATGGAAAAGCAATATCAGAACTGTCCATTTCTAGAACTTGATTTTTCTATAGTCCAAATGATTTTTCTTATTTCTTGTCTGTGCTTGGTGACAAGATTTTGAACATTGATGACATACTTAAATGGAATACACAATACCAAATGATGAATGCTCAATTGTTGTAATGGCAAAGCATCAAAACCATCCATTTCTAAATTTTGATTTTGTATAGTCTTAATTATTTTTCTATAGTCCTAATGATTTTGAAAATTGTTGACAAAGAGTGTTTCTTTTTTTATTATAGTATAAATGATTTTTATATAGTCCTAATTATTTTTCTTATTTCTTGTCTTTTGTCCCTTTTTTATTTCCTATGTCTGTGCTTTGTGACAGGATTTTGTCACCCTCTTTTGATGGTATATTTCATTCACTCTCTATGGAATACTATTTTGTTCACTATTTTATTTCAGCTTCATATTTCTTTCATTTTTGATATACATAGAGACTACACATGTTGATAAAAAAATGAGCTATTTGATTTAGGTTTACTTTTTATTATTGTAAATGGTTAATATTTTTGATGGTACTCCTTGGTGTATTTCATATGAAAATAATAAATGTAGTAATGATGGTTTAGTGCATTATTGATATAGGTTCGATGACTCTTGTCAATGTTCCAAACTGTCAATGTGGTGGTGGGCAGTGTGTGTTGAAGACTTCACAGACACCGAACAACCCTGGACGACAATTTTGGTGCTGCCCAAATAGAAAAAAGGTTGCTAATGTGTATATATTTAAAGTTTCTAATGTAAATACTATTCATTATAATATAAGAACTAATGTAGACTGGGTATCATAGGGAAATAATGGCTGCGGGGTACTTTAGTTGGGTCGATGACAACTCATCTACATCTATCCGCCCATCTCCACTTATCCGCAATGAAGGATTTGAGTGCAAAACATGTTAGGCTAGGGCAAATTCTAAAATTATATTTTTACGATGCCTTCTCTGTATTGTAATCACATATCTTTGTTGCAACCATATGCAGAGATGAAATCAGGAACTAGTTAGTTTAGTATTTTCATATTGTAACTAATATTTTAATATTGATATGACATAACTTCTCTTTGCCTCAAGTGTGCATATATATGGTTTACATCTTTTTTTAGAATAATTCTTCATGTTTATGGCTCAGGTGAGCCCCAATCTACTATCAATCACATGCTTTAACGTATAGTGTTTTCTTGGTTATTCTATTTGTTCCTTGACCTTGACTATGGATTGATTATCATTTTCAAGCTTGAGCGAGGCTTCATACCATGCAGCGTTCACAGATTTGTATGCAACACTGATTTATGCTGGAGGTAAACTACATGTGTCATGTAAACAACATGGTTGAATGCAATCTCTTTTGTGTGTTTTCAAGAGTTTTCCCACCAATACAAGTGTAAATAATGCATTGAACATAATCAACGAATGCTACGTGGTATGAAGTCTTGCTGAAGTTTGAGCACAGCGTGGTATGAAGTCTCCCTTTATTCCAGTGAGGGATTGGAATGAGTTCATTTTGGATGCAAAGGGGAATGGGGATAATCAAAGAGGAATTACACCAGCAAATGAGAGAAGGTATAAACATGACAGATGAGAAACATAAATGTAGATTTCACAACAGCTGAGAAACATAATTGTAAGCATCATGGTCATAATTTTTTGGAGACAACATAATTGAGTTGTATACCCAAGCGATGGAGTGCAACTTTTGCACCTCCAATTCCAAGTTGACACTACGGGATACAAAGACCATAGATAAGGAATAAATTTAGAGAGCGGAGGATGAACCTCAAGTTAAATGAGGCAACTGCAAACATTTTAATAGATTTTTATTATTTTTGTTGTTATGGCCCTCCTCCACTCTCTCTATTTATTCCTTATCTATGGTCTTTGAATCCCACAGTGTCAATTTGGAATCAGAGGTGTAGAAGTTGCACTCCATCGCTTGGGTATACAACTCAATTACATTGTCTCCAAAAAGATGTGACCATGATGCCTACAATTATGTTTCTTAGCTGCTATGTCCCAGGACCCCTTATGACCCTTTATGACCATTTCCAATCCCTAAGAATACATCATAGAGGTCTTAAAATGTCGTAAAGGGTCTTAAGAGGCTCCTAGGAGGGGCCAGATGCGCTTCCACCTTCATGTGGTTGGCCCTATTAAGTAGACAATGTTATACTCTTCTCGAAACAAAGAGAAGCTCAATAATTTAAGGTCTTAGTCCATAGACAAATTAAATTAGACTTACTATCCAAAACACATAAAAAACATGCACATAAACACAACAACTGAGAAACATAAATGTAGATTTCACAATAGCTAAGAAACATAATTGTAGGCATCATGGTCATAATTTTTTGGAGACAATGTAATTGAGTTGTGTACCCAAGCAATGTAGAGCAACTTCTACACCTCCGATTCCAAGTTGAATACATTTGTTGGAGGACCTTGTATTCATGAGCAACAAATATAGTCAACTTGGAATTGGAGGTGCAGGAGTTGCTCTGCATCGTCTGGGTATACAATTACATTATCTCCAAAAATGTGTGACTATTTGTAAATAGTAAACAACAGCAACATAATATTGTTGTGCTTAATTTGATAATATATATATATATATATAAATTAAATTGTATGTTGATATTTCGACCAACAAGAATAGAAATATTGACGAGAAAGCTATACATTTGACGTTTATTATGATGATTGTTAAGTCGCAATTTTGACGTACAGTGGTCACAGGGATAAGGCTATAACCGACAATTCTTCCAGGTTGAAGCAATTATTTCAACGTTGTTTCCATCGATACTTCCACTACTGTGGATGTCGCAATTGTGATGGAGATTTGAAGTGTGGTATTTTTGACAAAAAAAATCTAATGACCGTTATGGTCGATTAACTGACCAATAGGCATCTAATAATTGACTAAGCCTCGTTGAAAAATAAGCTAAAATTTACTATTGTCAAACTTTACCTACATATCAAAAAGAATTGCAACAAGCCTTGAGAAACATAACTACACAATCTCTTGTACAAGCTAATAGAACTTCATATTAGAATGCATGAATGCGACCAATAACAAAGCCCAAATTGTGTTTTCTTAAGATGAGTTACCTCCTAAAAAAATTCAAGATCAAAATGATTCTCTTATGGTTTCTTTTCTTATGAATAGTAATCTTATTCAAAGAACTTTAGTTGATAATGGATATGGTCTTAACATGTTTAGTATTGATTTTTTGTATAAAATGTAGATATTTCATCAATTAAACCTTATTATATTCATATATGTGAATTTGATAATATTTATAAACAAACCTTGGCTATTATCACTTTACTTGTTAATTTACCCACACTTAATCATCTCTCTCTCTCTCTCTCTCTCACACACACACACACACACACACACTCTTCTTCCCTCCCACCCTCTCTCCCACTCCCACTCTTTTTCCCTCCCTCTCACTCCTCTTTCCCCTCTCCACCCCTCTCTCCCACTCTCCCTCCCCATCACCCCCCTCTCTCTCTCCCTCCCTTCCACTCTCTCCCACTATCCCTCCCTCCCACTCCCACTATCCCTCCCTCTTTCCCTCTCTTCTTCCCCCCCTTTCTTCTTCCCTCCCTCTGCCTCCCCCTCTCCCACTCCCTCTCCCTCCCTCCCTCCTCCCCTCTTGATGCAGGTGCATCACGAGACTAGAAACATTTTGAAGATCCTGAAACATACATGGACTAATATGGTTATTTTACATTTTGATATGGCTTAGTAAGGCATTTTGTGTCTTTTGATGTAATTGGGTGTGAGACTCAGATAAGGTTAAATCTTGTAATATAATTGTCATAGACATAATAAATAAAAGGTGTTTCTAATCGTGAAGTTTACAATTTCATTGTCAACTCCACGATACATTACTAATTTAGTTCATATGCCAACAATCATACAAATCAGTTATTTGAGTCAGTTGGAGTAGTCGGAAGTTAAAAAATTAGTTATGTGAATTAGTTTTGGAAGTTATCGGGTTCTTGGGAATTCTTTATCATGTATTCTATAACCCGATGAAGGAGATAGTAGATAGGATGTTGAGAATCAATGAAGGAGAGGAGAATAATGTAATGGGGAATAGAATAGTAAAAGAAAGAATTGAATTTTCTGTCAAGATCTTTTAGTTCTTCACTTTCTCATTTGTGGCTTCTCTGTTCTTGAATTCTTGAATGATTACATCAGATGTAAAATGGACTAAACAATATTTCAGAACAATATTGTATTCTAAATCTATATTACTTGCAGTTCGTGGTTGTCGCTGATTGGTCTTTTAAATTTCAAAATTGTTTGGATTCAGATGTAAAATGGACTAAACAATATTTCAGAACAATATTGTATTCTAAATCTATATTACTTGCAGTTCGTGGTTGTCGCTGATTGGTCTTTTAAATTTCAAAATTGTTTGGATTACTGTTAAGTCAATGAAGATCCATTCTAGAATTAGAATGAAACCATGCTTTGTGAAATTGGTGGTTCAACCATTAAGTGGGTGTATTGGGCTTGATTGGTTATGGAGTTTAATTCCTCTCATGGTATATTGAATGACATCAATTGGACATTTAATAGGGAAACAACAGTTTATTTTTTTGTTTGTTTGATATTGGTCAATATTGTTGTCAGTTTGATTGAAGATTATTCCCAATTATAATGTATGGTAATGGTTTTTTATATCAAGCTTCTTCCATAAAAAAAAAAAAAATCGATAATTTGAAATGCACTAAAGGTGAATGAAATTTCATATTTTGATAAGGATATGGATTCTTGTCACATGAATAAATTTACAATTTGGGTTGTGACTGTAATGTTGAGGATTGAATAATACTTTTGCCTCTAATCTATTATTTTATGACACTCAATTTCAATCTCGATACAAAAACCATAACTTTAAATATAACTGTGGGATTTTCAAGATTCTGAAGTATGTTTGACAAAACCTAGTTTGGAATAACTTCACCAATGAGATCAAGAAAAAATTGCCTATTCGAAAGTTATGAAGGACTGAATAGGGGTCTATACAGAGGATCTCATGACTAAATTGTTTAAATGTTGAAGTCTGAAGATGTGTGTTTTGTCTCTAATAAATGATTAGAAGAGATTAATATTTGGAATATGAATATTTAGGAGAACTCTTGGACTCTCTCTGCATCTCCTCTCCTCTCTTCTCCCTCCCTCCCATTCCCTCTCTTGCTCCCCCTCCCCGTGACTCTCACTCCCTCTCCCTCTTCTCACTCCCCCTCTCCCTGTCTCCCCCTCTCACTCCCCCTCCCCTACCTCCCTCACTTCACCTTTCTCTCCCCCTCCCTCTTCCCCCCTCCCTCTTCCCTCCCCTTCTCACTCCCTCCTCCTTCTCCCCCTCTCCCTCTCCCTCTCACCTTCCCTCCCACTCCTCACACCTTTCCTCCCACTCCCCATCACCTTCCCTCCCACTCTCACTCCCACTCCTCTCCCTCTCCCCATCACCTTCCCTCCCACTCCCACTCCTCTCCTCTCTTCTCCCTCCCTCCCTCTTCCCTCCCCCTCTCACTCCCTTCTCCTTCTCCCCCTCTCCCTCTCCTTCTCACCTTCTCTCCCACTCCTCATCACCTTTCCTCCCACTCCCCATCACCTTCCCTCCCACTCCCACTCCTCTCCTCTCTTCTCCCTCCCTCCCATTCCCCCTCCTGCTCCCCCTCCCCGTCACTCTCACTCCCTCTCCCTCTTCTCACTCCCCCTCTCCCTGTCTCCCCCTCTCACTCCCCCTCTCCTACCTCCCTCACTTCTCCTCCCTCTCCCCCCCCTCTTCCCCCTCCCTCCTTTCTCTCCCCCCTCCCTCCTTTCTCTCCCCCCTCCCTCACTTCTCCTCCCTCTCCCCCCCCTCTTCCCCCTCCCTCCTTTCTCTCCCCCCTCCCTCCTTTCTCTCCCCCCTCCCTCCTTCCTCTCCTACCTCCCTCACTTCTCCTCCCTCTCCCCTCTGTTCCCCCTCCCTCCTTTCTCTCCCCCCTCCCTCACTCTTCCCCCCTCCCTCCTTCCTCTTCCCTCCCCCTCTCACCTTCCCTCCCACTCCCCATCACCTTCCCTCCCACTCCCACTCCCACTTCTCTCCTCTCTTCTCCCTCCCTCCCATTCCCCCTCCTACTCCCCCTCCCCGTCACTCTCACTCCCTCTCCCTCTTCTCACTCCCATTCTCCCCATCTCCCACTCTCACTCCCTCCTCTCCCTCTCCCTCTCCCTCTCCCTCTCACCTTCCCTCCCACTCCCACTCCCACTCCTTCTCTCCCTCTCCCTCTCACCATCACCTTCCATCCCACTCCCACTCCCACTCCCACTCCTCTCCTCTCTTCTCACTCCCTCACATTCCCCCTCCTCCCCCCCATCACTCTCACTCCCTCTCCCTCTTCTCCCTACCCCTCACTCCGTCTCCCCCTCTCAATCCCCCTCCCCTACCTCCCTCACTTCTCCTCCCTCTCCCCCCTCCCTCCTTCCTCTTTCGCCTCCCTCCTTCCTCTCCCCCTCCCTCTTCTGCCTCCCTCCTTCCATTCCCCCTCCCTCCTTCCTCTCCCTCTCACCTTCCCTCCCATTCCCACTCCTTCTCTCCCTCTCCCTCTCACCATCACCTTCCATCCCACTCCCACTCCTCTCTTCTCACTCCCTCACATTCCCCCTCCTGCTCCCCCCTGTCACTCTCACTCCCTCTCCCTCTTCTCCCTCCCCTACCTCCCTCACTTCTCCTCCCTCTCCCTCTTCTCCCTCCCCTCTCCCTATCTCCCCCTCTCAGTCCCCCTCCCCTACCTCCCTCACTTCTCCTCCCTCTCCCCCCAGCCTCCTTCCTCTTCTACCTCCCTCCTTCCTCTCCCCCTCCCTCTTCTGCCCCCTCCTTCCCCTCCCCCTCCCCCTCCTCCTTCCCTCTCCCTCTCCCTCTCCCTCTCACCTTCCCTCCCACTCCCACTCCCCTTCCTCTCACTCCCCTTGCCTCCACCTCTCTTCTTCCCTCCCCCTACCCTCTCTCCCCCCATCTCTTCTTCGCTCCCCCCCTCTATCTCTCTCTCCCCCCTCTCTTCTTTCTTGTCTCTCCCTCTCCATCTCCCACTCCCTTTCCCCCCCTCTCTCACCCCTCATCCTCCCTCTCTCCCCCCCTCTATCTCTCTCTCCCCCCTCTCTTCTTTCTTGTCTCTCCCTCTCCCTCTCCCTCTCCCTCTCCCACTCCCACTCCCTTTCCCCCCCTCTCACCCCTCATCCTCCCTCTCTCTCCCCCTCTCTCCCACTTACCATCTATTATTTCCTCCCTCTCTCTTCTTCCCATCCCCCTCTATGTCCCCCTACCTCTCACTCCCTCCTCCACCTCTCTTCTTCCCTCCCTCTCCCCTCTCTCCCCCATCTCTCTCTCTCTCTCTCTCTCTCTCTCTCTCTCTCTCTCTCTCTCTCTCTCTCTATCTATCTGTCTGTCTCTCTCTGCCTCTTTGTCTCACTCTCTCACCTCCCCCTCTCCACTTCCCCTCCCTCTCCTCCCTTTCCTCCATCTCTCCATCTCCCCCCCTCACTCTCCCTCCCCCTCCCCCTTCCCCTCTCTCCTCTCACTCTCCTCACCCTCCCCCTCTCACTCCCCATTCCCCTTCCCCCTCCATTTCCTCCATCTCTCCCTCTCTCCCTCCCTCTCCCTCTCCCTCTCCCACTCCCTTTCCCCCCTCTCACCCCTCATCCTCCCTCTCTCTCCCCCTCTCTCCCACTTACCATCTATTATTTCCTCCCTCTCTCTTCTTCCCATCATCCCCCTCTACGTCCCCCTACCTCTCACTCCCTCCTCCACCTCTCTTCTTCCCTCCCTCTCCCCTCTCTCTCCCCCTGTCTCTCTTTGTCTCTCTCTCTCACCTCCCCCTCTCCTCCACTTCCCCTCCCTCTCCTCCTCCCTTTCCTCCATCTCTCCATCTCCCCCCCTCACTCTCCTCACCCTCCCCCTCTCACTCCCCATTCCCCTTCTCCCTCCCTTCCTCTCCTCCACTTCCCCTCCATCTCTCCCTCTCCCCCCCACTTTCCCCCTCCCCCTCCCTTCCTCTCCTTCTCACCCCCCCTCCCACTCCCTTCCTCTCTCTCGCCCTCTCCCTCTCCTTCTCACTTTTCCTCCCACTCTCTTCTTCCCTCCCACCTCCCTTCTCTTCTTTCCTCTCCCTCCAACTCCCTCTCTCACATGTCTCACTCGCCCGCCTACTCCCTCTCTCTTGCCCCCTTCCACACCCCCCTCTCTCTCTCCTCTCCCTGACTTCCACTCCCTCTCCCCCTCTCACTCCCTCTCCCTCACTTCCCCTCTCCCTCCTCTCAATCCCCCTCTCCCCCTCTTGCTCCTGCTTCCACTCCCTCTCTCACTTCCCCTCCCTTTCACTCCCTATCTTCCCCTCGCACTCCCTCATCCCTCTCCCCCTCTCACTCCCTCTCCCTCCTCTCATTCCCCTTCTCACTCGCCCTCCTACTCCCTCCCTCCTCTTTCTCCCTCCCACTTTCCTTCCCACCTCCCACTTTACCTCCCACTTTACCTCCCACTCCTTCCCTCTCTCTTGCCCCCTTCCACATCCCCCTCTCTCTCTCCTCCCCCTCCCCCTCTCCCTCTCCCTGACTTCCACTCCCTCTCCCCCTCTCACTCCCTCTTGCTCCTGCTTCCACTCCCTCTCTCACTTCCCCTCTCATGCACTCCCTCATCCCTCTCCCCCTCTCCCTTTCACTCTCACACCCACTCCCCCCCCCCCCCTTCTCTCTCTCTCTCTCAAACACCACACACATGCACACACACAAACATATCATTTCAAGGTTTACTCAAACAATAAAGGGATGTCATAAGAAGTGGTTCACACTACGTGAATGAGATACCAAAGTTTAAACACATGCTTCACATAAGCAATGTGGATGTCAACACACACTAATAATAATAATAATAATAAAGAAACAATAAGGAGATTCCAAAGCACACCTTTCATATAATAAGTGGCTCAAATCCAAGTGAATGTAAGTTAAATCAAACAAGCACATATAAAAGACTAAAATCTAATTTTCACACACTTCACATAAACAATAAAGGGATACAAGACATAATACACTAAATAAAGTGAACTCCGAAATTCAAATAAATAAATTGATCCTAAACTTATTTTAAATACACAAAGAAAATGCCAAAACTCAAACACTCATTTTGAATACATACATTTATAAAAGGGGAATAAAAGTTAATTCAATTTTAAACATACAAATTGAAGAAAATATAAGGCAATAAATTGATGGGTTTGCTGTCGCTGCAAACAAATGCAATATAGATGGAATCTGACAAAACTATGCTATGGTTGATGGTTTTGCTGTCGCTGCAAACAAATGCAATACCCACTTATCTTACAGAGACAATTCAAGCTCTGGAAATCTTACAGAGACAATACGAAGAATCCAGCATGGGAACGAAGAATCCAGAATCCAGTCTGGGTTTCAGTCTGCCAAGGTGGAATACACTAAGCCTGCGTTTCAGTCTGCCTGCTCAATACCCAAATATGGTGGTCGCAGGAAATCAAGGTCGAATACACAGACATAGCCAAGACAAGACTGATATACAAAATCTGTACATGGATCACAGGTTGAAAGCAATGGATTTTTCCCCGAAATGATGATCAATAACACAAAAGCCCAAAAAGATGAGGTACGTCAAAAAGAAATAAGGAATTCATTGATTAATGACATCTAAAAGAACAGAGACATCATTAAGGAATACAGAGACATCTCTGGAGTGAACAGATGGAGAGATAGAAAATAAGTATGCAGTGTGGATTGCTTCCATTTTTATATATCATGAAATACTGATAAGAGAATTGCCTATCAAAGCCTAATAGGAAGTAATATTAAAAGTGAGACTAAGTAATTTTTATCCAATGAAAGAGGGAGAATGTAAAACGGGACTTACCAAGTTAAGCAAAGAAGCGTTTCCCCAACTGCACCACTTACAGATTAAGATTCCTTGCAATGAAACGGGTCACAGAGAAGATTGTGTTGGATCTTTCTACGATTTTCTCGTATTTCACGCTCGCAATCGCCACTGCTTTTGTTTGATCTTTTCCAAGCCCTCCAATGGTGCCATCAAAATGCCAAACAATTGTTATAACAGATAAATAAATCTCTTATAATTGTTATAACAGATATATAAATATCTTATAAATTATGCCTAATAAGATTGGGTGTAGCATCAAATGTACCTGATGCCATGACCATGTACTCGGATATCTGCGCACAGAGACATTATGGAATACAGAGACCAATTTGTATGACATCTAAAAGAACAGAGACATTATGGAATACAGAGACCAATTTTTATGGATTGCTTCCATTTTTATATATCATGAAATACTGATAAGAGAATTACCTATCAAAGCCTAATAGGAAGTAATATTAAATGTGAGACAAGTAATTTTTATCCAATGCAATGCAAGCAGTGAAAGAGGGAGAATGTAAAAAGGGACTCACCAAATTAAGCAAAGAAGCATTTCCCCAACTGTACAGATTAAGATTCCTTGCAACGAAACGGGTCACAGAGATGATACCCGATGCCATGACCGTTGATGTTATGTACTCGGATATCTGCGCACCCTGTTTGGATTCACACACAGTCATCCCCTCTTTCAATACAGGAACAAATCTGCGTGCAGACCTTCATCTTAGAAATCCTCATCTGCGTGCAGACCTTCATCTTAGAAATCCTCCAAATAAATCAGAACAGGAACAAATTGAACGGCAAACAAAACAAAAAAGATACAATCTGCCCCTCTTTTGCTCACGAATGGCCCATAAATAGATTAGATGGAATCGAGTTTTTTTCAACGGTAATATAAAACGCTTTTGAAATCGAGCTTTTTTTTCTCTAACGGTAATATAAAACAAAAAACAAAACAATATTAAAAAAAAACAAAAAACAAAACAAGAGCTTAAGTCATTCACAACATTCATTAATATAAGAATTTAAATTAAAAAAAAACAATTATGAATAAGATCTATGGTAGAGACATTTTAATTTAGAAGTAAAATTAGTAATTCACAAAGGTAAAAATTACAAAAACCATTCAACCGTTGGACTTATGGTAGAAATCTCTCTTGTCGTATTTATAGCAATTTGACACTATAATAAATCAATTATAGGTAAATGTTTGTACTCCTAAGATTAGAAATTTTATAGGCATATTAAATTATTGAAACTGTGTTAAGTGATTATAGCGTGATAGAATGATAGGTATAATATATTTGTTAATATAAATTATTATATAAAAATATTCTATAATTATATAATTAATGTATAATATATTTTATATAATATATATTCTATTATAATATCACTATATTTATTATTACACATAATAATCAATATATATAAATTGCATTAATCTTATATACTATATTTTATACAATGTAAATTATTAATTTGTTTTAAAATAATATTATATTTATATATTTAATTAATATTATCTATGAAATTTTAAGAGACAAACAAATATGTCGAACATAATTAAAATGTAATATTCAATTAAAACAAAATCATGTGGATGACCCACTAGTCACCATGTTTGACTACCACATAATTGTTTAATTTCACTTAAGTTTTACAAAATTTTATGATAAGAACTTGCATGCACATTATCATCTCACATATTTAAAAGTGAATGCATGTGATATCTCTTTCCATTATGATTTGATTCATGTCAATCATGTTCTCCATTCATTTGATGGACAAAATTAAATAGAGTTGTCAAGATAAACAAATTAAATAAAAATAATTTTATAATCTATTAAAAAAACAAACAAATATATCTCTATCTCCATCTCTCTAAAATTCTCTCATTATCTATAATATCCCTCTCTATTTTATCACTTCCATTACCTTTTCATTACTACAAAAATATCGAGAGAGAGATCTCCATAGTGGCACGAATTATCTCAAGGATTTTCACTACCAGAGAAGGATGGTGATCCAATCTGAAGGCCTCCACATAAAATTTGTATTGCTTGTGCAATTTCATATTCTTTCCTTTGTTCTTAAGCTTCTTGTCGTCTGATATTACGACTATTCTCTGGTTGGCCGCCCCAGGTCTCGAACCTTGGTCTCTCAAAAAATAGCTTAGCAAATAGAGAAACAACCGCAACAAAAATAGAAAGGCGATGGCAGCCAATACAATGGCTAAGACCATTTGCCATTTATGCGTGTGTTCATAAACTAAAATAAAACAAGAGATATTCATAAATAAGTCAGTAGACCAAAATAGTAGATTAAAAAAATATTGATTAATAATTTGTTACGTGGATCCCCTTCTCATTAATTAGAGATACCAAGCATTGTATGAGAGCTCTAAATTAATTCAGTGGTCTTGAGAAGCATCTGTAATTTCCCCGAGAGCCTCTTTGACTATGCCATTACATAGACAAAAGATTTTAAAAGAAACGACTTCGAAAACTCATTTAAGCCAGAGTAATGGCAACTCAGAAATAGAAGTAGGGGCGACAAGTTTTCGAAGCAAAGCTTCTAAAACTACAAACACTTAAATTTAGGGTTTTTAATACTCAAATAATTTTTTGCTAATAGGTAACTAGACCTCATTCATTTACAGTGCAAAAGAGTCATTAAAACCCCCAAATCTAAATTTTCTTCTAGTAAATTTTGGCGCCAAACAAGGGCATCATAAAAATAATAAATGTGGATTCATATTTTTGTTGATGCATATCCTAGAATGACAATTAATTTGTTCATTGCCTCTTCATATATAATTTACATATATATATCGAGAGCCTTGTCTTGCCTTGACAGTTCTTCCCTTCCATGATGAACAAAGAAATTTTAGGGGTTTTTAGCTCCCCTAGGCTTCACAATGGGGCAAGAAGATCTAGCAGAAAAGGCAAGCGGTGAATACTCATCCTTTGCATAGCCATTGTCAAAATTAAGTGCATAATTGATAGTATGATACTGAAACTACCCATATTTGGTCTAATTATTGATGTAATTGGCCAAACTATTAGTTTTCTTCAGTTTTCCCAATAATTTTTCCTTGTTTTAAGCACAAGTGAAAGTTGCCTCTTTTACATTCAAGCGAGACCATTCTCTTCCTCGCCACACGGATCTCCTCGATGTATCACTAGGAAATCATTGGTAGCATGACAACAAAAGTAGAGAAGCATAATGGTGAAATTTCTGTCAGTTGAGGGGATCCCTAGGCGTCAAGGGGTAGCCCAAGAAAGATAAAAAATGGTTCCGCTAGAAGTTTCCAGAATGAAGATAGTTTTATTTTTGTTATTTTTTAATGGAAAAAAAATTAAACCCCAACAAAATTTGTTCTAACCAATCATAAAATATAAATTAATGTGTAGAAATATATTTTAAAGATAAAACACTTTAAAACTTTAGAATGTTAGATTATTTTTATTGTAAAAATTAATATATAAGAACTAGAATGAAAACATTAGTTCCCTAACTTATATAGGGAGGAACTAATAATGAAAATATTAGATCTAAAAGATGAGATGGCTCTGCAACTATAGTAACCCGCACACTTCCCTATTCCTCCCCCACGCTTCTAGTGGGGGTGCCATTAATGGGCTCCACCTCTCTCGGGTACAACGACGGGTGTAAAACCAATTCTATTCAATGCCCTATTAAATATGGGGATAAAGGGTTTTTACAGAGTGTTAATACGGGGATAAAGGGTTTTCTTAGAGTGGTTGTTCATAGTGGAGAAAACAAAATGACTGTCCATAGAGGAGAAGACTCAGTGGCAGTCCATGGAGGAGAAATTTCAAAGGTTATAGAGGCTTGCACCCTAGGCAGAGCGGAAGATGGAGAACAAGGACTAAAACCCAAACCAAAGTCCTTCAAGAAAGCAGTCCAAAATGAAAGGATTCTGCCAGAAGGTGCCCTTTTCATCTCATCCATTATCCAAGGATCAAAAGCAATTATACGAGATGGAGGTAAGGTTTCGTCAACCCCAAGACTCACTATTAAGCCTAATCTGTAAATGAACATCACAATAGATCAGGAGAAGAAAAGGCTTAGAGTTAGTGCAATTTTATTTGTTGTTGTTAATGTTTCTAAGGTCCCTTCTCAAAATTACCTTAATGAGTGGTTTCAAAAAATTTGGATTCAAAAACTAGGGTTTCACTTCTCGTATTGTAGAATGTTACAAAAGGGTTTATTTTAATGTTTTTCATTGATCCAAAATCCCAAAAAGTCATTACTGATAGATAATTCTAGAGAGTCAGTTTGTATGAGTTTAGATCCATCCCATGGTCACTCGAAGCCTCACATAGAAAAGTATTGGCACTCTCAAGCCCTAGATTGGTGGTTATTGGTAATCTTCCTCTATTTTTGTTAACCTAATTCCACAATCTCTCAAACCAGTGGGTAAGGTGTTGAGAGTGGATCAATCCAATGTTTTAATCCTGTATATTGATGTTAGGGTTCTCATATCCCTCAAACCAGGTATAGACTTCCTTGAATCTTTGCATTTTGACCTTAGTGGCTGCCCCATTATTTTCCCTGTTACTTTTATTGAAGGTTTAAATAGTTGCTATCTCTACAGGAAGGAAGGTCATAAAGATAAGATTGCCCAATTTTTAAAAAGCATAATCCCCCTCCAATTGGTAACCCCCCCAACTATAGCTAATCCTCCTTCTCCAACACTTGCTAATGGAAATGATAATCCTCCTGCTTTCTCCCAACCTCAAACCCCATCGATCCCTTGCCCTTCACTTGTGTAGAGTCCCCCTTAGAAACAAAACACCACATCCACAGCTTGGATGAAATATTCAGCTAAGATATCTAACACCCTTGATAAACTCAAAGGTCAATTTGATAAACCACTAGCTCCCCCTAGAAAAATTGTTGTGGTCCCTAGAGCACTACTGAAGCTTCCTAGTTTGAGTGATCTAGACTTTGGATTGGGTCCCAATTCCATTGCCCCCCACCCAAAGAATAGAACACAAAATGCTCAGCAAATTTCTTCAGAAAGGATTCAAACTAAGGCTATTAAATTGTACTCTATCCCTAGACCCAAGTGGAAGGTATACTCTAATTTCCCTCAAGGTCAAGATGCTCCTGCTGACCAACCTACAACCCTTAGTGTATCAATAGAAAATATTGGTAGCCCTGGGCATTTTTCTCTCCCTTCAAACTCCCCCACTATAGTAGGCTCTACTAATCAGGTCAACGCACTAAAGGATGATAGATTGAACTCTAATCAATCCCTAAATGATAATCTCAATGAATTCTTACTTATTGTAATCCCTGCACCTCCTCCCTCCCACCACCACCAGTTCAATGGATATATGAGCCTGGGAGGGACATAAAAATAGTGGTACCTACCTTGTTTAAAGATATGGTTGTGTTGAAGGTTGAGTAGAAGAAGGACCTTGAGCTTGAGGAAGGAGATATCAATAGAGAACATGATGCATCCTACAAAGAAGAAGTTGATACATTCATATTTACCTCATAATCTAGAAAGAAGAATAAGATGGTTACTAAGCCCATTAGAAGAACCTTAATATTAAAAAGAAGAGAGGAAGACCCAAGGAGTGATATTCCTTAGTGTTTCAAGAATTTTAAAACACCCATGGATAATAACAAGTAGTGGTTACTCATGTTGTTCAATTGTGCATCCTAGAATGTTAGAGGTTTGGAATCCTCTAATAGAAAATATGTAGTCAAGAGATTCCTACAATTGCAAAAGGAGATTGGCATTCTTATGCTTCAAGAAGTTAAGGCAGTAGGATTTACCCCAGACATTTCTTTGAAATGCTTTTGGAAAGAGGCAACTACTTGTTCTTCTAAACACTAGAAGGGTAAAGGAGGGACCTTTATCTTATTAGGTCAAAAGTGGAAAAATTAAATTCAAGAATGGGGTTTCTCTCCCTGCAAAAGAGCAGTTTGGGTTTCATTTAAGGTTGAGGAATTAGTCTTTGGATTGCGATCAATTTATGCTTTCAATGACCATCATAGTAGAATTGACTTGTGGAAGTGGTTCTCATATCTGAATAGCATTCCTTGGATTCTTGCAGGTGATTTCAACATGGTTGAGATGACTCAAGACAAAGAGGGAGGTCTGGGATTTGAATGGAAAGGAAATGATGTTGTCTTTTTGAACAGAATGATCTCTAAATTGAATCTCTTTGACCCCTTAGTAGAGAAAAAAAGGGATTCAAAAGGGATATGGTTTACTTGGTCCAATTTCCAAAGGGGAGAGAAAATGATCTATTCTAGAGTGGACAGATTCTATATGAATAAACAATTCTTCAGCTGCTCCCCCCCCCACCAAGAGATAATTGTGTCAAAGTTATCCCCTTCACTCTATCAGATCACCACCCTATTCTCTCTTGCATTCGCCTGATCTTGGATCAAGGGGACACACCTAATAAGAAATCTGGATTTTCACTAAACTCATATCTCCTAAAGGATGAAGATGGTTGAGTAGCCTCATAATAGGTAATAATAACTATGCCAAAGCATTCCCTAGGAATGATATATTCAAACTAGGTATTATTTTTCCTATCACAAAGTGTATTTAGATTGTCAACCCAGGGATGTATACTTGAAATAGGACAACATAGTTTGTGCACTAAGTTTCTCATAGATTCATCTTACTTAAAGTGTTGTAGGAAAGGAAAATGTATTTAAAGAGATAAACTATTGCTGCAGGAAAGGTAAAACTCACAATTGAACAAATGAACTAATATAATCAACCATAAATCTAACTCCAGCTCATTCTACCATTGTAATGCACAAACTATGACTCTCTCTGCATATGCTGCAAGAACTACCATAGTTACAATGTTGCAGGAAAGAACAATGAATACTACCTTAAGTGCTGAAAATAATTAAGCTACTTCTCTCTACTATAATCTACTCCACCTCCCAAGTGGGCCCTCCTTGGTTGGTTTTGACTAACTACTAACACAAAAGATAACTCAAATTATTCCTTCATTTCATATATTCAGAAACATGGGTTACAATCAAAACATAGACTTGAAGAACAACTTGCTTCAATATAACAGTAACATCATTATTTGTCTAACTAGATTTCCATCAAACATCTCCCTGTATATAGAGAATTACATTCAAAACATTCAGATACACTTTACTGATTCATCCATGAAATAAGGAGAACATGTCAATCAATAATAGAAGATCATAAAGATCAAACAACCATCTTAACAACATAGTAATCAACAGAGAAGATCTAGGATGATCATGCTCCCCTATATTCCCTAAAGAATTCATCATTCCTTCAACCTTGTAGGCATATACCATGACTGTCTTGATGGATCTTCTGATCGTGACTGAAACATCTCCACTCCCTCATTAATGTAACTAATTTTTTCTCCAGCTACTCCTTCATTCCTGGCAAGTTAGTAGCATATGCATGTACATTCATATATTCAAACTAATCAATTACATCTAAATGTTAAAACACACATTAAAACAACTATATGAAATACTGCATTATGTATATATAATATTGGCAAAGTGTGTATATTATTTCCTACCCAAAAGTTTAAGGATATAACTGTACTTATGAAGTATATACAAGCTTAAAACACTTAAAGGTCACACAAATATTTCAAGAATGTTTTAGGAATAGAGCATAAAATATCATAAAACATAGACCAACTCTGGTCTCATCATTTACCCCCCAACAAGCATAATGCTTGTCCTCAAGCATTACACTTCTTGGCTACTATTCTGAATTCACCAACATCTATCTTGCCTCTTCTTTTACTCTTGAAGGTGTAATAAAATCCTCTGGTCCGCTCCCAGTAGTCCATTTTGTGATCTTCCTGTAGCTGGTCTAATCTGGTAGTGTTAATATCATATAGTGGCCACATGAGCATAGGTGGCTGGAAAGTTATAGGACACTAGAGTTCTCTTGTGATCTACATGTACTTCATTTCCCTATTCATAGCTGCCTCAAAATTAATTGGACTACATAGTTCAGATTTCTTAAAAATCTCAGGCAGTCTATTCCACCCACTTCTTACCCTAGTCAGGCCCCTTTGAAATGAAAAATAAGGTAGTCCTTGATACTTCCTATAAAATTTATCTCTAAGAGAAAAGATCTTGTCTCTGACCTTAGGTTTCTTATTTCCATAGGTGAGTGCTAACCAATCTCTTAAGAGGTCAGTTGGTTTACTAGATTCAGCTCTTAGGGGTAAAGGTTTAGATTTTTCCTGATCTCTATAGTTATCCAGTTGCCTATCATAATTGGCTTCATTCTGCATCCATGAAATCAATGCTTTCAAATGTACATCTCCTATATAAATGAGAGGGTTCCAATCAATTTCATTAGGATTAATAAAATTATGAATGTATAATTCACAGAGCAGATTCTGTTGCCAAGTAGGAAGTGATTGATAAAAACCATAGAAGTCTTCAGCTGTTTTAAACTCAAAATCCTTTTTTTGAATGGTCATCATGAGTTGGAACATAAGGAACTGTTCTTTTAAACAAATGGCATATACCCTTGGGGGTGGCCTGCAAGCTATAATCTGATCAGCCAACTTGAGGACATGATCCATTCTCTATTTTGCTTTTCCATTTGTTTTTATTTGGCATGATCCTCTCCCCACATAATATTTTTGAAAAAAAATTGGGTATACAAACTAAACAAAATTGACTGTACAGTAGGTAGGCCAAGATCCTCTGATTGTGCTCTCTATTGTCTTTCTGTAATATAGGCCTATTCTAAATAGTCTGTGTACCAAGTCCTTCTAAAAGGCACTATGGCACTGTGGGCATAGGAGTGGATAGGTGACTGAGGTGTCTGCAAGTTCTCATGACAATATTCTTTAATTGTTTGTGCACTTCCCTTAGGGCTTCATTGTTGTTTAGGAGACTTAGCAGGAGATGAATCATCTACATTAAGAGGGGGTTCTGGAATATCTGGTGGAACTAGAGAATCAACATCATGAATATGAGGCTCTGTAGGAGATTTCTCTGGTGGAAATTTTTGACTTTCTATGGAATCCTTAGGAATCTATCATCTTATCCTAGAGCTTCTTCTTAAGGGAGTTTCCTTCATTTCTATAGTTTTCCTTTTACTAACCTTTTTCGGTCTCTTTGTTGCAGGATCAGTTGCTACAGGATCCGATTTTCTTTTTTGACTTCTTGGAATTGTAGGGTTTTGAGAGTTTGCTTCCAAAATTGGAGTTTCTTCATCAACCTTTTGCTTCTGTTTCCTCTAGGATGGGGTAGGTACATTATCAACCAAAATAGGAGAAGGTGACTTTGCTTTTGGACTCTCTGATTCCTTTTCTTGGGATACTTCTACTTGTTCAAGGGGTGTTTCATGTTTAGGAATTGGCTACTCAGCAGGCTCATTTTGGGGCTGTAAGGTTTTATTCCTAACAAATTCTTTCCATTCCATAGGAGAGACATCCCTAAGGGCTCTCTCAACTATAATTTTGATTAGGGCATGATGGGAAATGGAATTTTCTTTACCCTTTTGTGTCTCCTTAGCATTGATACTTAACATGTTGTACAAAAAGTTTAGAATATTTATTTGAAGATTATTCCTGATACAACTAAGTAAGTTGAAATGATGAGCATGCAAGTTGGAAAATATCCCTTCACATGTAAAATACCTGATGATATGTGTATCCATCTTGTTATATGGAAATGGTAATGACATTCTCTTGCATCCTTCATTATTTACTTCCAATGGAGGGTCAACAAGTTGGGTAAATTGGGCTTGTGTAGACCTAGCATCATGCTCATTTGGGTTCTCTCCCACTATAGGTAATCCTGTCACCTCCATAATTATTTCCTCTTTTGCTAGAACAGTCACTCCCCACATAGTAGCTTCCCCCTTGTTGAAGGTATTCATGAACTTTGCTACCACTTCTTCATCAAACTCCATTAATTTCAAGAAGTAACCCAGCCATCTGCAGTCATGGAACCTACAAATAGCTTCAACATTTATCAATAAAATAGTATGAACAACAGGTTCATGCCTCATCAATTGTCCACCCATTATATTATATTTTGCCTTCAAAATTCCTTCTCAAATTCTTTCTCAAGCTCTTCCTTAGTTTGCAATTTCACAATGTTTGCTTGCTCTGAAACCCCAAATATTCTAAATTCCTTTGAAAAACCCCTTTTATTTAAAGCTCATAACTGCACTTCACTTCATCTCCCTTCAATCTTTGTGTCATCCAATTTTGAAAATTGGCCAATAGAAATGATAATGACACTTGATGACAGGGAATTATATTTCTTTTAAGTGCAATTAAGTACAAAGGCTTGATGACACATCACATAAGTACTGATTTGGCTGATGTGCAATCTGGTTTGAAATGATAGGTACATGATATAGAAACTTGGAAATCAATACACTTTTTTGTCCCCATACAAAAGAATGACAAGTGTCCACACTTGTCCTCCTTTGCAAGGGAGAGAAAACTGGTGTAATGCCATAATATATAGACACATGCAGTACTAAATATAATTGTCAAAATCTATGTTTTAAAAGTGGAAATTAATTGAATACATTAAATATATGTACTTGTCATTATGTTTCTGTGTGCACTTGAAAGACGAGAATCAGTTGTGCCTTGAAATTGATTATCCCTAAATGAATTTATGCTGATGTGGATTTTATTGAAAACTTAGAAAATTGAGCAAAGTGAGTGACATGGAATTTGGACGGGTGGAATGTAAAGAAATGAGGTGAGTTGGGAAGAGAATTATAGAAAAGTGAATGTGGAATGGAGCTTCAGTGAAAATGAAGTTTTATAATGGACGTACACTCTTGTATGCTAGGGTGAATATATAGGAAGAAGGTTGTCACCTTCTGCTATAGAAGTGATTACCTGGGTTAGATTTGCCTCATTGTCTGTGAATTGCTGCAAGAACTCTATCTTGGTTTGTGGATGTTGGTATAGATGAAGTCTATGGCCATTAACCAACAACTTGAACTGCACTAGATCAATTTTTGTCAATTTAACCGCTCCATTTGCAATAACATGTGTTATTTCATTTGGCCCTAGACATCTTGTTTGCAACTTGCCTTTTGTCTCTTGATATCTGGAATCAAATAGTAGCACCCAGTCATCGGCTTGACGTTGTTTTCTCTTGATGTGGTTGTCGTTCCATTTCTTCTTCTATTTTTGTACTATTTCTATGTGTTCAAGGGTAGATTTGTGCATCTCATCCAAGGAGTTGAGTCAATAAACATTCACGCTAAGCTACAGGAAGGTCCATGTTCAACTTTAGAGCAATCCTCAATGTTTTGTGTTCAAACTCAATAAGCATCATTGTTGTTTTTTCATAGAGTAGCTCAAATGGAGTCAATCTAGTTGTGGTTTTCCATGTGATTCTATATGCCCATATTGCTTTTTCTAACTGACTGCTCCAATCTATTTTGTTGAGTTGAACTGTTTTGGTAAGTATTGCTTCATTTTCCATGTTGGTTACTTCCACTTGACCATTGGCATGAGGGTGGTATGGACTGGACTTTCTATGTCTGATTCTATATTCATTCATGAGTTTTGTTATTAGATTTGATGTAAATTATGTTCCTTGATCAATCACTAGCTCTCTTGGTACTCTATAATGAGTAAATATTTCTTCATACAGGAAGGTTACCACATTTCTATCACGTGCATGCTTCATTTCTTTCACTTCTACCCACTTTGTGACATAATCTACGCATACCAAAATATATGATTTTCTATTTGATGGAGGGTCTATGGGACCAATAAAATCCATTCCCCATTTATCAAATGGCATGACAACTACTTGTGGGTTGAGTGGCATCTCATCTGATTTTGTTGGCTTGCCCATCCTTTGACATTTGTCACATTTTCTGGTGTAATTAGCTACATCTTTGTGAAGTGTTGGCCAATAGTAGCCTGTTGCTAGCACCTTCATTGTTGTTCTTTTTACTGCAAAGTGTTCTCCACAAGGTTCATTATGGCATGCATGCAGAATATCATAGGTCTCATCTTCTCAAACACATCTTCTCATGATCTAGTCCAGGCCTATGTAAAATAATGTATTATCAATCCATGAATATTGAAAGCTCTTTTCCACTAGCAACTTCCTGTCCTTTGGAGAGAAGTGTTCAGGCATCTTGTTGGCTACAAGATAATTTGATACATTAGCATACCATGGAGTTTTAATACCAATGTGAAATAGATGCTCATCTGGAAATGTGTCATCTATTAATGAAGTATCTATGTCTGCGTGTTGTAATCTAAACAAATAGTCTTCTACTATAGTGGCTCTTCCTCGTTTATTTATTATTGTGAGATCAAATTGATGTAACAAAAGTAGCCATCTAGCTAATCTTCCTGAAATGGCAGGTTTTTTCATGAGATATTTTATTGCAACATGGTCAGTATGAACAAATATGGGGTATCCTGTTACATAGTGTCAAAACTTGTTTAGAGCATATACTACTGCTAATAGTTCTTTTTCTATCACTGTGTAGTTGAGCTCTAGACCATGTAGACTTTTACTAATGTAGTAATAGTATTTTCAAGGTTTCCATACTTCTGACCTAAGACAACTCCTAGTGCATAATTAGATGCATCTGTATGTATGTAAAATGGAAAAGTCCAATCAGGGCCTTTTAATACTGGTGCTTTTGTAAGAAGTTTCTTAAGCTGCAGGAATGACTCTTCACAAGTTGGGGTCCATGTGAATTTAGCCTCTTTTGTAAGCAAAGTGTACAATGGACTTTCTATTTGATTGAATTTGAATAAAACATCTACAGTATCCAGCATGTCCTAGAAATGATCTAACCTCTTTTTTCTTAGTAGGAGTGGGCAATGTTTGAATTACCTCTATCTTTGCTAGATCCACTTGTATGCCGGCTTCTGAAATGAGGTGTCCCAAAATGACTCCCTCTTGCATCATCATAAAACACTTCTCAATGTTAAGTGACAAGTTATGCTCTTTACACCTAATTAGAACTTTCTCCAAATTATTCAACGCTTCTTCAAATGTGACTCCAAATGTAGTGAAGTCATTCATATGAATCTCCATGCAATCATGTGAGATGTCAGCAAAAATGTTGATCATAGCCCTCTGAAAGGTTGCAAGAGCATTACATAACCCAAATGGAAAAATAGAGTAGGCGTAAGTTCTCCAAGGACATGTGAATGTTGTCTTTTCTTGGTCCTCAGGTGCAATGCTAATCTGATTATAGCCATTGTAGCCATCAAGAAATGAGAAGTACTTTTTTATTGCTAATGTATCTAGCACTTGATCAACGAATGGTAGTGGAAAATGGTCCCTTTTTGTTGCATTATTAAGCTCTTTGTAATCTACACATATTCTCCTCTTACCCCCTTCTTAGGTACTATCACAAGAGGTGAAACCCACTTACATTCTGAGATTGGATATATGAAACCAGCATTCAACAGTTTCTACAGTTCGGTCTTCACAATCTCCCCAAGGGATGACTTGATCCTTCTCTATGGCTGTCATAGAGGTAGACTCCCTTAATTGATGTATATTCTATGAGTACATAGTTTTGGACTTAATCCCTTCATGTCCCCATATTCCCAAGAAAAAGCCTTTTCATGTTTGCATAAGAGTTGTGTTAACAATTTTAATTGTTTCTGAGATAATCTATTATTAACATGAAGGTTATAGTTAGGTGAGAGTTGCACAGTAGTAGTTATTTCTAACATGGAGGCTTCTGATATAGGGTTGATTGATATTTCACAAGGTAACAATTGCTGTATAATTTCAGGCTCTGTTGGTAAGATAGGTTTCATAGGTAGTCAATTGCAAAATTGATCTTTGAGAAATGTCTCTTGCTATAACACAATCATTTGTGAGGATACTTTGGATTATATCATCATCCTCTTGTAATTTCAAAAAATATTGTCTATGCAACATCATCAGCTGAGCAACAGAGTTTATTTTGTCTTCCTCATCTCCTAGGTTTGGCCATATAGGATTGTTTAGATCTTCTTGTGGTTGTGCTGGAAGATATAGTGCTAATTTATTAACAGTTTAGCCATCAAAGATGGTCATATTTCTTGATCTACAGCTGATATTAGCATATGATGTTGCTAACCAAGGCCTTCCAAGGACTACTGGATAACCAGCAAGGGTTACTTTAGGTGACAGAATCATAAAATTAGTAGGGTATTCCCAAGAGTCCAAGGTGACTACTATATCTTCAATCATACCATCTGGAGTAACTGTAGAACTATCTACAAGTTGTAAAACTATTGGAGTTGTCCTTAGTCCCTATATACTCAACCTATGCATAGTGTCTTTGGTCATGATATTTATAGAAACACCTAGGTCTATCAGAGCATTCTTTACTGACTGGCCATTAATTATTATGTCTACAACTGGACTTCCTAGATTAGAGTACTTAGGAACCACAATCTTTCCCAATATTATATCAGCTAATTGACCTATTACATGCACTATTTGGGGATCCTTTTTCTTCCTTCCAGGTTTCTTAAGACATGCTTCTTTGATGGCTTTTCCATAGAGTGCAACATCTTTGATAGCCTGAAATAGTGGAATTTGGATGTTCATGTTCTTTAACTGGTCTAGGAATTCAAATGGTACTTCCTCTTGGAGTGTAGGTTTATCCATTTTAAGCCTCTGAGGGAATGGAGGTCTATTTTGACATTTAGGATCATCCTATTTGGGCATCTTAGTTGGTAGGGTTGGATTTGGAAAGGTAATGTTTGGTTGTTGTGTTGATGCTGTAGGAGTATTTGGTACTTCATTTATAACAGGTGGTTCTATTGTTGGAAGAGTAGTACTAGATCTCATGTGGATATCAGTGATGTCCAATGCATAAGCATGGTACTGTTGGACTTCAATGTTGTAGACTAGTTGTTGCTGCTTATTATTAGGATTTGGCTATGGTTGAGCCAGCAATTGTGTTGGCTGTGGAGGAGAATTTGTGGCTACAGGAGGTGGCATAAGTGTTGGATGTGGTATGAGAGGTGGTAATTGTTGGTAGCTAGGATTTTGATTAGGCCACTACTGAGGTCCCCTCCATTGGTTATATGGCTGCCAATTTCCCTGCGGTGGTTGCCATTGATTTTGAGGTTGTGATTGTGGCCATTAGGGTTGTTGGGAGCTATACCATTGGTTCAACTGGGTATTTTTCCATGCATTATTCCACATAGGCTGGAAAGACTGTGAAAGATATTGGGAATTCTGGGTCTTCCATTGACTATTATAATTATTCAAAGATTGCAGTGGGTTCTGAAGCATACCTTATCATGGAGCCCATGGGCGACATTGAGAAACAAAGAAAACTTGCTCATCTTCTCCCTCTATCTGCTTGAACCCAATTTGAACATGATGTGTCGCCAAATTTGCTATGAGATTGCATCTACAGTCCTTCTTTTGTTGTCTACAATGTGGGTAGTACTTTGCTAACTTCAACTCAGCTTCTTCATACTTCTTTTTGGCTTGCATTGTATCCAAGTAGGTTGCAATGTCATTGATTATGTCCTACTTGAAATCTGACAGAAAGTTTGAGATTTCCATCTTTGATATGCCAGAGCTACTTCCTTTTGCAAGTATTGGAAGGAATCCTCTGCCCTTCTTTACTATTGACCTTGAATAGTTCAAACAAATTTTCTTGAGATCATCCCAGAAAGATCGGGATACATCTCCTCTAGCCATAAGGTCCAATGCTTCTAGAAAGTTATCATTCAATCCTCTCAAAAAGATGAGTTTTTGTGAGTCCTCCTACAATGCATGTTGAGGATTCTTCTACAAATTGTATAAGAAACATGAGATGTAGTCTTCCAGAGTTTCATCTTCTTTTTGTGACATGTGGAAGATATCATATCCTCTCAAATCACCTCCTTTGCAGTGTTCTTTATATTTCTACAAAAATAGATCTCTCATCCCATCCCAATCAGTTGTTGCATTTTCTTGTAGTCCCATAAACCATCTTAATGCTGACTCTTTTAATGTAGATGGAAATAATTTGAGTTTATGACTATCTGTGTTATAGTCAAAGCTTCGACAAAGAATGTCAAACTCAAATAAGAAAGTATCAAGGTCTTTGGTTATCATGCCATAAAACTTTGGTAACGTAGAGGTAGGGATATTTTTAAGATTAGTATTGTTAATAAGGCTAGGAAATGGAA
Source organism: Chamaecyparis obtusa (assembly GCA_027943335.1). Taxonomy (NCBI): domain Eukaryota; kingdom Viridiplantae; phylum Streptophyta; class Pinopsida; order Cupressales; family Cupressaceae; genus Chamaecyparis; species Chamaecyparis obtusa. The sequence goes on along the minus strand of BSBK01010620.1, from coordinate 360,712 downwards.
ATGGAAATGTAGGTTGAGACATTACTACTGGTACTTGCACTTGAATTTTCTATTGAGGAATGTTTACACTCAGTGGTGTACTATTAGAATTTGGTGCACTCAGAGTGACATGTGCAATAAAGCTGGCCAAGATTTCAGTAAAAGGCCAAAGGTCAAATGGATCAAATGGGTCCTCTACTAATGAAGTGGATGGAGGAAATTTTGGACTCACATCAACATAAGGTAATTTAGTTTCTGTAGATTCTTCATTCAAATTTGGTGGTTCTCTTGGGAGAAATCTTCCATTAACATCTCTTCTTCTTCCCTTTTGATGCATACAAGTGATTTGATGAGCTTGTGAAGCAAGTTTTGATTTTACAAACTACTCCTAGAAAATAAGAAACTATCAAGAATGACTCAATGGGATTCTCAGCTTGACACCATCCCCGACAATGATGCCAAAAATGAACAACCTCATAATAGGTAATAATAACTATGCCAAAGCCTTCCCTAGGAATGATATATTCAAACTAGGTATTATTTTTCCTATCACAAAGTGCATTTTGATTTTCAACCCAGGGATGTATACTTGAAATGGGACAACATAGTTTGTGCACTAAGTTTCACATAGAGTCATCTTACTTAAACTGCTACAGAAAAGGAAAATGCATTTAAAGAACCAAACTATTGCTGCAGGAAAGGTAAAACACACAACTGAACAAATGAACTAATATAATCAACCATAAATCTAACTCCAGCTCATTCTTCCATTATAATGTACGAACTATGACTCTCTCTGCATATGATGTAGCAACTAACATAGTTACAATGTTGCAGGAACGAACAGTGAATACTACCTTAAGTGCTAAAAATAATAAAGCTACTCCTCTCTACTCTAATCTACTCCACCTCCCAAGTGGGCCCTCCTTGGTTGGTTTCGACTAACTACTAACATAGATAACTCAAATTATTCCTTCATTTCATATATTTAGAAACATGGGTTACAATCAGAACATAGACTTGAAAAACAACTTGCTTCAATATAACAGTAACATCATTATTTGTCTAACTAGATTTCCATCGAACATCTCCCTATATATAGAGAATTACATTCAAAACATTCAGATACACTTGACTGATTCATCCATGAAAGAAGGAGAACACGTAAATCAATAACATAAGATCATAAAGATCAAACAACCATCTTAACAAAATAGTAATCAATGGAGAAGATCTAGGATGATCGTGCTCCCCTATATTCCTTGAAGCAGTCATCATTCCTTCAACCTTGCAGGCATATACCACGACTGTCTTGATGGGTCTTCTGATCATGACCAAAACATCTCCACTCCTTCATTGATGTAACCGATTTTTTCTCCAGTTGCTCCTTCATTCCTGATAGGTTAGTAGAATATGCATGCACATTCATATATTCAAACTAATCAATTACATCCAAATGTTAAAACACACATTAAAACAACTATATGAAATATTGCATTATGTATATATATACTATTGGAAAAGTGTGTATACTATTTCCTACCCAAAAGCTTAAGGATATAATTGTACTTATGGAGTATATACAAGCTTAAAACACTTAAAGGTCACACAAATGTTTTAGGAACAAAGCATAAAATATCATAAAACATAGACCAACTTTGGTCTCATCAATGTTCATGCAGCCATTAAAGTCATTGTCTAGTTTAATGAAGAGGTTTCTCAACATGAGTCTGAAATAGAAAATTGGAACCAAACCACAGACTCATGGAAAAATATGCTTAAGAGTGTAGGTAATAAAAAGGCCAAAGATGCAATAGAGAAATAATAAAAATTGGTTGAGGATCTTTAGGAAGTAGAGCTTCAGATTCAAAACAACCCCACAGTCCCAATACTGTTGGACAAGGTAATGCATTGCAAAGACTCCCTCATAAATATGCAATTAGTTAAGACCCAAGGTGCTAAAGTTGGAGCCAGAATGAACTGGATCAACTTAGGAGACAAAGGTTCTAAATTCTTCTTCCACAATTTGAAGAAGGAAGCTAGGGATAAGATAACCTATATTAGGGAGCAAGGGCTAACTATCACATCCCAAGAAGGCATTGTGGACACCTTCTCAAAGTTTTATAGAAACTTATTCACCACTGAAGATGATGATTCTATGGATATGGCTAGGTAGTGTGTGTGTGAAATTTGTACCTAGCTGGGAACACAACACTTCAGTAAAACATTAGAGGTTAGCAAATCAAGAAATTTGCAAGATAAATAAACTAAGCTAACTAGGCCATTTACTACCTTCTAGTAGATGCGAGTATGATATTCTTAGATTATGACCAAGATTAGTGACAATGCAACACCTAAATGAAGGATTTAAATGATGAAAGATAGATGAATATGATTGTAAATTAATCTATATTTTTGTATTTTCTATGCAATATGATGAAAACTGATATGAAACTGATCTAAGATGATTGAAATTGAATTGATAATGTAAATTAAACAATGCTATAAAATTACTATGAATATGAATGAAATTGCAAAATTCTCACAATCGCTTGTTTGCAAGAGCTCAATTTTCTAAGTAATTGAATGCGCAGTTGAATGATCAAATTCATGGGGTCATTTGTGAAGGGCTGAACCTTGTTTTTATAGAAATCCATGGCTTTGAGGCTGCATGAGAAAAAGCCACAAATCACTCTTTGATGAACTCAGCTTGATTTTTGAGTTATCAATGAATTAAGAACAGTTAACTCACAAAATCATGCAAAAACAACTTTTTAACTCAAATTAGAAGTTTAGATCACCTTTTAACTCAAAATAGATGTTGAGTTTCAAAAAGATAACAAATTGGATTGATTTTCTGATTTAAAGTTTAATTGCTCTTCTAAATGTGCATAGATAATTATGAATTAAATAATAATTTAAGTGATTTATTCTCAACTTAACTGATTTTTGAATTAAAATAACTGATTTATGGGTTCATCAATTATTAAATCAAATATCATTCCAAAACTATATTATTAAATTTGACAACTTGATTTGATCAATTAAATAAGAATTTAATCAATTATTAATAGGATTTTTTTATTTATTGTCAAAATTAAATAATATTAATTAGGAATAAATATAATTATATCTAATTAAATAATTAAATGGTAGAATTAAATTAATTAATCAAATATTCAACATATTCAATTAATTAACTTTAGGATAAATAATAACATTTATCGCTAAATAATATTCAATTAGAGATAATTAGGAGAAATTAGGAATATTCCTTGATGCAGAATTGAGATAAAATCGATTAGGGTTTCAATGATTTGATGCACTAATGTGCCTTTGATTAGGACTTTTGTCTCAATTTCGATCAATTTTTAGATGTAGGAGGTCAATTGTCCTATCCCATTTTTGGGGTATTACATTTTGCCTCTCTTTGAATTACTGTGTGAAGCGTAGTGGTTCAAAGATTAATCTATTTTTTGTGATGATGAGGACTCAGTTATGTGATGGAGAAACTTATCCTAAAAGATTAACCGATTTTGAGATAGAAATCGATTGATTGATTTAGAAGATGTTGATTCAAGTCCTAATTGACCAAACATTTGAGATGATGTTAATAGTAGCAACAATGAACCGGTGATTATGAAAAAGTGTCAAAACACCTGATTCTAAACCTTATGATTACAAAGAAGTGACTATCCTGACTCCAAACCTGAATGTCCAAAGGAATCAAAAGGATGTCAAATCTGTACCCTTCAGTTACAAAGAACCAAGGAAATAATGCTAATGAACTGATGGTTACAAAAAGCTGATACAGTTTACAAGTTGTGAGGGAGTACCAGATTGTTATGGATCTTGATGAGTCTGATATGCCTCAAGCGATGTGCCCCAAGTGACAAGGTCTTTTGATGAATCAACAACTAGACGTGGTTGTTGTCTTGATTACTGAAAGAAATTTTATTTGCATATTTGATTGAAAGATGTGTAATACCATGCCCCCTTCGGGATGAAAATAAAAATCTAGCAAGAAAGCCAATGTTATAGAGTTTAGGAGTGATGTAATCAATTTGAGAAGTGGTTATGCACATTCGGGAACATGTTCTGCATCATTTAGAGGTCCTGCTAACCAAGTTTGACTAGGTTTGACCATGAGTTGACCATGGTTGACCTAGTTGAAATGTCAATAGTTTGATGTATGATAATCAGTTAAGTTGAATATTGGATTTAATTGATGGTTTGAAGGTTGATTATGTAAGCAGTCGACCATGCTAGGTTTGAAAATTTTAAATCATGATTTTGACAATATAAATGATCTCAAATTTTGATTTTGATCCTAAAAATGGGTTCAGAACGTCGAAATTAGGTAGGGGTGCAATTTCACACAAAACAAAGTACTTTGAAAAATTAGGTCAAAACCTATATAAGGCCCAAAAGGGTCATTTTAAAATCATTTCAACCTTTTGTCTTTTGTGAGCTTGTGGAGCCCTCTGAGAGAAAAATGGAAGTTCTTGTGTCTTTGCATCGATTTGAGCACAACTAGTGGTACCAAAAACCTCACCAATATGGCAACCCGATAAGTGGACCTTTGTGCCTGTCTTGCATTTCTTTTTGTTCATGTTTTAGACATTTTTTGAATTTTTTCCACATTTTAAAGCTTTTTATTTTTTTACATCATGGAAAATCGTACGATAGTCCTCTAGGACTTGTACGAGTTTTCAAGTCCAATTCAAGACTCGTATGGGTTATAACTGTAACTCGTATGAGGAGGACCCAAGTGTCGTATGAGATTTCATCGGGTCCTTCATGTGTCGTGTGAGACTCTGCACAGAGTCATATGACCATAAAGTGTCGTATGAGACATAACTATAACTTGTACAAGTTTTGATGCCAGTTTGAAAACTTGTATGGAAAACAATGAGCTTTTTTTACACCCTTAGGTCAAAATTTTGATTTTTTTGATTTCTTAGGCCGATTCCTTAGCATTTAATGCACCTTCTGAAGTTGTCAATTTCTTGTTTTCTATGCTTTTAGCCTAATTTTTGACCAAGTTACTATTAGGTTTCCCTATTTTTGTGCTTTGTAGGTCATCTTTCCTGATGTGCATGTTTGGATTTTGCATCTGCCACCCAGAGACTATGTGTATCACTTCCTGACCCTCTGAGATTTCCCTTAGATACCTATGGATTTGAGTATCTTATACAGTTGCTTGAGATCCGGGTGAACCACAGTCTGATTACTGCTTTGGTCGAGTGCTTTCATTCTGAGATGCAGACATTTCACCTTCCTATCGGAGAGATCAATGTGACTTCAGAGGATGTATATAGGATATTGTGGATACCATTTCATGGACCTCACCTAGACTACATTAGTTTGGGTAATGCTGGATTGACCACCTTTAGATCAGTGTTTGGGGCCAACGAGCAGATAGCCCAGCAGATCTCCTGGGAGACACTGGTATAGAGATATGGGCAGATGCATTGCCTCAAGTGTACTATCACTAGGATGATTGGTGACATTATCATGTTTGACAAGCATTAGTGTAGACTCTTGATGGGCTAGGCCCTGATGGTATAGCGACTAATGGCTAGTCCTGTTGAGTTGGGGTGGGATAGTGTTTATTGGCCCACATTTTCTTAGAGATGCATGAGATAGTGTATCATGAGGGAAAAAATTTTTCTTTTGGGGTTCTTGTTCTCCAGATCTAGGCCTGGGAACATATTTCTATTTGTAGACTAGTAGGTGGTGATGAGTGGTAGCCACAGGAGCCGCTGATATACAGATATTTAGGTTATATCACACAACTATAGATGGGGCACACCAAGTACTAGAGGCAAGTCCTAGATGACATGACCTCGGTGACATGGAGACCATATCTACAGATAGAGGTGTGGCCAGACTCTCATGTACAGTTTGGCTATTTCTTTCAGAGTAGGATGCTAATCATATATTAAACTGTTTGTTAATTTTGTCTTATGAAATAATAATGTGTATTCCTATCTATTTTACATTCACTTACAATTTATATTCAGTATCACTTAGCATATCCCTAATTCTTACACACTTCCATATATTCACCAACACTATATTTTTTACCCCTAGCATCACATCTAGAACCACACATGCATTTCAACTATCAAAATTAACATCTTCGTGTGTTGCATCAATCTCATGTGGTTTGGGATTTGACTCTAAATTATAAGTGTTTTAAATTCATTTTTTCTTATCAAAGAATTTTTACAAGTGATTTTCCACATATTTGTTTAACTTATTATTATTTTGATATGAAGTAATTTGTATGAAGAATAGAAAGAGAAAATCATTTTAGAGTTTACATAGTCAAAGATTAATTAAAGGATATGATTGTACATAATAGAATTACTGAATAGGGGAAAATCAGAGCCTTAACAATGCACCTAACATTCAACACTATTCATTTGTAATATCTTTGTTTTGAATTGAAATAGAATAAGTAAATCTAGAAATAATTGAAAATTAATTAGGTCAAGATACATACCTCATCATGAAATTGATTTAGAAATACCTATTTTCCAAAGTCTATGCGGGGTTTTGGAAGATTCTACAAGCAGATCTCGGATCAAAAAGCTAAGACAGAGAAAACCCAGAAATATTTCATCTTTCCGGCAGTAGGTAGTCTTTGACCCTCATAAAAGGTCAAAGGCTACATTTTTAATCTAAAGGTCAATTTTGACTTTGTTTGTAGATCCCAGAAGTTCAGCGAAAAGGGTACTCAGATTTGTCCTCTAATTCCTGAAACAACAACTGTAGCTATCTGGAAAGGGGGGTTTTGGGGTGGCTATATAGGGTTTTGCCTTAGTCAAACCCCCATATTGGTGATCTCCACCTCCATGAATAGCCAATTAAAATAGAATGTGTGTGTGTATGTATTGAAAGTGTAATGCCAAGATCTAATCCTCTAGATCAAAACCCTAGCATGAATATGTATGAAATGACAATGCATAGATTTGAATGAGATAGAAAAGCATACCAAGCCCCCAAGACTAAAGTACTTCTACCAAACTCACAATCTATAATTGTTACTCCATGATTGTATCTTTGAATGCTTGAAAGTTGATAATGGTGGATCAAGGAAAAAAGGATCTCTCTTGCTCCAAGTATGTGTTCACAAAGATGCTTGATGTCAACAATGACTTGATCTTCTATATCATCCTCTTGCTATCTTGCATCTTCACCATTCCTTGATTTCTTGAAATCTTCTTGTTCATGAATTTTGTCTCCTTGAGAGCACTTGATCATGAAATTTCTTGGTGTTTCTTGGTGAAAATGAATGCAAATGAGAGTCTTTATATAGAGGTTTCAAGGTGAGGCTCCTAGAGCAATGTGAGGACCCATAATTCAAATTTCACCTCAAATTAAGGTCCAATCACAATAACCAACTAAGGAGGGAAAATAATTAAATGGATTTCGAATTAAAACCTTTTCGCACTAAGATCTGAGGGCCCGACATTGATTTCGGGGCCCGTCGGGACCAAATTTTGAAAGAGGGGCACAAATTCCAGAGGAGGTCAAAGACAAACTTGTAACTAACCTAGTCAAGATCAAGCTTGATTTTGACCTAGTCAAGATCAACCTCAATTTTGACCCTGTGGGCCCAGATCTAGCCAAAATTAGGACAGGAGGTCCTGTGGATGCTTGGAGACTTGGAAATGATGCTAGAATGGGACAGAATGCTAGGGATAGGCATAAAATCCTATGATGACTATGATGAAGGCTAGGAGGACCTATTTCTAAATCCTACCTAGAAAATAGAGCCATGGAAAAAGGGGAATTAAGGAGAATCCTGGGGATCCTAACCCTAATTTCACCTAGAATGAAGGAGATAAGTACAAAATGCATCCTAAATGCAAGTCTGTCATGATAAATCTACTTAAAAGAGGGTGCTAAACCTATCAATATGGAAGTTCTTCCATTTTAAGATGATACATTTAGGCCCCACTTTAGTGTAGATATGACACTACATGAATATGCAAGCTAAAGTAAGAAAACATCATAGTAAATAAAAAGGATATAGCCAAGTCCTCGATGTAAAGATCCTACAGAAAACTGTTAGAACCTGCAACACATAAGATTAATGAAAATCCATAAATCACCTAATTCTTACTATATGACAATTTGGGAAGTATATAGAGCCCCTTATGGCCCCCCTATTTTGACTTTCTACTTCGGAAGGGTGAAACAGGGTGATAAGAAAAACTCTATATACTGGATATGTAGAGTGTTGAAAAGTCCTTCCCTAAACCAATTAGAAGGATTCCAAACCTTCCTAAACTAGTTCAAGGAGTTAGGTATCTGAATCATGATTCCAACACCATTGACGACACTGAAAATGGAGTTATCAAACTCAAGTTATGATGAAAATAGTGGATGTTTGTCTAAATGCATAAGAAGGGAAATCAGAGTTTACCCTAAGGAAACTCTAATAGAAATCCTAATTTGAACTTATAAATAAGGAAAAGATAGAAATAATTACTCATTCTTACCATTTTCATATTCAAAATGAGGAAGCAAGATGCCGAGATGAGAGGAACTTCGAGCAACATGCCTGGAAATTCTAAGACACGGCCTAGCTACCAGACAATCACTACCTGAGGTGAGTTTGTTGTTATCTACCTTTGTACATTCCAAATTCTTGTTTTTTATAGGCAAGGTCAACCTTACCCCTTTTAGGTTGACCCTGACCCATTTAGGTCAACATTGACCCATCTAGGTTGACTTTGACCCATGAAAGTTGACATTGACCAGAGGGTTTTTGCCAGTTTTTAAGGTGAGGTCGACCTTGACCCAATAAGGTCAACCCTAACCCAGTAAAGTTGAAATTGACCCAGTAAGGTCATCCTTAACCTAACCGAGGTTGAATTTGACCTAGTTCAGTTAGATTTGCAGATTTGATGATATAGATGACTAATATGATGTTTGTTTGTGCTTGCAAGACTTGGTCTATTTATGAGAGCATCCCTTTGGAGAGTTGCTAGTCCTGATCAGAGAGAGACTGTCTAAGCTTGATGATGAGGGGATGAAGTTACTGAAGGATATTGAACTATACTAGGTATCAATCCTTCCATAGATGATACTACACCAAGCCATGCTATCGGCTCTGATAGAGAGGTGGGATGAGGATACATGCTCCTTCCATCTTCCCTTTGGTGAGATTATAGTGACCTTAGAGAATGTCTATAGGATCATGCAACTTCTAGTCCGAGGGGAGACTATCAGACCCAGAGCATAGCGTGGTTGTGAGGATATCTATGTAGACACATAATATTGTATAGGAGTGCTTCCACATATGTGGACCCGGTCGAATCATGTCCTATTATCTTCCATACTATCAGGCCCTACACCTTTAGTACAGAAGGTGATGCTTTGTATAGTAGCCTTGGTTGTGTTACCCAACTCAAAGGGTACCATATTTTGTTCACCTCTGACATATCTCATACATTAGATGGAGAGAGATAGGACCATATTCTCATGGGGTCGCAGCATGCTAGCTCAGCTATACCATGAGCTAGGTCAGCTAGTGAGGTATCAATGGGAAAGTCTATCAACATGCACGCTCCTGAAAATTTGGATGTTTGATCATTTTACATGTACACATCCACAAGGAGTTCTAGTGATGGTAGATGTGAGCATTGATGTGATATGGAGACCCTACTGTTAGATGACAAAGTGGCCTGATACATGATTCCATATGAGACATTCATAGTAGTGTAAGTTGCTAGAGGGTCATCAGAGTCATATAGTGATGCCCTACTTTTATGATAAGGTGATGATGTAGTTTGGCTTGTTACAGGGAGTCCCTAGAGTAGTACCTCACTATGTACATCTGAAAAGATATTATCAAAGACCCAGTGCCATACGTCAACCATCCATAGTAGATATAGAGGATAATGATGTAAAGGAGATAGAGGACATAGAGGTACAATTAGATGTGACTTGTTTAGGCATGAGCCAAGATTATATCAAGTAATAGAGTTTGTAGGGGATCTATCCTATCTTTCCCAAGGATTATCCCACAAGTGATCCAAGCTTTACAGAGGGGACACATTGGGATAGTGGAGCCACTAAGGAGGATGAGGATATCAAAGATGAGGAGCACATCTTCAAGGGAGATCCCATGGAGGAGGAGGAGAGAGCAAACAGAGTAGAGGAGAGAGCTAAGGTCATGCCCCCAATTGGTGATACTAGTGCAAATATACCTATTAATCACACATCACCATTGAGATCATGATGGCCCCCATGACGCCACATAGAGACACCACCATCGAGATCTAGATATAGTGAGCATGGAGAGAGTAGTCACTCCATGCCCCCACCATCTAGACACTTTAGTGACATCTAGGAGGGAGACCCAGGTATGAACTATGAAATTTGATTGAATATGTGATTTGATTTGGGATAAACATGATACTAGACTGATAAAAGTTTTTCTTTCTACAGCTAGCATAGCGGAGTGGAGTAGCTTTGTATCTAATATTCTCAAGGATACAATTATATCCTATCGACTACCAACCAACAAGCGAGAGTCTTCAATTGGTCACAGAGATCCCGGTAGGCATGCTGACATCTTTGCAGGTATCCAGTGAGAGCTGAGATTATGTAGAGAAAGAGAGGAGATGCTGATGGAAGAGGTATAGAGTCTCTGAGGATGTGCACATGGTATGATATATCCAAGAGTCATACATGGACACACAAATCTTCATCTTCCCATCACGGAGTAGAGAGATCTGGGAGCCATCGGCCATCAAAGCGACATAGTGATAGGCATAGTGATAGATAGGGCCATTGGCCACATATGTATCAAAACTTTGAAAACTTCTTTTGGATGAATGAAAAAACTTTCTCTACTAATTATTTCTATGTTTGATTACTATGCTTTTATCAATATAAAACTTAATAGAAAGAAAGAAAGAAAGAAAGAAGGTGCATAAATATATTCAATATGTAACTTTGCTAAAACTACATAACCTATAAAATAAATCTTTATAAGGAATACATAAATGCACAAGAAAACAAATGAAATTAAGGATAATAACATTTAAGATGCATAATATTAATGGGTTCCTTAAAAGAAACACCATCCATATCAGCCAGTTTATAAGCACCCGAACCAAAGTCTTCAATAACAATAAAAGGTCCAAGCCAATTAGGGCTAAATTTTCCTTTTTCACCTAGTAAAACATTCACATTTTGTTGATTCTCATAAAGGACTAAATCACCAACCACAAATGTTCATTCAATTACTTTATGATTGTATTGTTTCTGAAGAAATTTATGAAAATCTTTTATATGTTATAATGCATGTATGCGTTGTTCATCCAACATTTCTAATTCTTGTAAGCATTGTTCATGAAAAGTATCTTTATCAATTATCCCATGAAATGAAACATGTAAAGAAGGTATTTATAGTTCCAAAGGCATAATAGCATCAGTACCATAGACAAGGTTGTAAGGAGAAGTACCCATGGCAGTACGAACACTAGTCCTATAGGCCCATAAAGCATAAGTCAGTTGAGTATGCCAATCTTTCGTATGCTTACTGACTATTTTTCTCAAAATTTGTTCAATAATTTTATTTGATGCTTCAACTTGTCCATTAGATTGAGGATAGTAAGGAGTTGAAAATCTATGTTAAATCCTATATTTCTCTAAGAATTTTGCAACTTCTTTGTTTTTAAAAGATGTTCCATTATCCAAAATTATCATCGAAGGAATACCAAATCTTGTTATGATATTATTAAGGATGAAATCACAAATAACATCCATCATTGTTGAATGAAGAGGGACAACTTCAACCCACTTCATGAAATAATCCATAGCAGTGAGAATGTAAGTATGTCCTTGAGAAGAATCTGATGAGATTTTTCCAATAAGATCAAAACCCCAAACACTAAAAGGCCATGGAGAAACTTGATTACAAAGCTCATGAGTAGAAGCATGAATAAAATTACTATGTTGTTGACATTAAGGACACTTCTTAACAAACATAAAATAATCTTGTTCCATTGTTTTCCAATAATATCCCATTCGAAGCAATTTATTAACCAGAGATTTTCCACCAAAATGTCCCCCACAAGAACCAGAATGAGCTTTTGCTAAAGCTACAAGAATTTTAGTTCTATTGAGACATCGTAATAATAATCCTTCATAAGAGTGTTTGTAAAGCGTATCTCCTAAAATGATGTAACATGCTACAAGTTTCCTAATACGATTACGCGTGTTCCTCGTTGTTGATTTAGGAAAAGTACCATCCTTCAAAAAATGAAACATATGTGAATACCATTCATCTGAATGCAAATTGAAATAGTCAGAGGTAATCTTGTCAAAAATTGTAGGGCATTTAAGAGTTTGTATAGTAAATTGAAATTTTTCAGCATTGTTCTTGAGACAAACCAAGGAAGCTGCACTTGCCATAGCTTTTGCATGTCGATTATCCTTCCTAGGTAAAGTTTGAATCGTATAAGAGGATAATTATGAAAGCACATCAAGAGATAAATCTCTATATTGTGTCATTTTAGCATTTTTAGTCTAATATCCTCCATTAATATGTTCAACTATTAGTTGTGAATCTCCATATATGTGTAAATGTTTGATATTGAGGGATGAAGCTGCTCGTAGTCCAGCTATAAGAGCTTCATACTCTGCAATGTTATTAGTACAAGGAAATGTTAATTATATGATAAAGGGATGGGTTTTTTTGTAGGGAGAATCAAGATGATACCCACACCAGAACCTATCTTACACTTAGACCCATCAAAATATAATTTCAAAATATCATCCTGTTGAATAGCTAGGATATTATCAATAGGAAATTATATGGAAGTAGAACATTCATCAGAGTGAGGACAAGGAGCTTCAGCTAGATAATTTGTCAATGCTTGTCCCTTAATAGACTTCTAAGAAATAAAATTAAGATCAAACTCAGTAAGCAACATAACCCATTTTTCTAATTGACCAGAGAGATCAGTTTGTGAGAAAAGATATTTCAGAGGATCAAATTTGACAATCACATTAACTTTGGCATTTATAAGATAATGCCTGAGTTTATAAAATGCATAAACTACAGCCAGATATTGTCTTTCTAAATCTGTATATCGTGTTTCATAATCAAGTAAAGTCTAACTAATGTAATACATAGGTCTTTCTTTACCATTATCATCAATTTGAGCTAACAATGCACTCACGGCCCGTGGAGTCACTGAAATGTATAATTGAAATGGTTTCTTGAAATTAGTAGGCTACAAGATAGGAGGATTCGCAAGATATTCCTTAAATTTCTCAAAAGTTTGTTTACACTCATCATTCCAAGAGAAAGTAGTATCCTTTCTAAACAAAGTAAAAGGGATAGTTCGGTTTGCTAAATTAGAAATAAATTGACAAATAGCTTGTATTTTTCCTTGTAAACTTTGTAACTAGGAAATATTCTTAGGAGGAGGCATATTAACAATAGCTTCAATCTTTTTAGTATCTACTTTGATGCCTCACTTAGAGATTATAAATCCTAATAATTTACTGGAATCAAATCCAAAGACACATTTCTTAGGATTCAATCTCATATTATAACTTCTAATCCTTTCAAATATCTATCATAAAATAATAATGTGATCTTCTCTTTTTATAGATTTTACCAAGATATCATCCACATAATCTTCAAGGATCTTATGAATGTAATCATGAAAATTCAGAGTCATAGCCCGTTGATAAGTTGCTCCTGTATTTTTTAATCCAAAGGGCATCATGACCCAACAAAAGGTTCCCCAAGGTGTTATAAATGCAGTTTTAAATTGATCTTCAGGAGGGATAAAGATTTGATTATATCTTGAAAAACCATCCATAAAAGATAACAAGGCATGGCCTGCTGTTGAATCCACAATCATATCAATATTAGGTAGTGGGAAATCATCTTTCGAGGATGCCTTATTTAAATCTCTAAAATTAGTACACATCTTTATCTTATTTTCTCCTTTTGACACAGGCACAATGTTTGAAATCTAATCTGAGTAATCAATAGAATGGATAAATCTAGAATCCAATAATTTTTCAATTTCACCTTTGACTAATAAAGCAATTCATGGATTCATCTTTCAAATTTTCTATTTTAGAGGTTTCATATACGGCTTTAAAACAATGTTATGAGTAACAATCTTAGAATCTATACCCAGCATATCTGAATATGTCCAAGCAAAGATATCCTTAAATTCAAGTAAAAGGGAAACCAATTGATCACTTTCATCCTGATTCAAACATTTCCCAATTTTTATCATTTTTTTAGAGTTATTTTCATCCACTTGAATATCAATAGTTTTAGTGATTAACAAATCACTCCTTATTAGAGAATCCATCGATAAAGGAAGGGTATCATATTCTTCATGTTCTCCAAAATAAGCATTAGTTTTTAAACAATAAGGATTTCCTCGTTTGTGATGAAACTTAGGTAGATCCTCATAAATCCCTAAAAATTCCTTCAAGGCTTCATCTTTAGGAAAAATATCCAAAGAGGATTGTTGATTAAAGTCAATAAGCAATGGGTTAACCAACTTCAATTGTCCACTGCAAATATGATTAACATTAAGAGGAAAAGATGATGGTTTTTTATAAGGATTGAATCCTAATCCATATGCATGATCATAAACTTCATTATCCAAAGGTACTTGTATACCTTGTTCATATTTACCACATCCTTTCCCATTAAATCTTGATTTTTAAGCAAATGATAACTAGGACCATACTGATCAGTCATGTCAGAAGGAGTCCAAGGAGTGACATATGTCACAATGTCATAACAATCAGGCTTTATAGTTTCAATCATTTCATTAATTGAAGTGGAAACAAAATTACTTTTTAATTCTTTAGACAGTGGAGAAGAAATAAAAACTTTTTTCTCAAATTCATTTTGTTGCTTCATGAATTCCAAATCAGAGACCTTGTATTCTCCAATAAACGTAGGATTAAAATCCACTGTCCCCCAATCATCCCCAGTCAAAGATGAAGAAGATGGAGCTTTTGGTTTTTGAATCTTAGGTTGTTGTATCTCCGATTATTTTTCAATCTATTTACTAGGTTGAAGAGGTTCAGAGATTTTAGCATATCCTGCATTTAAGCAAGGATTCGGGGCATCATCTGCATGTAATGTATACATTAAGTTGTTATAAATGAACCTAACCTTGTGATGAAGAGTAGAAGGAACTGCATGCATAGTATGTAACCATGGTCTTCCTAAAAGAAGGTTATAATTGAGAGGTCCAGGCATAACATGAATAGGAGTATTTAGAATAACTGAACCAACTTTAACAAGTAAGGTAATAATGCCCAAAGTTCTTTTTGCAATATCGTCAAATCCACGTATAGGAACATTATTAGGTTGAATAGTAGAGAGATTAGGATTAATTTCCTTGATCATATCCATGCTACAAACATTAAGCCTAGATCCATTATCAATTGAGGTTCTTCGAATGATACTCTAATTAATAGAGATAGCCACCATAAGAGCATCATATTGATTCTACACCTCTAGGGAAGGTAAATCATTATCAAAAAACACAATAGGAGGTAAAAAAGTCATAGTATGCATACAATCCAAAATAGAATGAATATTCTCTTGATTAGGAAGTGAAGTAGGAAGATTAGATAAATCTTTTTGCAATGCCTCATGATATGTTGAGGAGGTTTGAAGTAATTCCCATAAAGATATCTTAGCAAGAGTAGCACTTAATTGGTCAACTAAGTTATACTCCTTAAAGGTAGATGGATACCTAGGTGCTTGAGGAAGCATAGGTTGAGAAGGAGGTAAAGAAACCAGAATAGTATGCTGAGGGTTATTCTATGTGTAATAAGTATGTGAAATGGAATCAGTGTTATCAAATAAATCCAAAGGATCTCTAGGTTTACCCTTAATTGTTATACGAGGACATCCTTTTACCTACATCAAAGGTGTAAGATATATCATTTTAGGTTTATTAATGTTACAAATAGTGGGACATGAAGGTAACCATGCACACACCTTATGGTAAAGGTCAATTGGAGAGGTTGTGGAGGAGAGTGAAATAGGAATAGGATCTGTGGAGATCGTATTTGAACTATTTTCATCCTCACTACCATGTTCCTTAGTAGGGAATCTATTCTCTTATACAATAAAAGCCTCATCAAAGTACTCAAAACAAGAATCATACATGTTGAATATAGAGAAAGCACTAAAAGCATGAAAATATAAATATTTTTGTATTTTTAAAGGAATTTTGCAATTTTTTTGTATTTTTGAGATATAAATGTAAGAAATCTAATCTTATAAGTATGAAAGATTTAAATCTAACACCATAAAAGAAAGATTTGTCATAAACGGGTTCACCAAAATGAATAGGGGAAAATCAAAGCCTTAAGAATGCACCTAACATTCAACACTATTCATTTGTAATATTTTTGTTTTGAATTGAAATAGCATAAGTAAATCTGGAAATACTTGAAAATTAATTAGGTCAAGATACATACCTCATCATGAAATTGATTTATAAATACCTTTTTTTTGAAGTCTATGTGGGGTTTTGGAAGATTCTGCAACCAGATCTGGGATCAAAAAGTCGAGACAGGGAAAACCCAAAAATCTTTCATCTTTTTGGTAGTAGCTAGTCTTTGACCCTCATAAAAGGTCAAAGGCTACATTTTTATTCTGAAGGTCGATTCTGACTTTGTTCACAGATCCTGAAAGTTTAGTGAAAAGGGTACTCAGATCTGTCCTCTAATTCCTGAAAAAACAACTGTAGCTATCTGAAAAAGGGGGTTTTGGGGGTGGCTATATAGGGTTTTGCCTTAGTCAAACCCCCATTTTGGTGATCTCCACCTCCATGAATAGATGATTGAAATAGAATGTGTGTGTGTATGTATTGAAAGTGTAATGCCAAGATCTAATCCTCTAGATCAAAACCCTAGCATGAATATGTATGAAATAACAATGCATAGATTTGAATGAGATAGAAAAGCATACCAAGCCCCCAAGGCTAAAGTCCTACCAAACTCACAATCCATAATTTTTACTCCATGATTTTCTCTTTGAATGCTTGAAAGTTGATAATGGTGGATCAAGGAAAAAAGGATATCTCTTGCTCCAAGTATGTGTTCACAAAGATGCTTGATGTCAACAATGGCTTGATCTTCTATATCATCCTCTTGCTATCTTGCATTTTCACCATTCCTTACTTTCTTGAAATCTTCTTGTTCATGAATTTTGTCTCCTTGAGAGCACTTGATCATGAAATTTCTTGGTGTTTCTTGGTGAAAATGAATGCAAATGAGAGTCTTTATATAGAGGTTTCAAGGTGAGGCTCCTAGAGCAATGTGATGACCCATAATTCAAATTTCACCTCAAATTAAGGTCCAATCACAATAACCAACTAAGGAGGGAAAATAATTAAATGAATTTTGAATTAAAACCTTTTTGTACTTGGATCTGAGGGCCTGACATTGATTTTGGGGCCTGTCGGGACCAAATTTTGAAAGAGGGGCACAGATTCCAGAGGAGGTCAAAGATGACCTTGTAACTAACCTAGTCAGGATTGAGCTCAATTCTGACCTAGTCAGCATTGAGCTTGATTCTGACCTAGTCAAGATCAATGTCAATTTTGACCCTGTGGGCCCAGATCCAGCCAGAATCAGGACAGGAGGTCCCAGGAATGCTCAGAGAGCTAGAAATGATGCCAGAATGGGACAAAATGCTAGGGATAGGCATAAAATCCTATGATGACTATGATGAAGGCCAAGAAGACCTATTTCTAAATCCTACCTAGAAAATAGAGCCATGGAAAAAGGTTAATTAAGGAGAATCCTTGGGATCCTAACCCTAATTTCACCTAGAATGAAAGAGATAAGTGCAGAATGCATCCTAAATGCAAGTCTATCAGGATAAATGTACTTAAAAGAGGGTGCTAAACCTATCAAGATGGAAGTGATTCCATTTTAAGATGATACAATTATAATCTACATAAAAAATTAAGTTATTTGCATTCTTGAAACTGTTGACTTTGATCTTTTCTTTATTTATGGAGGCATTTTCTATCTACAAAGTCATTTTAGCTATCTGGTATGGAAGCACATGAGACTGTTGTCTTTGATCTTTTTTTCTCATGGAGGTATTTTTAATCAACAAATTCATTTTAGCTATTTGATATGGGAACATGAGACTTTCATCTTTGATATTTTTTTAATGGAGGTATTTTTCATCCACAGATTCATTTTACCTATTCGATATAAGAGCACTAGCCTTAGGTTAAACCTCTTTGGCTAAAATTTGAGGATTAATGCCTACTATTCTCCCAAATTCACTTGTGACATAATCTTGACCTCATCCCTTATGATATTAGATCCTTGCACTCGACAAGACTTGATATCTCATAGATTCTTTAAGATTCTTTCAACTTCACAGTAAACCAATGATCCACTGACTCAAAATCATAAAGTAAATCTAAAAGAAAGATTGAATTTGACTTAACAACAACTTTATTTTTGAAAAACTCACACATCTCAAATCATTTTCATTCTTAATGTATATAGAAATTGAGGTCCTTTAATACATTAATGGACCTTTGACCTAAAACTATAACAATGGATGATGATCCATAACATCTTGTCTTCCAAAATTTAATTATTAACTATCATTTATGGTCAAAATGTACATGCAAGGTAGGAAATGCATCATTACAATACTCAACCATTCATGCACCCTATTCTCTTTTTTACCTCACCCACCACAAAAATAAATATAGAAAAATGATATAAAGTTCATCTCATCCGGTAATTGGGTTTCCATTCTTATCCTATGTGAAATAATTAAAAAGGTTGAATGCCCAACCTAAGGTGGAAAAAACCCATGTTAATTACTACAACTAATTTGACATTTCAGATTACCATTACAAGAATTCCTCATAAAGTAATAAAAGAATTCCTTTTGAACTGAGGAAAAATAGTGTTTCAAACTTTTGAATTGAAAGGAAAATTATGATTTAAAGTTGGCAAGGACCCTCTCCTATTAAGTAATGATAAAGAAATAAAAGAGTTCCTTATAAATAGAGGGAAAAAAATGTTTCATACTTTTGAATGGAAAGAAAAATTATGATTCAATTTAAAATTGCTTGCCTGTTAAATGAATTGGGGAGTGAGACCATCCACTAGGAAACAAGTTTCTAGGGTTTCCTATTAATACTTGTGTTGGAAAGTTGACTATACTGATGTATATGACTTGATATAGTGTTGTCATTATGGCAACAAAGTCATATAGTAGTTTGGAGTCAGGGCACCTAATGAGGAGATTAGAAATCAGCTAAGTGTTGAAGACTGGAAAGTGTATAGAGTTCCTGTAGCTCAAAGCATCAACACACGTGTGTACGGATGAATTATGGTATGTGCTCTAAAATTTAAGTTAGTTAGACTATACTCATGCTTAGTCTATGAGCGCATAAGCATATATGCAAGGACATGAAAGTTACAATCAGTTGAAGTTGCACAACCAGTGAGTCCCACCAGAGAACAAAGCATAGAGCCAATAGTTAGTATTTTGGTTTACGATTATAATGTAATATTGTAAAGGCTATGCACCCATTGTATTTAGGTTTCTGACATGTATACTTATTTTTTTCTAAGCACACTTAAGCCAATTCAATTAGAAGCATTATTTGTAATAGGTTATAAGGTCGACCTAGTTATTTGTTGTGTATGCACATATAAGTATAAGGTGCACCCATTGTAATTAGTATGGAAGTCAAGATAGAGTTGTGGTAAGTAGAGAAGAAGTATGCGAAGTCATTATAAGATGTATTAGAGCTTTACAAGAGGTCAAAGCATCAGCACATCAAAGGAATTGATCTAACAAGCAATGTCACAATGATAGTTCACCTGGAAAATATAGTGTGTATTTGAGATCAGAAGGTTGTAGCTTTCACCACTTGAGTAATGAGCTCTAGGATAGTCAGTCCACACCCCTAACAAGGTTTATTGTAAAAGACTCCTAATAGGGTCTGACCGTTAACAAGGTCTATTGTACTTAAAGCATTGTAAAGCTACTCCTAATAGGGTAAAGGATCTTCTAACAAGGATCACAAAACACTAGTGTAGAATATTAGTGGGTGTCAATTCCCACCGGGGTTTTTACCTATTTGGGTTTCCCCATAACCATATTGGTGTCATGTGTTGATTTCACATTTCATGTTTATGTGAATGTTTAATTTAGTACTTAACCATTTAAAGTTTGGTATAAAGCTTAAAGTGAAAAGTTAAAATATAGTGAACACCGATTCAGCCCCCCTCTTAGTGTTCCCATTCCTAACAATTTGTATCAGATTTGTGGTCCTCAAAAAAGAAGTTTAACCACTTGAGGAGATCATGGACAAAGCAGAAATGAAACATTTGAAGAGAAATCTAGAAGTAGCTCTTGAAGACCTAGACAAGTCAGAAAGAGAAATTGAAGAACTAAAAGAAAAAGTCAGTGATGCACAACTAGTTATCAAAAGAATAAGAAAGGATCTGAAAGAATGTTCCACCAGTGAATTGGGTACAATGGTCAAAAAGTTGAATGAATTAAATGCATCCTTAAAAGATCAACTTGAAGAATTTGATGATAAACTCATCAACAATCAGGAAGTCTATAATGATCAAGTCAAAGAGAACCTTCAACTCAATAGGAATTAAGACAAGCTAACATGGAAATCTTGGAGCTAAGAAATAGCAAAGAGAGCTTGGAGTCTAAATTAAAGGAAGCAAAGAACCACATTGAAAAATTACACACCAGTTCAGATTTGATAGAATCTCAGTTGTATGCAAGAAGAGCCAAAGGAGACACTAGCTGTATTGGATACAATGAAGCACAAAATCAAATTGACAACATGCGAACAAGAAAGGATTCACAAAAAGAATCTACTGATACTGAGAAGACTGAAGATCAAACTAGAGACAATGGTGGACTGCCTAAGAATAAGCGCAAGCAAGTAGAATGCACCTGTTTTGCATGTAACAATCCTAGACACATTGCAAGGAACTGTATAGAGGTAAGACCTTTTAATGGTTACTATTAGTCATGCAATAAATTTGGTCATAGAGCTATGAATTGCAAGACTAGTAAGAAGAATAGGATTCAGCATGATCAGAGAACTCAAAATCAGACAAATATAAGAAGTTCATAGAATGTTACATGTCAGATATGTAACTATAATGGACATTCAGCTAAATAGTGTAGAATGGTGACTCATGTCAATGCGCCAGGGAATATGAAACCTCCATTCATTTTTTACTCTTGTAACAAAGATGGACATATCTCAAAGTTCTATAGATCAAGGATGCAAGGTCAGAAAAACCCTAAAAAGGCCAAAGCACCAGTACTAGATCCTGAAGGAGAAGTCAAGTTTGTGAAAGACTCAGAGGATGTGAGCTTGATTTGGTTAGAGAAGAAGAAGGATATGACCGATGATTATGTACTGGATGCATCCCCAGTGGATGCACCCTCTACATTTAGATGAATGGCCCTCAGGGTCATAGGGGGAGCTATTTTAGCTCTAGACCCCTGCATGGCTGGCATACTTACTTTCAGAGTATGTGCCTTTACACTTAAGCTTTTCGAGTGTATAGGAACCTTTGTGCAAGAGCACACATGATGATTGTTAGCAGAACTCAATTTGGAAATTTTGAAGTGACAACCTGGTTTACACGTCAAGCATTAATGGAGGAATTTTCACTTTAAGTACACAAAAAGTTGTTTGATCACTCATTACATTTGAATACAGAGCAATTGAAGAGTAAAAAGAGCCTTGGAAGTTGTTGTGAACACTTGGAGATTGATCCATCAATTTTTGTAGTGCATTTGGTCAGTTGTAGAAACCCTAGCTTGTTGCGTTGATTTGGAAGTCATCAGATTATCTCAGAGATCAGCTAGAAAGTGATTAACAAGGAAGTCATGGCCACTCCCATTTTTTATGATGTCATTGAGAAGAAGAGATATGTATTCAAGAGACATCCATTTAAGTCAACACTAGATGACTTAGAAGGAGCTTTCTCTCACACACCCATGGGCATCATGCATGTGGAAGACATTAGGGCATACATCTACTGCAATAAAGAACCAGTAGGGTTGGATAGGTTAAGGGAACACATGGACACCATGTTGAAACTAGACAAGACATTCATGGATGAATATGCTAAATGGAATGATCACCCTATTATTGAGTATGCTATGGCATAAGAATTCTATGAGACATAATGGATAAAGATTTTATTGAGTAGAATTCATGATGATTTGTTTTGGATAGGTGATGTGCTAGTAAGAATCACCAATGATCTAATTCATGAGATAATAAGCCTTTCTAGGATAGGCATCATCCTTCCTGTGGGCAAGGATGTCAGAAATATGGTTGAGCAAACATGTAAGTCAAGGAGCGATAGGTGTGGCATGGCAATCGATCCTATTGAGCAAGCAAACATCAAATTGATGTCAATGATACTGGGATACAAGTTTCATCACACCAGTAGGGTGAATAGTGTGTTTGCAGGCACTATTCTAGCAGCCATCAAACTTGTGAAGGATGATCAAGAGTTCAACTTGTGTGAGATCTTGCATGCACAATTGATTGATAAAATCAAGGCTATCAAGCATGACAAGACAAAGATATTTAGGTTTGGGTCATTAATCATCTATATGTACCTTCATATAGTTGGGAGAGTATCAAATTTGTATTTTGACAAGTCCTTTCCAACCATGCCATAGACATCCAACAAAGCATCCATCAAGAGTACATTGAGAGATCATGTAACATTGGAATTAAAGACCTTTAGGGCTAAGATGGAAATGAGGTACAGGATTCCAGAGAGCATTGTGGAAAAGTACAAAGATTCAATATGCTTTATGGTTGAAACTAATACAACTTGTATGGAAGTTGTTGAGCCAAGAAGTAAGTGGATTCATCCACTTGGGTATGAGGTAGAGGAACATGTCCTTGAAGCATATGCACAGGTACTACTATCAACCCCCAAAGATCCTAGTGAACCTAGATAGGGAACATATGAGGAAAAGAGAAAAGAAGTATATGCAAAGCTAAACAGTGCAGCAACAAAAAGAAAGGTTGCTAAAGTCACTTCTTAAATCTTGAAAATTCATGGTGTGTCTCAAGATGACCTTGATAAAGCAAGGGATGAAAATATTTCTTTGGAACTAAAGAGCGTAGATGCAGCCAAGGCAGAATCACATGATCCTAAGATGAAGAAGATAAAAATTAAAAAAGATGATAGTCAGAAGGGCAAAGAAGATGACACTTCTTCTACACCCAAGGAAACCATTGACCTTACTGCTCCTCCTGAGTACAAGTAAATATTTAAGAGAAAGAAAGAAGTTGGATCTATTCATCCATCCTCAAGAGTCACCAGAAATAGAAGAAACTCACAGGCACCTCCTAAAGTAATTTTCAAACCTAGTCTTAGTGTGCTAAGTAAAAGGATAATTAATGAGGGAAGAATTGATCAAGTAGGAAATTTTTATGACAAGTATAATGAGATAGACAATTCTAAGATACATGTTATGTTAGTTAAACACATGTTGATGTTCAAGAAGAAAGTCTTGGAACTTAAAACAATGATTCCTGACAAAGTATGGAATATCCTTGAATTCCAAAAGAGACGGGCTATTGAGGAAGACCAGTGGATAAGGGAGAAGACCTTAGATGGAATTCTTCCAGTATGATCCTTAGAGGAGAAATCAATGCTATTAGATTTGGTGAAGCCTCACCTTAGGACTAAGTCAAGGACATTAAACATTATGGATAAGAACTATGATCTTGTTGCACAAGAAATAGAGAAATCCTTTGAGAAGGTATTTTTGAACAGACATACATATCCACTCACTGCACCCACAACTAATGTACCCACAATGGTTACCAAAGGGTCAGAGACCATCAAGGTACAACCTACAGGTCCTCAAGATTCAGCGCCTAGAGTGGAAACACAAATAGAGGCAAATAAGTCTGTGCCCATGTCATAATCACTCAAGGATAGCACCATTATCATTGATAATGTTGAGCTAGCCATGATAGCCACTGACACAGAATTGGAAAAGTTTGAGGAAGCTTTTGTGAGCACACAAGAAGCTGAAATCTTATGTAGTTCCACTCCTCACATTCAACAACAAGAAGTTTTGATTGAAGATATAACAGAGGAAGAAAAGAAAGAACAAGAAAAAGAGAAAATAGAAAAAGAATAAGAGAAGAAAGAACAAGAAAAAATAGAAAAAGAAAAGAAAGAGCAGAATAAGAAAAAACAAATAAGGAAGAAGAAGACAAGATAGAAGAAAAAGAAAAAATAGAAAAAGGTGAAAAGAACAATGAACCTTCAGTTGAAATGGTCAAGATAAAAGAAGAAGTGATGGATAGCACTCCCTCTACAGTATTGTTGTCAAGTTTGACACCTAACACAACCAGTTTGGACTCTTGGGGGGAAGATGATTTGATAAAGTTCAGTGTCCTAGCTTTGGAGAAGGCAATGGAGAAACAAGTAATGAGAAATCCTCTCCTTGTGGAATCTGTGAACATACTGAATAGTTTTTTGCCTGCAAAAAAGAAAGTGTCTAAGGTACATTCGGTTGAAGATGTGAGTATAGTAATCTCATAGTTCAAAAGTAATTTTTCAAGCCTTGAAGAATCTGCATCCAAAGTTGCAGAAGAGAAGTATTTGAAAAAGAGATTGAATGAGTTGATGAGCAACTTTTCACTAGACTTGAATTCACTGAAGACAGGACAAGCATCCTTGAAGGAGTTTTCTGATCAAGGAAGGAAAATCATTGCAATCTACATGGATCAAGATAAGCTCATTGATGTCCATCTCAAGAAAATAAAGGAGGTAGAAGATATGATTAAGCAAGTAAAGAATTCAATAAAAGATCCATCATTTGATGTAAATACATGCAACAATATTTACTAGGGTCAAATTGATAAGATCGAGAAGGAAAAAAAAGAGATGTCAAAGCTCAGGGCAAGGCAGACTCAGCTAAGAAATGCTCTTGTGCCCTCACTAGACATACTTGATCAAAACATCAAGGACATAGATGCCATAGTGGTAACTTATGATCAAGGTCCCAGCAGTGACTTGGAGAAAATGGAGAAGCTTCAATATGATTTATGCGCCCATCTTCAAATAGTTAACTCTTTGATAACGTTTTGGAAGAAGGAGATTCAAAACCTTAAAATAGCATATTTAGATGTTTTCCCATAGTGAGTATGTGTAGATACAATTTTTTGGTACACATTTTTCATTAATGTTAAAGGGGGAGTTGTGTATAGAATATGGATTATAATATGTATAGGGAGATATAAGATTATGTATAAGAAATATATAGAAGACAAAAAGTTTTTGTGTTAAGGGACAGTTAGCAACTTGGCCATATTCATTTGTTGTCATCAATGACAAAGGGGGAGATTGTTGGAAAGTTGACTATACTGATGTATATGACTTGATATAGTGTTTTCATTATGGCAACAAAGTCATATAGCAGTTTGGAGTCAGCGCACCTGATGAGGAGATCAAAAATTAGCTAAGTGTTGAAGACTGGACAATGTACAGAGTTCCTGCAGCTTAGAGCATCAGCGCATGTGTGTACAAAAGAATTATGGTATGCGCCCTAAAATTTAAGTTAGTTAGACTATAATCATGCTTAGTTTATGAGTGCATAAGCATATATGCAAGGATGTGAAAGTTACAATCAGTTGAAGTTGCACATCCAGTGAGTGCCAGCAGAGAATAGAGCATAGAGCCGACAGTTAGTATTTTGGTTTACGATTATAATGTAATATTGTAAAGGCTATGCACCCATTATATTTAGGTTTTTGACATGTATACTTTTTTGTTTGTAATCACGCTTAAGCCAATTCAATTGGAAGCATTATTTGTAATAGGTTATAACGCTGACCTAGTTGTTTGTTGTGTATGCACATATAAGTATAAGGTGCACCCATTGTAATTAGTATGGAAGTCAAGATAGAGTTGTGATAAGTAGAGAAGAAGTGTGAAAAGTTAGTATAAGATGTATTAGAGCTTTCCAAGAGGTCAAATCATCAGTGCATCAAAGGAACTGATTTGACAAGCAGTGTCACAATGATAGTTCACCTGGAAAATATAGTGTGTATTTGAGATCAGAAGGTTGTAGCTATTGGAAATTTGACTATATTGATGTATATGACTTGATATAGTGTTTTCATTATGGCAATAAAGTCATATAGCAATTTGGAGTCAGCACACTTAATGAGAAGATGAGAAATCAGCTAAGTGTTGAAGACTGGACAGTATATAGAGTTCCTGCAGCTCAGAGCATCAGCGCATGTGTGTATGGATGAATTATGGTATACACCCTAAAATTTAAGTTAGTTAGACTATACTCATGCTTATTCTATGAGCACATAAGCAGATATGAAAGGATGTGAAAGTTATAGTCAATGTGTGCTAGCAGAGAATAAAGCATAGAGCTGACAGTTAGTATTTTGGTTTGCGGTTATAATGTAATGTTGTAAAGGCTATGCACCCATTGTATTTAGGTTGCTAACATGTATACTTTTTTGTTTTTAA
Organism: Chamaecyparis obtusa; assembly: GCA_027943335.1. NCBI lineage: Eukaryota > Viridiplantae > Streptophyta > Pinopsida > Cupressales > Cupressaceae > Chamaecyparis > Chamaecyparis obtusa. Next base: position 334,129 of record BSBK01010620.1, on the reverse strand, counting down.
GTACACTTAAGCCAATTCAATTGGAAGCATTATTTGTAATAGGTTATAAGGTTGACCTAGTTGTTTGTTGTGTATGGGCATATAAGTATAAGGTGCACGCATTGTAATTAGCATGGAAGTCAAGATAGAGTTGTAATTAGCTCTAGGACAGTGATTCCACACCCCTAATAGGGTTTATTTTAAAAGACTCCTAAAAGGGTCCGACCCTTAACAAGGTCTACTATACTTAAAGCATTGTAAAGCTACTCCTAACAGGGTAAAGGATCTTCTAACAAGGATCACAAAATACTAGTGCAGAATATTAGTGGGTGTCAATTCCCACCAGGGTTTTTACCTATTTGGGTTTCCCCATAACCATATTGGTGTCATGTGTTGATTTCATGTTTCATGTTTATGTGAATGTTTAATTCAGTACTTAAGCATTTAAAGTTTAGTATAAAGATTAAAGTGAAAAGTTAAAATATAGTGAACACTGATTCACACCCCCCCCCCCCCCTCTCAGTGTTCCCATTCCTAACAACTTGATGGATGAGATGTTTTAAATTCCATCATCACATGTGATATTTTCTTACAATTGAAACCCACAATCTTGCATTCACTACACAATCTTTGAAATCCTAACATGATGAAATCATGGTTTTTGTGATAAATTTGTCAAGAATTCATCAATCCCTTCTATTTCTCGTACTTAGTTTAAAAATTGTGTTTCTTTTTTTGATACATTTATTTTTCTCATGTAACAATTATATTGGGTGACCTGTCATATACCCTGTCTAATATTAAAAGTTTTAGAGTATAAAAAATTAATTGATTGTATATTGTGGATTTCCTTCTAAATCATTTGTACAAACTTTTCATATATAGTTATATATATATATATATAATTTTATTTATATATATATATATATATATATATATATATATATATATATATATATATATAATTTTGTCCTATTTTAATAAATACTTCATAAAATGATTATAAAGAAATAATACAATGACAATTAAGTATATGAAAATGTAATTTTTATGCTTCATTTTAAAGAAAAACTTCATCATCACCAAAAAATTAATTAATATGTTTCAATTAAAATAATGATGATCGTGAATATGGTAGATAATGCAAATCCATTTTTTTATATTTTTGTTCAAGTTAGTAATCCTTCATTCATGCCCAATGAATTTCTTATGCAAATTTAGATTAAAAAAATAATTGAGAGAAAGAAATAAATGACAAAACTATTTCTATATTGAAGTGCTTCTCCACACTTTTATCATGTTAAACCTGGACTCAATATTACTCTACATCCAAAGATCGACATTACACAAATACATTTCCTAATATTGCTAGTACATTGTGTTGGAAAAATGGTTAGCGCTCCCCTCGAGATTTGTGACATGGTTTAACAGCCTCCTGTGTCTTCTATAAGTCTAGTGGTTGTATCGGGCATTAACAAGGTCGATCTTTTGGTGCAACGGCAACCACTACTTGTAACAAGTGGTATCAGAGCTTGGTCACAAGTTTGAATCCCCTTGGATAATGCTGAGGTGGAGATTGTTGGAAAAATGGTTAGCACTCCCCTCGGGATTCGTGACATGGTTTAACAGCCTCATGTGTCTTCTATAAGTCTAGTGGTTGTATCGAGCATTAACAAGGTCGATCTTTTGGTGCAATGGAAACCACTACTTGTAACACTTTGTCCAAGAACTTGAACATCTGTATATTTAGAACCTTTTGAGTGTGTATATTCTTAGGTGTCTCATATAGTGATCTGATTTATGAAACCAGTTTACAATACTTGGTGTGATACCTGCAGTATTGTAAGATTCAACACGAAAAATTGAGAAGATTAACAACAAGATTGCAAACCAAAAATTGATCCATTCTATTTGAATATTGAAGTTTATACAAATATGATGGATCCCAAGGGTCATCAGAATCCCTTGGAAATGAAATGAAGAGCCATCATAATATTTATTACAAATAAACTATTCGAACTATCAAAAATTATCAAAAAAATTATATATAAAAATTAGGTCCATTTGGAGAAGGCAAAACTTTCTAGTCCTAGCTTCGAATTACAAACCGTTTAATGTGTTGGAAAGGTATTCAATAGATCTAGAATAAAATTTCAAAAGCAGCATCCAAGCCCATAAATGCACCGAAAACCCTCAAAAATATAGTTTACTAAAACATAGGAAAATTTGAAAAAAATTAGATTTTAATATTTTCCCAATTTAATCCTGATCATATAGATTATTGGTATTCTATAGTGGGATGACATTTTCATTATGAGCATCCTATAGAGCTCTTAATCCTTAATCTACAATATAAATTTGGTATTGATATTAAGTTTACTGAGTAATGAAATTCTTTATATTATTGAACATACTCGTTATAGTATTTAAAGTATTTAGAAAATTCTATCTAAGAAATTATTGTTTATTAATATTGATTATGATTAAAAATTGATACATTATTTTATTCTTTGTTAATAAATTAAAAGTTGATATTCCTTCTCCTCTATCTTATATACCATTGGGATTCTATAGCGAGTGATCTTTAGAGTGTAGTAGTTACCAAAAATATTTGCAAAATTTAGGATAAGCATCATGTTAAAGCATTCACATTCCTTTCCTGGTAGGTGTTGTCGATTCCTCCACCTACTATCTTCTCCAAATAGATCATGTACTTTTCCTTGGTTGTAGTATATTTCTATTCCTTGAAGATAGTTTATTGAAATAGGTTTTTTATTTTATTAAGTAGCAAGCAATTTTATATCATTCTTATATTACTTTGCTAACATGCAATTTATATGTTCCATCACAACTTCTGATATTTTTTTAGAATTGAAACCCATAATATTACATTCACTAGAGAAGCTTTGCAACCATGACACAATGAAATTGTGTCTTTAAGATAATTTTGTCAAAAATTCATTTACTTACATTCTATTTCTCATACTAGTCAATTGTTAAAAAAACATGACTTTTTTCATACATTTACTTATTATCATGTAACAATTTCATTGGGCGACCTGTCAATCTTCACTTCTATTTCGTCTTTCTAGTTTTGACCTCTCAATAAGACACGTTGAGCTCTTATATGGGTGGATCAATGAATGAATTTTATCATTGTCAGGGTATGTAATTTGCTTGAAATAATAACTAGTATGCAGTTTGTCTTTGCTTTTTATAAAGTGCTAAGAGCCATCATAAAGCAATAAAAGAGTTCCTTCTAAAGAGAGGGAAAAAGTGTTTCAAACTTATAAATGGAAATATAAATAATGATGTCATTTAAAATTGCATGACTTTTAAATGAATATTAGGGTGAATATCTTGATGAATAATGGAATGATACTTCCAGGGTTTGGCCTTAATACTTATGGAGGAGGTGCTTTATATCACTCTTCCATAGTTTTTTACAAATTGTGACTTTTGCATTCCTTCACCACTTGTCATATTTAATTACTCTTGAAACTATACAATCTTATATTTACTAACCATGACAAAATCAAATCATGTCTTTTAGATAATTTGGTCAGAGATCATGTTCCCCTCCTATTTCTCATATTAGTTTAAAATTGTGTGGCATTTTGATGATTTTCTGAAATGTTCATTTACCAAACCTATTTCTCATATTAGCCAAAAGTTTAAAAATTGTGTGCTATTTTTTCTTAGATTTACTTTATATCATTTAATAATACTATTTGGTGACTTGTCATATATACTTAGTCTATCATTAAAAGTTGCAAATTTTAAAATAATATATAGCTTGTATATTGCATATTTGCTTCACAAGCATATCTAATTTTACCAAATAATTTACAATATGACCAAAATAAATCTAAAGAAATTATCCATTGAAAATTATTTATGATAATGACAATTGTGTATATGAAAATTTTGTTGCCATGTTTCATTATAGAAGAACACTAACATCACCAACAAGTTTAATAGGTCTCAACTAGAACTATGATGGCCATGGATATGGTAGATAATGTCAATGCAAGTCCATTTTTTGCAAGTCAATAATCCTTTCTTCATGGCCAATGACTTTTCCATACAAATAGAATAAATATTTAATTGTAAGAAAAGAAAAATGACAGAGACAATATTACTTTTCTCATTTGTCAAGCTTTGAGGGGAAAAAATATAAAATCTATAATTGTATTAAACATGTACAATATTTTATTGTGCATCCAAAGATCAACATCATTTGAACATTAACTTTTACTTCTTGTACTATGATCTCATTGCACAAATATTTTTGCTAATATATTGTTCTTTTGTCCAATAGTTTAAACTTATTTATATTTAGAACCTTTCAAGAGTGTGTAAATTTTCTTCGTGTGTGTGTGTGTCTATATATATATATATATATATATATATATATATATATATATATATATATATATATATATATATATATATATATATATATATATATATATATATATATATATATATATATATATATATATATATATATATATATATATATATATATATATATATATATATATATATATATATATATATATATATATATATATAATTGGAATTCTGTAGTTCATATAGATCATTGGGGTTTTTTAGTATGATTATATTTTTATTGTAGTAACTACTACAGACATTTGTAAATTTTAGGTTAATAATTATATTAAACCATTCAGATTCCTTGTATAGTAGATGTTGTATATTCCTCCATGTATACCATGTGCCCCAAATTAATCATGTAATTTTCCTTAGTCGTGGTCTAATTGTATTCCTTTAAGACAATTTACGTAAAGCAACTTACATGTTTTATCTGATATTTCACTAATTGTGACATTGTTATTGTCATTTTCTTGAGGTATTTTATCAAAGGTTTGACATGCCTTATTTATGATTCTTCCTCTTTGTCTTAATCATAATTTCAATCCTCACATATGCCTTTTATATGCATCCACATTTTGGATACATATTAACTTGGGAAGTTATAACTACAAAGAAATAAAAGAGTTCCTTCTGAACAGAGGGAAAACAGTGTTTCATAATTTTGAATGGAAAGAAAAATTATGATTCAATTTAAAATTGCTTGCATGTTAAATGAATTAGGGAATGAGACCATCCACTAGGCAACAAGTTTCTAGGGTTTCCTCTTAATACTTGATGGAGGAGATGTTTTAAATTCCATCATCACATGTGATATTTTCTTACAATTGAAACCCACAATCTTGCATTCACTACACAATCTTTGAAATCCTAACAAGATGAAATCATGGTTTTTGTGATAATTTTATCAAGAATTCATCAATCCCTACTATTTCTCGTACTTAGTTTAAAAATTGTGTTTCTTTTTTTCATACATTTATTTTTCTCATGTAACAATTATATTGGGTGACCTGTCATATACCCTATCTAATATTAAAAGTTTTAGAGTATAAAAAATTAATTGATTGTATATTGTGGATTTCCTTCTAAATCATTTCTACAAACTTTTCATATATAGTTTTATATATAATTTTGTCCTATTTTAACAAAGACTTCATAAAATGATTCTAAAGAAATAATCCAATGACAATCAAGTATATGAGAATGCAATTTTTATGCTTCATTTTAAAGAAAAACTTCGTCATCACCAACAAATTAATTAATATGTTTCAATTAAGATAATGATGATCATGAATATGGTAGATAATGCAAATCTATTTTTTTATATTTTTTTTCAAGTTAGTAATCCTTTCTTCATGTCCAATGAATTTCTCATGCAAATAGATTAAAAAATTAATTGAGAGAGAAATAAATGACAAAACTATTTCTATATTGAAGTGCTTCTCCATACTTTTATCATGTTAAACCTGGACTCACTATTACTCTACATCCAAAGATCAACATTACACAAATTCATTTCCTAATATTTCTACTTTGTCCAAGAACTTGAACATCTTTATATTTAGAACCTTTGGAGTGTGTATATTCTTAGGTATCTCATATAGATTATTGGTATTCTATAAGGGATGACATTTTGATTGTGAGCATCCTATAGAGCTCTTAATCCTTAATCTACAATACAAATTTGGTATCGATATTAAGTTTACTAAGTAATGAAATTATTTATATTATTGAACATAGTCGTTCTTGTATTTAAAGTATGTAGAAAATTCCATCTAAGAAACTATTGTCTTATTAATATAAAGATAAATTATTTCTTTGTCATCTATAGGTGTTTCATTAATATTGATTAAGATTAAAAATAGATATATTATTTTATTCTTTGTTAATAAATTAAAAGTTGATATTCCTTCTCCTCTATCTTATATAGACCATTGGGATCTATAGAGAGTGATCTTTAGAGTGTAGTAGTTACCAAAAATATTTGCAAAATTTAGGATAAGCATCATATTAAACCATTCACATTCCTTTCCTGGTAGGTGTTGTCAATTCCTCCACCTACTATATTCTCCAAATAGATCATGTACTTTTCCTTGGCTATAGTATATTTCTATTCCTCGAAGATAGTTTATTGAAATAATTTTTTCAATTTATTATACAACAAGCAATTTTATATCATTCTTGTATGCAATTTTTATGTTCCATCACAACTTCTGATTATTTTTTAGAACTGAAACCCATAATATTACATTCACTAGAGAAGCTTTGCAACCATGACATAATGAAATCATGTCTTTAAGATAATTTTGTCAAAAAATGCATTTACTTGTTCTATTTCTCATACTACTCAATTGTTAAAAAAATGTGATTTTTTTTCATACATTTAAATTTATTATCATGTAACAATTTCATCGGGTGACCTATCAATCTTCACTTGTATTTCCTCTTTCTAGTTTTGACATCTCAATAAGACACGTTGAGCTCTTATATGTGTGGGTCAATGAATGAATTTTATCATTGTTAGGGTATGTAATTTGCTTGAAATAATGACTAGTATGTAGTTTGTCTTTTCTTTTTATAAAGTGCTAAGGGCCACCATAAAGCAATAAAAGAGTTCCTTCTAAACAGAGGGAAAAAATTGTTTCAAATTTATAAATATAAAAGTTTAAAAATTGTATTAAACATGTACTCTATTTTATTGTGCATCCAAAAATCATCATCATTTGAATAATAACTTTTACTTCTTATACTATGATCACATTGCAAAAATATTTTTGCTAATATATTGTTCTTTTGTCCAATAATTTAAACTTATTTATATTTAGAACCTTTCAAGAGTGTGTAAATTTTCTTCCTTGTTAGGTACCATATATATATATATATATATATATATATATATATATATATATATATATATATATATATATATATATATATATATATATATATATATATATATATATATATATATATATATATATATATAAAATTAAGATTATGTAGTTTATATAGATCATTGAGGTTTTTTAGTATGAATATCTTTTGATTGTAGTAGCTACTACAAACATTTGCAAATTTTAGGTGAATCATTATATTAAACCATTCAGCTTCCTTGTCTAGTAGATGTTGTATATCCCTCCATGTATACCATGTGCCCCAGATTAATCATGTAATTTTCCTTAGTCGTGGTCTAATTGTATTCCTCTAAAACAATTATGTAAATCAACTTACATGTTTTATCTGATATTTCGCTAATTGTGGCATTGCTATTGTCATTTTTTTGAGGCATTTTACCAAAGGTTTGGCATGCCTTATTTATGATTCTTCCTCTTAGTCTTAATCATAATTTCAATCCTTGCATATGCCTCTTTTATGCATCCACATTTTGGATACATGTTAACTTGGGAAGTTATAGCTACAAAATCCCCTTATCTTTATGTCCTAGTCTTCATTTGGCATTGGTAAAAATAATGTAGGCGATAAATTTTTTCAATTCACATGTTAATTTTGTTTGTTTAAATATTTTTAAATATGTTTTACACATTCTACAATCAAGCTTGAATATTTTTAAGGCTATGCTATGGTGGTTGTCCATACTTTTGAATCCAATGCTCCTTGGATGTTGACAAGCGCATCGTTGATTTTTGGTTCTATATTAGACAATTATTCCAACAAAGTTTTCATCCTACTATATCATTGTTGTTCGTGAAGCAACACTTTTTGGAAAAAATATTATCAAGCAATTCTCCAAAAGATAGACTTACATAACGCACACTAAGTGTCTACACTTCATATGAACCCCAATTTTATAGTTACTTCTTTCTATTTCCATTCTATACAACTATTTTTTTTCTAATAAAATAAGTGTATAATGATAATATAGAAATATTAAATGTTTGAAGTGTCTTGCTTTTAATGTTAAACGCTTTTATGTTTTAAACGCTTTTTGTTTTTTTTTATTTCTTGTTTTGGTTTTTACTTGTCTATTTATGAGCCATTGATTTATTATTTTTCTATGTCGGTGTATCAAAGCTGTGATAAGTTCGGCTGTTTACGCTGAACACCCTTGAATGTACGCTTCTTGTTTGCCAAGCTCCAGATTGGTTGGTGTTTCTACAACTGGACCAAACACCATTGATGACATTTCCAAGTCAGAATAAATAGTTTGGTTATCATCTCTTTTGTTCTATCGTGTGGAATATGTTGTCTTCTTCCGCTATATTGAGTCCATGAAGTGATTGTGTATTCTCAGAATTTGGCTAACTCAAAACTAGTGAAATTCATTGAATTCAAACCTGAAAATAGCTCATTAAATTGTTCTCTTGCTAACTGTTTGATGAAATGCCTCTTTGAAATGATTGTATATCTCAGGAATTAAAGTGTTTGTCTGACTGTCCTTGTCGTGTATGTGAATCTTGGTTGTAATTTTGGGTTAATATTACAGGTTTGTGTTGGAGAAATGTTTGGTGTTGAACCTAAGCAAAGCTGTGAGTTCAGCTGATATGGTCATTTTATGCTTTAATACGCTTAATAGTCCCCTGCGTAGAAGTAAAGACTATTCGTATACCGTCCAAATTGGCACAAAAGACATCTTTCTTGTCAAATTCAAGGACCAAAACTATGCATGCTCATGTATTTACAACATTGCAGGTTGTGTGTAATAATTTTCATATAGCATGCGATACGGTTGTTCACATTGTGACACAGATGCCAAGCTAAAGGAAGGTAAACTGCTTCCCTGTCTCTGCACAAAGTGATCCAACACAATCTATAGCTTCTTAGGGATCAATTCTTTACATTCTTTCTATGTTTGATGTGATGGTGTTTAATGAGGAAGGTAAACTACTCCCCTGTCTCTGCACACAATAGTGATCCAACACAATCTTTCCCTGCCTCCACCATTTTCTTCTTCTTCATCCTCAGCACTACCATTTCTTGTTGTTGTTCTTTCATCTTGAAAGATCTGTTAAAATCTTTAAAGGGATTCAAGCCCTCTACCTCCACTATTTCTTGTTGTTGTTCTTTCATCCTTATCAAGCCAAATCAAAATCATTTCTGGATCTTCTTGGATTCAAGCCCTCTGCTGCTGCTTCATCTGAAGTTTGACCCTGTTATCTTGTTCATCCAGAACAAGATTATTTCATAGTTTGGTGAGTCTGAAAGTGGTCTGTTGATTTGATGCTTGTTTACGTTCAAAATTGATGCTTTGCCAAAAGTGGTTGGGCTCATTTTTGTTGTTTACGTTGGTGATTTAATTTGTAGTTCATTTTTTAGCTTTTAGTTAGCTTAGATTTTCATACGTTATTTATATTTTTTTAACAGTATCAGACAACTCATCCAAATAAGAATCCATGCTATTTTGGAAGCGTCGGGTGTTTATTTGGGTGTTACTATCTGATAGAGTGCTGTGAAAGTAACAGTGGGTGTTGTGTTAAATAGAATTTTCTTCTTTGATTTACAGATTACTGAATGTTTTCATTTGGAAATAGAAATTTAGTGCAGTATTTATGTTATGTTAGGCTTAGCATAGCATAGCTACTTGTGCTGATTTTAGATTTAAGCAGGCATTCCATTTGTATGGAAGGTCCATTTGAGTGTTTTGTATTCAAATCTGCTGGAATATTGGATAGTATTGTTTACTGGAAAATGTCTTTTGCCATGTTGGCATACTTTGAGTGTATTGTATTCAAATATGTTGGAATACTGGATGATATTGTTTACACTGTAACAAAGGAAAATATCTTTTTCCATGTTGGCATACTTTGGGCATTTGTGTCATTGAGCATCATTTGGGGAAAAATCTATTAGTTTTTAATGCTATTCTTATTACTCGTTATGTACAGATTTTTTATTTTATAAAGTTCCATTTATTTGTTTATATTTGCTTCTTTCTATGTTTGCGGTTTGCATGTTCAAAAGTATAGTGTCTTCATGTCAAATTTATGTCTAAGAGTTCACTATATTATATATCTATTTCTGCATTGGTCCGATTCCACACATTGCATGTTTTTCTTTGGCTTTGTCTGTGTTTTCATTTCCTTTTTATGATGTCGTAATTCCTCCAATTTTATATATTAGTGTCTGGCTTAAACTTTAGAATTTACTTATATTTTATTTAATTTGTATGTTTAAAATTGAATTTACTTTTATTTCCTTTTTTTTGCATGTATTCAAAATAAGTTTGGAATTAACTTATTTATTTGAACTTTGGAGTCCACTTTGTTTAGTGTATTCCACCTTGACGTCCACTTATTGTTTATGTGAAGTGTGTGAAAATTAGATTTTACTCTTTTATGTGTACTTATTCGATTTAACTTTGGCATTCACTTGGAGTTGAGGCACTTATTGTGTGTGTGTGTGTGTGTGTGTGTGTGTGAGAGAGAGAGAGAGAGAGAGAGAGAGAGTGGGAGGGGGTGGGGAAGTGAGGGGGAGGTAGAGGGAGGAGGGAGAGGAAGTGAGAGGGAGGGAGTATGACGGAGAGGGAGAGGGAGAGGGAGTGGGAGGGGGGAGTGAGAGGGAGTGAGAGGGGGAGGGAAGTGAGGGGGGCAGGGAGAGAGGGGGAGGCAAAGAGAGGGGGGTGCGAGGGGGAGAGAGAGTGGGAGGGGTAGGGGAAGTGAGGTGGAGGGAGAGGGAGGGGCGAAGTGAGGGGAAGTGAGGAGGAGGGAGGAAGTGGGAGGGGGGAGTGAGAGGGATAGGGGGGATAGGAGGGGGAGGGGAAAGTTGGAGGGAGGGAAGAATAGAGAGAGAGAGAGAGAGTGGGTCTAGGAGGAGTGGGATAGAGGGGAAGAAGAGAGGGGGAGTGGGAGGAGTGAGAGAAGGGGAGGGAGTGGGAGGGGGAGTGAGAGGGATGGGGGGGATAGGATGGGGAAGTCCAGGGGAGGGAAGAAGAGAGGGGGAGAGAGAGAGAGGGAGGCAGTGGGTCCAGGAGGAGTGGGAGAGAGGGGAAGAAGGGAGGGGGAAGGGGAGGAGTGAGAGGGGGAAGGGGAGGGAGGGGGAGGGGGAGTGAGAGGGGTAGAGGGAGAGGAGAAGGGAGGGAGAGGGAGGAGGGAGATGAAGTGAGGGGGAGGGAGTGGGAGGGGGGAGTGTGAAGGAGAGGGAGTGAGAGGGGGAGGGAAGAAGAGAGGGGGAGTGGGAGGAGTAGTGAGAGGGGGAAGGGGAGGGAGGAGGGATTGAGAGGGGGAGAGGGAGAGGAGAAGGGGAGGGGGAGGGAAGTGAGGAGGGAGGGGGAGTGCGAGGGGGAGGGGGAGGGGTAGTGAAGGGGAGGTGGAGGGAGAGGGAGGAGGGAGAGGAGGTGAGGGAGATAGAGAGAGGTGGATAGGGAAAGAGGGATAGGGAGGGGGAAGATGGAGGGAGGGAAGAAGAGATGGGGAATCAGATGGAGGGGGGAGAGAGAGGGAGGGATTGGTAGGAGTGGGAGAGAGGTGAAGAAGAGAGTGGGAGTGGGAGGGAGGGAGTGTGAGAGAGGGGAAGAAGAGAGGGGTAGTGTGAGGGAGGGAGTGGGAGGAGGAGTGAGAGGGGGGAGGGGAGGAAGGAGGGAGGGGGAGGGGGAGTGAGAGGAGGAGAGGGAGAGGGAGGGGGAGGGAGGGGGAGGGAGGGGGAGGGGGAGGGAAGAAGAGAGGGGGAGTGGGAGGGGGATCGGGAGGGACAGAGAGGGGTAGAGTGGGAGGGAGAAAGGGAGAGGGAGAGGGAGTGGGAGGGGGGAGTGAGAAGGAGAGGGAAGAAGAGAGGGGGAGTGGGAGGGAGGGAGAAGGGAGTGTGAGGGGGAGGGGAAGTGAAGGGGAGAGAGAGTGGGAGGGGGAGGGGAAGTGAGGGGGAGGGAGAGGTGTACAAGGAAAGAGGGAAAGAGGGAAAGAGGGAGAGGGATGGGGAGGGGAAGTGAGGAGGGAGGGGGAGTGGGAGGGACAAGGGGATAGGAGGGGGAGTGAGAGGAGAGGGAGAGGGAGAGGGAGAGGGAGAGGAGAGAGTGGGAGGGGGAGTGAGGGGGAGGAAGAGGAAGAGGGAGGAGGGAGTGGGAGTGGGAGTGGGAGAGGAAGAGGTGGAGGAGGGAGGGAGGGGGAGTGAGAGTGGGAAAGGAAGAGGGAGGAGGGAAGGGGAGTGAGAGAAGGAGAGGGAGAGGGAGAGGGAGAGGGAGAGGAGGGAGGGTGGGAGTGGGAGTGAGAGGGAGAGAGGAAGAGGGGGGGATGGGGGAAAGGGGATGGTGAGGGTGAGGGGTGTGTGAGTGCGAGAGGAAGAGGGGGGAGATGAAGGAGGGAGGTGGAGGAGGAGGGGGAGTGGGAGTGGGAGTTGGAGAGGAAGAGAGGGAGGGGGAGAGGAAGAGAGGGAGGGGGAGGGGAAGAGGGAGATGAAGGAGGGGGGATGAAGAGATAAGAGAGAGAGAGAGAGAGAGAGAGAGAGAGAGAGAGAGAGAGAGAGAGAGAGAGAGAGAGAGAGAGAGAGAGAGAGAGAGAGAGAGAGAGAGAGAGAGAGATTTGTTTACAAACATTATCAACAAATCAATACTACACATATTAAGACCATGTCCATTTTAAGTAAAGTTCTTTGAATAATATCACCATTGATAAGGAAAAGAACCATAAGGGAATCATGTTGATCTTGAATTTCTTTAGGAGGCAACTCATCTTGAGAAAATATAATTTGGTCTTTTTTATTGGTCACATTCATGCATTCTAATATGGAAGTTATGTTAGCTTGTACAAGAGATGGAGTAGTCATGTTTCTCAAAGCTTGTTGCAATGCTTCATGATATGTAGGCGAATTTTGAAGAAGCTCCCAAAGAGATATCTTGGTAGAGGTAGCATAGAGTTGTTCTATTGAATCATACTTCTTTCCAATATTTTGAGGAAGATGGGGTGTACAAGGAAGCACTGGTTGAGAAGTACAAAGAGATGGGGGAACAACCAAACTTGTAGGTTGTCTATTGTTTCTTCTGTTATAAGTGTGATCAGACACATTATAATTATGTTGTTGATCTCCTTTCACAACAACAATTAGTTTATTTGAGTGGGAAGGGTATCTTGATGAAGATGAGAAACAACCTTATATTTTAAAATACCCAAAACATTGACAACATTGACTTGATCAAGCTCTTTATTGTTTAAAGTTTTATCACTTGAAGAGAGACCATCAAGGAAAGAAGTAATGATAATATCCTCTTCTTCTTAGGTATCCTCATAAGTAAGACAATATTTAGAATAGGGATTAGGGACTTCCATCAATGGTTCATCTCTAAAAGGGATGTCAAATAAAGGTAAGGTGATGTTAAGAAAGGTTTCTATAATTTCCTCCTCCTGCTCCAAAATATCCTCATAAAGGGGGTGCATCTTAAGAGAGGGGTCATCATTCATTAAGGCTTCATCAGTAGAGGTAAAATCATTAAGATGAATAGAAGGTAAAGTATCCTCAAGGGAATGAACAATCATATCAACTTTTTCTACTATAATGTCATTGTCTATCACCAAGGTACCTGATGAGGCTAAAGTTTGTCTTTGTTTTATGTTGTTTTTATGCTCTGTTCTTAGACATTCTCAAAATATTTGTGTGACTTTTTAAGTGCTTGAATTTGTATACATACCATAAGTACAGATAGATCCAAAAACTTATGGGTAGAAAATAGTAGACACACCTTGCTAAATATATATATATATATATATATATATATAGTATATATATATATATATATATATATATATATATACACATACTGTAGTATTTCATATAATTTTTTTAATGTATGTCTTAATATTTGGATGAAATTGACTAAGTTGAATACTTGAATATACATGCATATACTACTAATCTTTTAGGATAGAAGGAACATCTAGAGAGTAAATCGGTTGCATTGATGAGGAGGTGATGAAGTTTCAGCCATGATAAGAAGAATCATTAAGTCAACCACAAGACATGCTTGCAATATTGAAGGAACAAATGTCTCAGGGAATATAGGGGCATGACCATGCTAAATCTCCTCTACAATCAATATTCTATTGAAATGGTTGTTTAGTCTTTATGATCTTCCATTGTGGATTGATGCACTCTCCCTTCTTCATGGATGAATTAGTCAAAACTTATCTGAATGTTCAAATGCCAATCCTCTATATATAGGGATATGATTGTAGGAAATCTAGTTAGACAAATGATTGTATTACTGCTATATTAAAAAGCAAGTTACTCTTTGGTTCTGTGCACTATTATGATGTAATCAGTTTTCTGAATATATTTGAAATGAAAGAGTAATTCTGAGTTACATTTTGTGTTTGTAGTTAACAAAAACCAACCAAGGGGGCCCACTTGGGAGGTGGAATAGATTAGAGTAGAGTAAGTAGTTTAACTATTTTCAGTATTTAAAGTAGGGTTCACTTCTTTTTCCTACAACATTATATATGTGCATGTTCTTCCAACATTTGTAGTCATAGTACATGCTTTGGAGTGGTAGAATAGGTTGAAGTTAAACTTATGGCTATTTACATCAATTTCATTTATTCAACTGTATGTTTTACTTTCCTGTAGCAATAGCCTAGTTCTTCCAATGCATTTTTCTTTCCTCTAGCTTAAGTAAGATGAGTTTAAGAGAGGCTTAGTGCACAAACCATGTTGTCCCATTTCAAGTATACGTTCCTAGGTTGATAATTTAAATACACTCTGTGATAGGGAAATAATACCTAGTCTTAATACACTATTCCTAGGAAAAGCTTTGGCGCAATTACCTATTATGGGGCTATTCATTTTTGGCATCGTTGCCAGGGATGGTGTCAAGCTAAGAATCCTATTGAGTCATTTTAGATAGTTCCCTATTTTCTAGATAATAGCTTTTTTTAGTTTGGACTTTCTTCACAAGTTCATTTAACCACTTGCATGCATCAAAGGGGAAGAAGAGATGTACATGGAAAATTCCTCCAAAGAGAATCTCTTAATTTAAATGAAGAGTTTGCAGAAGTCAAATTACCTTTTGTTGATGCGAGTCTAAAATTTCCCCATCAACTTCATCTGTAGAGGACCCATTTGATTCATCTGACCTTTGGCCTTTTGTTGATATTTTAGCTAGTTTTCTTGTAAATTTCACCTCAAGTGCACTAGTTGCTAATAATAATCCTCTAACTATAAACATTTCCCAACAAAAACTTCACTCCCAATTACCTACAGTAATGGCTCAACCTACATTTCCATTTCCTCTTCCCAACCTTATCAATAATGTTAATCTCAAAAACATACCCACTACCACGTTACCAAAGTTTTATGGCCTAATAATTGAGTTGAGGACCCTGACACCTTTTTATTTGAGTTTGAAATTCTCTTCTGAAGTTTTGACTATAACACTAATAGTCATAAACTCAAGTTGTTTTTTGCCACATTAAAGGAGTCAAGCCTAAGATGGTTTATGGGATTAGGGGCTAATGCAACAACTAATTGGAATGAAATGAAGACCATGTTTCTGTAAAAATATAAAGAATATTGTAAGGGGGGTGCTTTGAGAGGGGATGACATATTTCGAATGTCACAAAAAGAAGATGAAACTCTGGAAGACTACATCTCACACTTCTTATACAATATCCAAAAGAATCCTCAACATGCATTGCAAAAGGATTCATAGAAACTTATCTTTTTGAGAGGAGTAAATGACAACTGTCTCGAAGCACTGGACCTTATGGTTGGAGGAGATATATCTCAATCTTCTCAGGATGATCTCAAGAAAATCTACTTGAACTATTCAAGATCAGCAGTAAAGAAGGGCAAAGGATTCCGTCCCACTTGCAAAAGGAAATAGCTCCGATATATCAAAGATGGAAATCTCAAATTTGTTGTCAGATTTCAAACAAGACATTATCCACGATGTTGCCACTCACTTGGATACAATGCAAGCTAAAAAGAAACATGAAGAAGCTGAGACAAAATTAGTTGAGTACTACCCCCATTGTAGACATCAAAAGAAGGATTATCACTGCAAGCTGGTAGAAAATCTTGAAACATAACATATTCCTACTTTGTTCAGACAAATAGAGGGAGAGGATGAGAAATTATTCTTTGTTTCTCAACATCACCCATGGGCTCCAAGACAAGGTATGCCTTAGGACCCTTTGCAATCTTTCAATAATTATAGTAGCCAATGGAAAAACAAAAATTCCTAATATCCTTCACAATCCTTCCAACCTGTATGGAATAATGTCTAGCCAAATACTCAATCAAACTAGTGGTATAATACCCAACAATCCCAATGGCCACAACCAAAATCTCAAAATCAATGGTAGCCACCACAGGGAAATTGGAAACCATATGATCAATGGAGGGGACCTCAACAATGGCCT
Source organism: Chamaecyparis obtusa (assembly GCA_027943335.1). NCBI lineage: Eukaryota > Viridiplantae > Streptophyta > Pinopsida > Cupressales > Cupressaceae > Chamaecyparis > Chamaecyparis obtusa. The sequence continues at coordinate 317,453 of BSBK01010620.1, read as the reverse complement.
AATCCAAATCTTGGATACCAATCATTTCCACCACCAGTTCCTCAACTGACACTTATGCCACCTCCTACAACCACAACTTCTCCTCCACGACCAACACAATTACTTGCTCAGCCACAACCAAATCCTAATAATAGGCAACAACAACTGGTTTACACTATTGAAGCTCAACATTACCCTTCTTATGCATTGGACTTAACTAACATTCACTTGAGATATGGTACTACTCTACTAGGACCAGAACCTCTCATTATAATTGAAGTACTAGACACCCCTGCAACATCAACACCACAACCAAAAGCTACTTTTCTGAATACAACCTAACCAACTAAGATGCCAAGCCAAAATGATGCTCATATCCAACCTAATCCTCCTTTTCCTCAGAGGTTTAGGATGGACAAACCTCTGATCCAAGAAGAAGTGCCATTTGATATCCTTGACCAATTGAAGAATGTGCATATTCAAATCCTATTGTTTCATGTTATTAAAGATGTTCCACTCTATGGGAAAGCCATTAAAGAGGCATGTCTTAAGAAACCTAGAAGAAAGAAAAAGGATCCCCAAATAGTGCATGTTATAGGTCAATTGGCTGATATAATGTTGGGAAAGATAATAATTCCAAAGTACTATGATCTGGGAAGCCCAGTTTTTAATGTAATAATTAATGACTAGTCAATGAAGAATGATTTGATAAACTGACGCAGGGGGAGGGTAGATACAAGAAGAATCAAGCAGAATTGACTCCACGTGATCAACAACTAGCCCTACTCAGAGTTACACAATGGAAGCAATATGATACCACATGAAATCAATGAACATACAATGGATATGAGGCAATCAACTAGCAGTAACAACAGAGAATTTATATTATTTCTTTCAACATGCGTGGCTGTGAGGCCTTTCGGGTTTCGGCCTTATACAATAAGAATTATGCAATTAGAATCATTGAAAGCATATCCTCTTCTATGATACTTCTTCTACTATCCTTCTACCATCTAGCACTACCTCTTGATTCCCTACAACATCAATCTAGATTCCTTATATAGCTAGCAAAGCCACAAGCCAGCCAATCAAGCATTTAATTACAATATAGGTCTAGTCGGGAAGATTTAAATCAAAATTAATGAAAGAGTGATCACCACATGATGCACCTTAGGATTTAGGTCCACACATGACCCAAAAACCTTCCTTTAAGGGTGCAAGGTCCCATTTGATCACACGGCACGACACAAGAAGAAACACTACACATTTCACTTAAAAACTGGCAGAAATAGGTCCCGGGGCAAAATGGTCATAACTTTTTACTTTTTACTCATAATGGTCATAAATTGGACTTAACTAACATTCACTTGAGATATGGTACTACTCTGCCAGCACCAGAACCTCTCGTTATAATCGAAGCACTAGACACTCGTGCAACATCAACACCACAACTAGAAGCTACTTTTCTTAATACAACCTAACCAACTAAGATGCCAAGCCAAAATGATGCTCAAATCCCACCTAATCCTCCTTTTCCTTAGAGGTTTAGGATGGAAAAACCTCTAATCCAAGAAGAAGCACCATTTGATATCTTTGACTAATTGAAGAATGTGCATATTCAAATCCTATTGTTTCATGTTATTAAAGATGTTCCACTCTATGGGAAAGCCATTAAAGAGGCAAGTCTTAAGAAACCTAGAAGAAAGAAAAAGGATCCCCAAATAGTGCATGTTATAGGTCAATTGGCTGATATAATGTTGGGAAAGATAATAATTCCAAAGTACTATGATCTGGGAAGCCCAGTTGTTGATGTAATAATTAATGACTAGTTAGTGAAGAATGATTTGATAGACTAACGCAGGGGGAGGGTAGCTACAAGCAGAATCAAGTAGAATTGACTCCACTTGATCAACAACCAGCCCTACTCAGAGTTACACAATAGAAGCAATATGATACCACATGAAATCAATGAACATACAATGGATATGAGGCAATCAACTGGCAGCAACAACAGAGAATTTATATTATTTCTTTCAACATGCCCGGCTATGAGGCCTTTTGGGTTTCAGCCTTATACAATAAGAATTATGTAATTAGAATCTATGATAATTCTTCTACTATCCTTCTACCATCTAGCACTACCTCTTTCCCTACAACATCAATCTAGATTCCTTATATAGCCAGCAAAGCCACAAGTCGGCCAATCAAGCATTTAATTACAATATAGGTCTAGTCGGGAAGATTTAAATCAAAATTAATGAAAGAGTGATCACCACATGATGCGCCTTAGGATTTAGGTCCACACATGACCCAAAAACCTTCCTTTAAGGGTGCAAGGCCCCATTTGATCACATGGCATAGCGCAAGAAGAAACACTACACATTTCACTTGAAAACTGGTAGAAATAGGTCACAGGGCAAAATGATCATAACTTTATACTTTTTACTCATAATGGTCATAAATTGGACTTAACTGACATTCACCTGAGATATGGTACTACTCTACCAGCACCAAAACCTCTCATTATAACCGAAGCACCAGACACTCCTGCAACATCAACACCACAACCAGAAGCTACTTTTCTAAACACAGCCTAAGCAACTAAGATGCCAAGGCAAAATGATGCTCAAATCCCACCTAATCCTCCTTTTCCTTAGAGGTTTAGGATGGACAAACCTCTAATCCAAGAAGAAGTTCCATTTGATATCCTTGACCAATTGAAGAACGTGCATATTCAAATCCTATTGTTTCATGTTATTAAAGATGTTCCACTCTATGGGAAAGCCATTAAAGAGGCGTGTCTTAAGAAACCTAGAAGAAAGAAAAAGGATCCCCAAATAGTGCATGTGATAGGTCAATTGGCTGATATAATGTTGGGAAAGATAATAATTCCAAAGTACTATGATTTGGGAAGCCCAGTTGTTGATGTAATAATTAATGACTAGTCAGTGAAGAATGATTTTATAGACTGACGAAGGAGGAGGGTAGATACAAGCAGAATCAAGCAGAATTGACTCCACTTGATCAACAACTAGCCCTGCTTAGAGTTACACAATGGAAGCAATATGATACCACATGAAATCAATGAACATACAATGGATATGAGGCAATCAACTAGCAGCAACAACAGAGAATTTATATTATTTCTTTCAACATGCCCGGCTATGAGGCCTTCCAGGTTTCGGCCTTATACAATAAGAATTATGCAATTAGAATCACTGCGAGCGTATCCTCTTCTATGATACTTCTTCTACTATCCTTCTACCATCTACCACTGCCTCTTGATACCCTACAACATCAATCTAGATTCCTTATATAGCCAGCAAAGCTACAGGTCGGCCAATCAAGCATTTAATTACAATATAGGTCCAGTTGGGAAGATTTAAATCAAAATTAATGAAATAGTGATCACCACATGATTTTCCTTAGGATTTAGGTCCAAACATGACCCAAAAACCTTCCTTTAAGGGCACAAGGCCCCATTTGATCACACGGCATGATGTAAGAAGAAACACTACACGTTTCACTTGAAAACTGGTAGAAATAGGTCCCGGGGAAAATTTGTCATAACTTTTTACTCATAATGAATTAGTAAATGTGCCTTTGGGAAAAGATATTAGTTTAGGTCCTCTTTAAGGCCCCTAGGGATAATAGGCTGAATCATTAAGGATCATGGGTGCCAATATGTGTAACAGGCACCAAAACTGTAAGAAAATACAGTCCCGACAGCAAGGAAAACAATTGTAACTTTGAAACAGTCTCTCCAATCTTTATGTGACCATAGAATAAGGTTCCCAAATAGGTCCTCAACATCATGTAAGCCTTTCATAGCATGAAACCAACAAATGCAAAGATTATAATGCAAACAATAGAAAACAAGTACAAAAATCAGGAAATGTTTTTGGTTGATGCAAGATTGCTCAAAGACCCAAGATGCTCCTACATCAGACACTTGGGGTAAATAAAGAACTGATGTCCACATCAAGAAATACTCATATTCTAACCTAAATCATAAATATCCAACTCAGCTTGTGTAATCCATGAACTATCTTCAACTGGCTTGTCTTTCCACTGAACTAGATATTCCATGTAGTATTTTCCTCTTGTACTTTTGCTCACTCTTTTATTCAAGATCTTCTCAATGTTGTCTCTGTTCTTCTTGGGATAGTCTAGAGCATCTTCAATCTCATCATTTGATTCAAAGTACTCAAATATATCAGCAATATTGAATATAGGTGATATGTCCATGTCCTCTGGTAGTTCCACTTCATAAGCATTTCCACTGTCAAACTTCTTCAGAATCTTACAAGGTCCAAGCTTCTTCATTTTCAGCTTGTTGTAGGTACCAATTGGAAATCTATTCTTTTTCAAATGAATCATAACCTCATCTCCAACTTCAAAAGATTTATGCCTCCTTCTCTTATCTACTCTCTGTTTAGATTTCAGATTACTTTCCTCCAAATTCTTTTTGACTTCATCATGCAAAGTTCTCATGTATTCTACAAAATGATCAGCTTTAGCACTTCTTCTTGTTTCAGTAGGTAAATCTCTCATCTTTGTGGTTCCCTTAGGATAAAATCCAGTAACAATCTCAAATGGTGTCCTCTTAGTGCTTCTATTCACATAATTATTATATGCGAACTCTTCTTGTGCCAAAACTAAATCCCAATTAGTAGGCTTATCCCCAACTAAACATCTCAACAAGTTTCACAAACTTCTGTTCACAACTTCAGTTTGTCCATCTGTCTGAGGGTGAAATGTAGAACTAAACTTCAATTCAGTATTCATTTTCTTCCAAATTGTTCTCCAAAAGTAACCGGTAAACTTAGTATCTCTATCTGAAACAATAGATTTAGGCAAATATGCAATCTTACCACTTGAAGAATAATTCAGCTACATGTAATGCATCAGATGTCTTCTTACAAGGTATGAAATCAGCCATCTTAGAAAATCTATCAACCACTACCAAAATAGAATCATTACCTCTCTGAGTTCTAGGCAATCCAAGAACAAAGTCCATACTCACATCTTCCCAAGGTCTATCAGGTACAAGAAAAGGTGTATATAATCCCAAATTCTAACTAGTTCCTTTTGCTACTTGACAAATTTTGCAACCTCTAACCATTCTCTATAAATTTGTGGCCAAAATTATCTTTCTGAAATCAAATTCATAGTCTTATCAATCCCAAAATGTCTAGCAAGTCCACCACTATGTTTCTCCTTCATTATGTTATCTCTCATAGATCCTCTAGGTATGCACAGCTAAACTCCTTTAAACAACATGTCTTCTTGAATGAAATAATCAGTCCACTTATCACTCACTGTGTGTTCCTTACAAGCTTTCCAAGGTTCTGCAAAATCAATGTCAGTCTCATACAAACACTTTAAATCATCAAAACCAAGTACTTCAACTCTCATCTCTTTCAGCAAACTTCTTCGGCTCAAGGCATCAACAACCTTATTTGACTGTCCACTCTTATGCTTCAATGAAAAACAAATATTCTGATCTTTCATTTCTCTTGTAAATATTTTATCATCAACCAAACATACTTTGACTGTGGTACGGTGACTTTCATCAAAATTCTCTATCAAAGGCAATAACACTTGTTTCTTTCCATCCATCCAAATAGTATATTGATTCAATCTACCATCATGCAAAGCTTTCCTATCATACTGCCAAGGTCTACCCAAAAGAATATGACAATAATCCATAGGCATAATATCACACAAGACTTCATCATGATAATTCCCAATTTTGAATTTAACAAGGCATTGTTCACTTACAAGTAGTTTATGCTCCTTCTGGATCCAAGCGATATGGTATGGCTTAGGATGTTTCAATCTCTATAACTGTAGTTTTTTAACCAGCTCTTCAGATGCCAAATTATCAGAACTTCCACTATCAATGATTACCTTGCAACATTTATCAACGATCTTACATCTGGTTTTGAACAAACTTTTCCTCAAAACAAGTTCCTCATCAGCTTCTTCATTCCACAAGATCCTTCTTAGCATCAAGTTCTCACCATGTTCAAGTTCATTAGACATTTCCTCAACTTCTTCACAAACCAAATTATTTCTACCATTACCTCCAGTCTTCTTTCTAGAGTTAGTACATTCAAAAGTTCTATGTCCTTCTTCACCACATTTGTAACAAGTACCATTAAACAAAGATTTTTCTTCTCTTTTCCCATTACTGCTATTCCTAGAGTAACCAGTGTAGCTACCTCTAGAGTAGTTACCTCTTTTACCATTAGGGTCATCTTCCCATCTTTTATCTTGCACTACATTGTTAGATTTGCTACTTTCTCCATAAGATCTACCTCTACTTCTCTAAAATCTACCACCTCTTCCTCTTTGTCTTTGTTCATGTCTCTTTGTCAATCTCTCCTCAGCCTTCAAAGCAAATTGGTATGCTTCTTCCACACTATCAATCTTCACATAACTGATCTCATCTTGAATAGATGTCCTTAGGCCATTCAGATATCTAGCCACTTTCTCAACTTCATCATCCACATGTCCAAATCTGATATCCAATTTGTAAAATTCCTCAGTATATTCTTTTACACTCATGTCCTTTTGTCTCAAATTTTGCATTTTTCTCATCAAACTAACTTGGTAGTCAACTAGAAGAAACTTCTTCATCTTTCCAAGCATCTTCATCCATGTCTTGATTTTTTCTTTTTCTCTCTTTTGTCTCTCAATTTGCAAATGATCCCACCAAAGAGATGCATGCCCTTTCAACTTTGTGACTGCCATTTTGACCTTCTTATTGTCAGGAGTACTTTCATACTCAAAGTATTTATCCATCTCAGAGATCCAATCCAAAAGTGCATCAGTCTCAAGTCTTCCATTATAGCAAGCAACTTCAACTACAGGTCTAGAGTTAGCCTTAGACAAAACTCTCAAAAGTCTTTCCTCATCTTGTTCAATTTTAGGTTCAGCATTAGGTGTTGCTTCTTCTTCTTCATCACTAACATCTTCAAGATGTGCTCCTCTTCTCTGGGCTGTCTCTACAGCTTCAAGCCTAGTTGCAATCTACCTCAACATATCCATGATAGCATTATCATTTCATCTACCACGAACCATCTTGACAATCAGGTTCTAGCAAGATCATAAACTTCTTCAAGTTATAGGCCAGATCTCAAATCCACCACCCTAAAACCAATCCAATAAGGTTCTCCATGATCCAATCCACAAGAAAGAACTCACTCTGATACCACTTGACGCAAGGGGAGGGTAGATACAAGTAGAATTGACTCCACTTGATCAACAACTAGCCCTGCTCAGAGTTACACAATGGAAGCAATATGATACCACATGAAATCAATGAACATACAATGGATATGAGGTGATCAACTAGCAGCAACAACAGAGAATTTATATTATTTCTTTCATCATGCTCGGTTGTGAGGCCTTCTGGGTTTCAGCCTTATTCAATAAGAATTATGAAATTAGAATCATTGCGAGCATATCCTCTTCTATGATACTTATTCTACTATCCTTCTACCATCTAGCACTACCTCTTGATGCCATATAACATCAATCTAGATTCCTTATATAGCCAGCAAAGCCACAAGTCGGCCAGTCAGACATTTATTTACAATATAGGTCTAGTCGGGAAGATTTAAATCAAAATTAATGAAATAGTGATCACCAAATGATGTGCCTTAGGATTTAGGTCCACACATGACCCAAAAACCTTCCTTTAAGGGTGCAAGGCCCCATTTGATCACACGGCACGGCGCAAGAAGAAACACTACACGTTTCACTTGAAAACTGGCAGAAATAGGTCCTAGGGAAAAATGGTCATAAATTTTTACTCATAATGAATTAGGAAATGCACCTTTGGAAAAAGATAGTAATTTAGGTCCTATTTAAGTTCCTTAGGGTGAATAGTCTGAATCATTAAGGATCATGGGTTCCAATACACGCAACTGGCACCAAAACTGCAAGAAAATACAGTCCCGATGGCAAGGAAAATAGTTGTAACTTTGAAATGGTCTCTCCAATATTTATGTGACCATAGAAGAATGTTCCCAAATAGGTCCTCAACATCATGTAAGCCTCACATAGCATGAAACCAACAAATGCAAAGATTATAATGCAAACAATAGAAAATAAGTACAGAAATTAGGAAATGTTTTTGGTTGATGCAAGATTGCTCAAAGACCCAAGATGCTCCTGCATCATAGACCTAGGTGCTGCTATAAATGTCATGACCAAGGATACTATGCATACATTGAGTATAGAGGGATTAAGGAAAACTTCAATAGTCTTAGAACTTACAAATAGTTCTAGTATCACTCCAGATGGCATAATCAAAGATATAGTAGTCACATTAGATTCCTGGGAATACCCTTCTGACTTTATGATATTGTCACCCAAAGTAACCCTTGCTAGTTATCTAGTAATCCTTGGATGACCATGGTTAGAAACAATAGATGCTAATATCAGTTGTAGATTAGGAAACATGACCATCTTTGATGACCGAACCATCAAGAAGTTATCCTTATATCCTTTATCCCAACCACAAATAGATTTGAGCACTCCTATTTGGCCAAACTTGGGAGATGAGGAAGAAGAAATAAACTTTGTTTCTCAACTAATGATGTTACATAGAAAAAAATTTCTAAAACTGCAAGAAGATGATGATGTACTTCAAAGTATCCTAAAAAATGATTATGTTACAACAAAATATATTTCTCAAAGTTCAATTCTGCAATTCACTACCTATGAAAATTGTGTCTTACCAACATAACCTGAAATCATCCATCAACTATTACCTTCCGAGATATCAACCAGCCCTATATCAGAAGCATCAATGCTAGAGCTAACAACTACTGTAGAACTCTCACCTGGCCATAAACTTCATGTTGACAATAAACTATGACAACAATTAACTTTGTTAACCCAACTCCTATGTAAACATGAAAAATATTTCACTTGGTACTATGGAGATATGAAAGGATTAAGCCCAAAACTCTGTACCCAAATGATTTACATCAATGAAGATAGTCTACCACTTCATCAGCCTTAGAGAAGGATCAACCCATCCCTCAAAGAAATTGTGAAAACTAAACTACAAAACCTACTAAATGTTGGTTTCATATATCTAATCTCAAATAGTAAATGGGTTTCACCTCTTGTAATAGTACCTAAGAAAGGGGGTAAATGGAGAATATGTGTAGATTACATAGAGCTTAATAATGCAATAAGAAAGACCATTTTCCATTTCCATTTATTGATCAAGTTCTCGATACATTAGTAGGGAAAAAGTACTTCTCATTTCTTAATGGATATAGTGGATACAATCAGATTAGAATTGCACCCGAGGATCAAGAAAATACAACATTCACATGTCCTTGGAGAACATATGCATATTATGTTTTACCATTTGGTCTATGTAATGCACCTACAACATTTTAGAGGGTTGTGATCAACATTTTTGCTGACATCTTGCATGACTGCATGGAGATTTATATGGATGACTTCACCATATTCAGTGTCATATTTAAAGAAGCTTTGGAGAATTTGGAGAAAGTTCTGATCAAATGCAAAAAACATAATCTGTCTCTCAACAATGAGAAATATTTCATGATGATGCAAGGAGTCGTACTAGGGTATTTTATCTCAAAATCTAGAATACAAGTGGATCGTACAAAACTATAGGTAATCCTTACATTGCCTACACCTACTAAGAAAAAAGATGTTAGATCCTTTTTAGGACATGCTGGATATTATAGACATTTCATTCAAAACTTCAGTTAAATAGACATTCCACTATACACTTTTCTTACAAAAAGAGACCGAATTCACATGGACTCCAGCTTGTGAAGAGTCATTCCTATAGCTTAAGAACCTTCTTAAAAAATCACCAGTACTAAAAGGCCCTAATTGGACTCTACCATTTCATATAAATATTGATGCCTTTAATTATGAAATAGGAGCTATTCTAGGCTAGAAGTCTGATAAACTTGAAAATGCCATTTACTATATCAGTAAAAGTCTACATGGACCAGAGTTAAACTTCACAGTCATAGAAAAAGAATTACTGATAGATGTATATGCTCTGGACAAGTTCTTCAACTATGGAACAAGGTATCCAATATCTGTTCATACTAACCATGTTGCAATAAAATGTCTAATGAATAAACCTTCCATTTCAGGTAGGTTAGCAAGATGGCTTCTTTTGTTATAGCAATTTGATCTAACAATAGTAGACAAGCCAGGAAAAGCAAATGTTGTAGCAAATTATTTTTCTAGACTACAACATAACAATACAAATACATCGTTGATAGATGACACATTCCCAGATGAACATTTGTTCCATAGCAATCAAGACCCCATGGTATGCTGATATAGCCAATTACCTTGCAACAAACAAGATGCCTAGACACTTCTCTCCCAAGGACATGAAATTGCTAGTTGAGAAGAGATTTCAACATTCATGGATTGACAACACATTGTTTTACACTGGCCCAGACCAAATCATGAGAAGGTGTGTCTGAGAAGATGAAACATATGACATCATGAACACTTTCCATGATGAACCTTGTAGAGGACACTTTGTAGCAAAAAGGATAGCAATGAAAGTATTGACAATAGGCTACTACTAGACAACACTTCACAAAGATGCAACCAATTATACCAGAAAATATGATAAATGCCAAAGGATGGGCCATCCTAAAAAATTAGATGAAATTCCTCTACATCCACAAGTGGTTGTCACACCATTTGACAAATGGGGTATGGATTTTATTGGTCCTATAGACCCTCCATCTAATGGAAAATCATACATCTTGGTATGCACAGATTATGTTACAAAATGGGTAGAGGTGAAGGAAATGAAGCATGTCTGTGACAAAAAAGTAGTAGAATTATTGTATGAAGAAATATTCACTTGTTATGGAGTACCAAGGGAGCTAGTGACTGATCAGAGAGCACAATTTACATCCAATCTAACAACAGACCTCGTGAATGAATACAACATTAGGCATAGGAAATCCAGTCCCTTCCATCCACAAGTCCATGGTTAGGTGGAAGTCACCAATAGGGAAATTGAAGCAATCCTTACAAAAATAGTTCAACTAAACTTCCAAGATTGGAGCAATCATCTATCAGAAGCATTCTGGGCATACAAAACCAAATGGAAAATAACAACTGGACTGACTCTATTTGAGCTACTATATGGAAAAAGAAGTCATTCTCCTAATTGAATTTGAACATAAAACATTACAGACTGCTTTGAAGCTGAATATTAATCTTCCTACAACACAGTGAGAATGCTTACTGCATCTCAACTCTTTGGATAAAATGAGGAAATCTCCATTAGAGCACACAAAATAGTCCAAAAACAAAGGAAGAACTGGCATGACTCCCACATCAAGAACATACAATTCAAAGTAGGTGATTGGGCACTATTGTTTGATTCAAGATATCAAGAAACACAAGGAAAACTACAAACAAAATGGCTAGGACCTTATGAGATAAATTATGTCTTTGATAATGGGGCAGTTCAATTGATAACAATTGATCCAATACACTTCAAATTATTGGTCAATGACCATAGACTATGTCTATACCATCAACCACAAACTAAGGAAGAGTTCCTGCAACAATTGCAAGAAGCTGACCCAACAATGACAAAGCTAATAACTCATGCAGTAGAAGGTGTCAACCTTCTTCCTGCAGCTTCACCCTAAGATAAGTTTAGGTACACCCATAATAAAAAATTCATTTCAGATGAAGTCTTATTCTCCATTCACTTTCTTAATTCTTCTTTCCAATGCACATCATTTCTTTATGTTCCATCCACATACTCCACGTCATCCAATTTCTCAAGTTTTCTAAGCTTTCAATAAATTCCACATCAGCACATAAATACATTCAACGACCGTACATCTCAAGACAAATTCTATTCTCATCCTTCCATGCATCTAACAACAACATGATAGGTACAAATTTTCAATTCATTTCCACTTTTAGCACACACATTTTGACAATTATATCTAATACTGCATATATTTGTATCATTTGGTGTTACACTAGTTTTCTACCTCTTGTGAAGTACAAAAAGTGTGGACACTTGTCATTCTTTTGTATGGGATAGAGAAGTGTAATAATTTTTAAGTCACTATTTTTTGTACCTATCATTCCAAATTAGATTGTATGTCAGCTGAAATCTGTACTTAAGTGTTGTGTCATTAAGTCCTTGCATTTTTTGCACAAAGTATTGTACCAAAATTCCCAAATTATTCTTGATGGCTGATTGACGTAACCCTAGATGACATAATCAACTTGTGTGAGAGTTAATTGCACTTAAAAACATAATTCCTTGCCATAAAATGTTATTATCATTCATATTGCCCATTTTTAAAAAATAATGCAACACAAAGATTGAAGGGAGTTGAAGTTGAAGTGTAGTTAGGAGACTAATTGAAGGGTATTTCATAAGGATTTAGAAAATTTGGGGTTTCAGAGAAAAAAAGAAGTCGTAAATTGGCAAAATAAGAAAGAAATTTGGAGAAGGAATTTTGAATAATGGGAGGCCAAATGATGCGGCATGAATCAGTGGTTCATACTATTTTGTTAACTGATGTAGAAACCATCCACAGATTTCATGTATGTGGATGGCTTGGGTATTTCTTGAAATTAACAGAATTTGATGAGGATGTGGCTACTACATTCATGAACACATATGAGAAAGGGGAACCAAATGTCTGGGGTGTGACTATTTTGGACATAGAGGAATGTATTGCAAAGGTTACAGAATTGCCAGCAATTGGGGAACATTACCCTAATGAGCATGATGCCAGGTCAGCATGAGCTTAGTTCACACTTCCCTCCAACCCTCCTCTGAAAGTAAACAAGCAAGGATGGAAGTGCATGTCACTTTCAGTGCCATACAATGAGTTGGCGACACACATTATAAGGTATTTCACATGTGAAGGAAGATTTTCCCATTTACATGCACACCATTTCAAATTACTTAGCTACATCAGAAATAATCTTCAAGTGAATATTCCAAATTTTTTGTATAACATGTTAAGTATAAGTGTTGAGGAAACTCAGAAGGGTGAAATTTTTTTTGTTTCACATCATGCCCTAGTAAAATTATTAGTTGAAAGATCTCTTAGATACATCTCTCCTTTGGAATGGAAAGAATTTGTTAGAGTCAAAACCTTACAGCATCAAAATGAACCTGTTGAACAACTACTTCCTAAGAGTGAAATACCCTCTGAGCTAACTTATATTCCTCAAGAAAGAGAATATGATAATCCTATAGAAAAGGAACCTTCCCCTATCCTTGAAGACAATGTACCTACCTCATCTCAAAGAAAAGGGAAATGAAAGATTGGTAAGGAACTCCAGTTCCTAAAACAAAACCTCAAAACCCTATAGTTTCAAAAAGTAGGAAAAGGAAATCAGCTCCTGCAGCAACTACTCCTACAGCAGAGAGACCAAAGAAAATCAGTAAAAATAAAACTATGGAGGTGACAAAAACTCCTTTGTGAAGAAGTTCTAGGATGAGGGGAAAAATTCCTCAGGTTTCCCTAGATAGTCAAGATGCTCCATTAGAAAAGACTACTATAGAGCCTCATATTGATTATGTCTCAAATGATTCTCCAATTCAACCAAATATTTCAGATCCTTCTCAGAATGTAAATGATTCATCTCCTAATGAACCTTCCACACAACAAAGTGGACCTAAATAAATCACTCAAACAGTTCAAGAGGACCATCATGAGGAGCTTCAGCTACCTTAATCACTAGTATATTCTTATACTCAGAATGCAATAGTACCTTTCAGGAGAACTTGGTACACATATTAGCTAGAGTAGGCCCGTATTGCAGAGAAAAGATAGAAAAATCAACTAGAGGAGCCTGGCTTGTCTACCTTGCAATCTATTTTGTTTAGTCTATACACTCAATTTATCTTTAAAAACACTATGTGGAAAGTGTAATACCCCAAAAATGGGCTATAAGTTCATTAACCTCCTACATCGACAAATCGAACAAAATCGACATCAAAGTCCTAACCTAAGGCACATCTAACATCATCGAATCATAATTGATTATCTTAAATTCTGCATCGGAGAATATTCCTAGTAATATTCCTAATTATCTTAATTATCTTTAATTTAATGATTATTTGGTGATAAATCACATTTATCCTAAGTTTGATTAATTGAATATTTTCATATTTAATTAATTAGATTTAATATTTGCCACTTAATTATTTAATTAAATTTAATTCTATCTATTATTAATTGTATTATTTAATTTTGACAATAAATCAAAATTCCTATCTTTAATTGATTAAATTATTATTTAATTAATTAAAGCATGTTGTCATTATTTAATAATATAATTTTTAATAAAAGTTTGGTAAAATAGTTAATTAACCTATAAATTAATTATTTTATTTCAAAAATTAGTTGAGTTGAGGATAAATCACTTTATTTATTTATTTAATTCTTAATTATTATGCATATTCAAAAGAAATAGTTAAACTCCAAATTAGAAAATCAATGCAAGTTATTGACTTTTTGGAACTCAACATCCTTTTGGAGTTCAAAAAGCTGATCTAAACTCTAATTTGAGTTAAAAAGCTATTTTTGCATGATTTTGAGAATTAACTATCTTTCATGATCAGATAACTCAAAAATCAAGATGAGTTAATTTGAGTGATTTATGGCTTTTCCCATGCACCTCCAAAGCCCTGGATTTCTATAAATTAAGGCTTTAGCTCTTCACAAATCATCTCATATTTTGCACAATCACGCTGGAGAATTGGAATTGAAGAATCAAAGCTCTTGCGAATCAACATCTTTGTGAGATCAATCTTATTTTTGCATTCATATTACATATCATTGTTAGATTCATAGCATATCAATTTCATCTAGCATAGATTCATATCGGTTTTTATCATTCTTATTGCATAGAAAATATCAAAAAAATAGATTAATTGCATTCATATTTCATATCTAGATCAATTTTTTTCAAATCCTTAATTTAGGTGTCATCTAGGTCACTAATCTCGATAATAATCTGAGAACATTAATCTCGCACCTATTAGAAGGCAGTAAATCACTTGGTTAGATAGCTTTCAATTTTGCACGATTTCGATTATAGCTAACCTCTAATGTTTTACTGAAGTGTTGTGTCTACAGATCAGGTACAATTTTCACACACACATTTCTGGCACCCACCATGGGGCAACCCACCTTTGCATGCTGGTTTTGATTTTTTTGGGAGCTAAAACCCCAAAGTTTCAAAGATTTAATTTTATCTCCCAAACGGCTTAGAATTTTGGTCTGAAATTTTTTTTTCAGGTTGGTGACATGTCAGAGAAGTTACAGTAAAAAATTTAGAATTTTTTGAGATGTTTTGAATTTTTAATAATTTTTTCTTGAAATTATAGAAAAAATTAATATCTGACGCAAATCAGCATATTTTTCAGAAATTTTTATATTTTCAGAAAGCTATTTAAATTTTACAGAGGGTCCATTCTTTGTGTTTTAAATTTGGACATGATATCATAGCTCAAATAGTAAATTTACAAAAATTAGTATGTTTTGATAAAATGGGTCTCTAGGGCACAACTGAAGAGATTTTTCTAAAATTTTTGCATTTTTGGAAAGCTCTCTATTTTTTAGTAGGGGTCTCTATTCTGAATTTCTATTTTTGTGGCCCAAATCATATCAAAAAAATTAGATCTTGTTGACTAGGTCAAATGCAGCAAAAAAAATAAAGTTTTGTGATGGGTATGCACTTATTTTTTTACATGGTTCAATGAATGATATGAGTTGTCATTTGGGTTAATTGCTGGTTATTATTACTAATAATAATTGATTTTTAGAGCTAACCCTATGGTTTTCATAAATTGAATATATTTTGCATATCTTGTTTGCTTGTTGGAGAGTTCGTCACTTGCTTGCATGGAAAAGCTCAACAAAAATTGCTAAAAATCAAGTAAAATCTACTAAGCACGTTGCAAGGATCCCAGGTATTCTCCTTCATCTAATAATATTTTGATTTGGGACTTAAAATAAATCTCTTATGTGTCAAGCTTGTGTGCATCTTTTCATGCTTTTGATCTATTTCTACACACTTGCATAATTGATACTAGGTTGTGAACCCTTAAGGATTCATTAAGTAGTCTTAGAATACTTGTGATTGATCTTGATTGCTATCTTGGGTTATTAGACTTGCTAATCCACCGGCCCCTCATTTCTGCCCCGTGGTTGCAATCTCAGCGCCATAAAGGGGAGGGGTCAACAGGACATAAGCGTTAAGTGTTCCACTTGGAAACCCTTTTGTGCTTTTAGGAACTCACTTATTTTCTAAGTTGGGGACTCATTTTCAGCTTGTGTGAGGTGTTAAGTGTTCCACCTTGTGGACTCATCTCATATTCGCTTTAAGCGTTAAGTGTTCCTCTTTCTACTTTTTGGGTACTTTTGGTAGATTTACTTTCGGGAATATATCTGTGCTCACATAGTAATTAGGCCCTATGAACACTATTCATGATTCTTGAAAGATTGGATTCCCAGCGAAATCCTTCTTGACAACAGAATCCTTGTAGGTAGGGAGGATACTTAGTGCATTTCACATTCAACTTGGTTAGTGCATCTTCTCTTATTGATCAACACATTCTCTCTCCGAAGAGGTTGATAGATCACGTAGGGTTGATATCACGAGCTTTGGTGAATCAAAATTGGTTAGTGTGTCTTCTCTTATTGATTGATACATTCTCTCCCTGGAGAGGTTGATAGATCACGTGGAGTTGATATCACAGACCTTGGTGGAACAAAACTTTGTCTTAGCGTGTCGAATTAATTTGCTTGTTTTGTTTGGGTTAAAAGTGAAGAGGTGTCAAAACCTTGAATCTGGAGCCAAGTCCCCTTGTGGTATACTATTGTGAGTCATCTTTAGAGAGGGTTAACCATAGCGGACAATCCCTTCACAGGGCAAACTACGTTGACAGAACCTCAAGTGGTAATAGCCATTTTCGCCATGGTAGTGACAGCCGCTATATAAATGTCCTTGTGGAAGAAATCTCCATGGGTATGGTTCATTGTTGGGTTGTCAGATCTCCCTAGCAGCTCTTGAAGATTAAGTTCTCAGACTGTGTCAAAACCCTGGTGCGCCGGGATTAGAGTTCACCCCTTTGAATCATAAAAGTTGCAGAGTCAAACCATTACTAAAAACCCTAGAGAGGCCAATTTTTCACTTTCAGGTATATGTGTGTTATTGCAAAACTTTTCAGAACATACACAATTAGTACTCTCAGGGATTAGCACAATTTGGTCACTTGATTGTTCATGCACAAGGTTGCTTTTGCCCTTGTTCATTGTTTTCAGACATGCTTGGAATCACTGGCTTGCTATTCTGCGTGCTTGTTTATCTACTTGGCTCTTAAAAATGATCAAATCTGGTATAACCTTCAAAATCTGGACAGTACAATTTGCAAACAATCCAAAATTGAAGACCTTAAATTTTGCAAAAATTGACGTAAAATCTTTCTGGAGTCAAAAGTCATTTCAAGAAGTCAAAAGTCATACGAGTTTTGTCAAGTGTCATTTCAGTAGTACCCAACTATCGTATGAGTTTAGCAACTATCATTTCATAGACTACTTAGTGTCGTACGAGTCTGCAAAGTGTCGTTTGGAAAAATTTGAGAGAGTTGTCAGAAATTGTCAAATTGCAAGATATCCAATGTTTCTAGCCTAGTTCCAGAATTTGTCAAAAATATCATTGTGTCAGGAACAGAGCAGTAGCTATTGAGCATTCTACCATTTTTTGAGTTTGATCTTTTGAATCTGATCTAGTCTTCTGTTTGATCAATTTGAGTCCTTTTTATCTCGTGTCAAAACCTTGTCATACCTATCGATCTTTAATCAGTCTTCAAAAATAGACTAAGTGTTGAGAACTCGTGTCCGCTATCTTTTGGGTGATCTATCCCATACATCCAGGGCACAGTTTCCTTCACCCACATCTCATCATATTTTCAAAACTATCATAATCTTGACAAGGTTGCATCATCCGATTTTCTCAAATCAAATTGTTCTTCAGTTGTCTTTGTTCTTTTCTTCTATTTCATTCAAAGTTAATGGTGGAGACTAGAGCTTCTTCACACAAGAAATCAGAAGAAACATCTCAAAACTTACTTTTGACCAATACCCTGGGTCCAACTCTTGAACAAATCATCAAGTCAGGTATCTACAAAGACGATGGTCTCGGTAACTTTTGATTAAAAACTGGTTACATACCTCCTCTATCAACTCACAGAGGTAATCAACAAACTCCTCCTCAATCTATTCCAGGGAGCCCAAAAACTCCTACCATGTCTCAAGCAGGGACAAACCACGGTTCTCTAGGAGGAGGATCCCAGGGACACCATTCTCAACATAATGCTGACCAAGACCCTACACTCTCTAAAATCCATCGGTGTCAGAATGACGATGAATTCAAAAGAATGATGAGGCATTTCTTGAAAATGGATAGAGAGGCATACTTTTTGCAATTAGCCCAGGAAGGAGCTAAACTTCCTCCTCACTTCAATGTCGAAGATATCATCACGCATGAGGAAGAAACTCTGATGATGGCCATAATGAACCAACTTCACGCTATGCAGGTTAAAATGAATAAAATTGAGAAAGAGAAGGAACCCAAGGAATTCTCCATGGAGGCCCTTTGTCCTTTCCCTTTTGACAAAGACTTGTATATGCCTCCATTCCCAAAAAAGTGGAGATGCCAAAGTATGACAAATATGACGGACACTCTGATCCTCAAGATCATGTCAGAGAGTTTTGTACGCAATCCATGGAATTCATGCATGAACCGACTTATCTAATGCATCTTTTTCCTAGATCCTTGGGAGGAGCATCCATTCAGTGGTTTTCAAGATTACCTTCTACGATCAAAACTTTTGAGGAATTGATTAAATTGTTTTATCAACAATATTCCTACAATATTCAACATCTGATTACCATGATCGATATCTGTAACCTCAAGCAATATCCAGGGGAATCATTCCTAACTTTTCTCAAGAGGTGGCGAAAGAAGTTTTCTCTATATGCTAGACCAATTCTCAAAATGGAGAAACTTTAAATCTTTATCAATAACCTTGTTCCAGAGCTCAACTATCCATTACAAATGCAAGATCATGTATCTTTTGATAAAATGGTGGATAATGCAATCAAGATTGAGAAAGTACTTGTCAAGAAAGGAGAAATCACACTTCAAAAGGACAAGTCTGAATCTGGATCTAGCTCAAAAGATAAAAACAAGAGCTGGAATAGAAACAAAGGTATCATCTCTGATGGTGTTGTTTACACTATTCGTGCCCCATCAAAGGCACCGGCCTACAATCTCACCCTTGCCACCAAAGCCATTGAAGCTTCAGAGCAAAAATCTACTGAACCATCTCTAAAGAAGCCATTCAAACAATGGGATAATAAATGAAAGTTTACTCCCCTGGGAGAATCTTTGGAATCTACCCTGAGAACCCTAATAGCTGATAACATGATCTCTTTACCACCAATTCAAAAACCTGATCCGGATCCAAAACCATATTGGTTGAAAGATAATAAATTTTGTGCTTTCCATCGGACTAAAGGCCACAAAACTAATGGATGCTTTCACTTGAGGCATACCATTCAAGACTTGATAGATCAAGGGGATATCACGATCGATAATCCTACCAGCAATAATGATCACACAGCATTTACAAAACCGTTTCCACAACATGGCAAGGGAGTTTCCACTTCCCAACCTAACATGGGGGCAAAAGTCAACTATGCCTACCCTAGAAATGATGTTGTCATCAATATGGTTGAACCATGTATCTTTGAGAGCTGCAATGTCATCACAATTGTACAAAGAGATAGAAATCATTCCTCAGCTAATGCAGTTACCAGATCACAAGCCCAGACTCATCTGAAAGGACAAACACCAAGTTCATCTAATGTCCCTAAGATACCTTTCAATCTCACATCTACTTCTAAACAGAAGGTTGCCTCGAAATCTTCCAATCCAAAGGATACCAGACCTACATCTTACAGCATCATCCAACAACTCCAGCATACCAATGCCAAAATCTCTATGTTTGAGTTACTTTGAAATCTCCAGCTCACAGAGATATCCTAGACAAAGCTTTGCTCGGCTCTAATGTTCCTGATGATCTAGATCTAGACAGGTTCCAAACTATGGTTGGTCATCTAACATCTCCGCAATATATCTCCTTTTCAGAGGAAGATGAAAACTCCCTAAGTCACCCACATAATTAGCCCTTGCACATAGAAGTCTTGATCCAGAACCATCGAGTCAAATGTGTGTTGATAGATGGGGGTGCAGGCCTCAACATTTGTTCTTACAACTTAATCACACAGTTGGGATTCTCAAAGATGGCTATTGATCCTCGAAAGAAGATCACCATAAAAGCCTATGATGAACAAGAATGAGCTTCTAAAGGCACTATTGTCTTACCCATCCGAGTGGGTCCGGTCATCAAAGATACCACATGTCAGGTGCTTGATCTACCATTAGCTTACAATATCCTTGTAGGGAGACCCTGGAGACATGAAATGCAAGCTATTCCTTCTACGTACCATCAATGCTTGAAATTTCCCTATGA
This sequence comes from Chamaecyparis obtusa, assembly GCA_027943335.1. NCBI lineage: Eukaryota > Viridiplantae > Streptophyta > Pinopsida > Cupressales > Cupressaceae > Chamaecyparis > Chamaecyparis obtusa. The sequence continues at coordinate 296,833 of BSBK01010620.1, read as the reverse complement.
AGGAGTAGAAGTTACTATTCCAGCAGATCTGAGTACAACTTGTAATACATTGAAGGAAAGTGTCGATAAGCTTGTACCTAATAACAGAGAATCTTCCATCAAGCAGCTAAATGTTGCTTCCACATCTAAGATGGATGACATTGCTAAAGAGATCAATATCAAAGAAAATGGGATGGGAGAATACACTATAGAGCTAGTCTTGTCTCTGACATCTCTCCCTATCTCGCCCAAGTCATATGGACAATCTTTGAAGCAATCTAAATCAGAACCTAAGGAACCTATGGAAGCATACAAAAGAAATTTTGTGGCGGAGCAAGTATCCAAACAAGAATTTGAAGAAGATGAAGTTGTGCTTGCATGGCTATACAAAGATGATTTTGAATCCAAAATTGTTCAACCTAGTGAATCTATAGCACCTATAATCCCTTCTAATTCATATGGTCCAGGAAATAAATTGATAGCCAAGATGGGATATTCCGGTCAAGGACCTCTAGGAATTAGGGGAAAGGGTCTTGTGACACCCATTTCACATATTGGTAGAGACAAAAAAGATACTGGTGGCATAGGGTTTAAGAAGAAACCCTATCATCTCAAAGGTGGTTGTTCTCATGTCATAGAACAAATTGCACCAGGAGAACCCCTTCTTAAGAAAGAAGAAATAGAACCCTTTGATGATGATTCAAATAGCACTGAGCTTATCCCCTATGAAAAATTGCCTAAAGAGATCAAAGATCTTCTTGATGATACAGATGATCCTATCAGAAGAATTAATGTAGTAGAAACATAAGAACCTACTGTAGTGCAAGAGATGGTTGCACCACAAGAACTTGCTAATCTCGAAGGCAATCAAACTAATCAAGAAGAAGGGGGTAGTTATTCTGACACTAATTCCCATGAATATGAATTCAAGTCAGAGACTGAGGGAAATCCTTCTTGGGGTATTCATCCTGATTTCACACATTTTTTAAGCTTTCCTAGAGATCCTGAATCAGAAGCTGAGTCAAATGACTATGAATGGGGTGCCATTCCAGAAGAAGATGAGCTTATAACAGAGAAATATATTGATGTTATTCACCAATATGTATCTCAGCCCAACGTAGGTCTAGAGCGAAACAATGAACTTAACATGTCTGATCCACCTATGGCTAAAGAGGACTCCCATGATGATGTTGAGCCTATTCATGAATTGAACATTTTGAGCTATAATATCACCTTTGAACTTGAGCGTTGGGTTAGGACCAATGATGACATATCCACATCCGTGAACACCATATCCCAAGCCTTTCCCGCTTTGACTATCCAACACCCTGATCTTATCGACCAAACTTCCACAAACCCAAACCATGGTATGTATACCTTCCCAAATGACTATGCCCTTGCCTGCTATCTCAATGCAGTTGAGCCTATGAGTACTTCCATCAGTGAATCGAGCGTCAGCATGACCGAGTCAGACATCAAATATCTTAGTCAGAAAAAAAAGAGTAAAAAGAAAAAGAAAAAGAGTTCTGAGGGTGAAAACCACTTTGTGGCAGTCTTAGAACCGACAAAAGTAAAAAGAAAAGATGTATCTGAAGGTGAAAACCTCTCTGAGGTGCCTAAGGATGAGATATTTGATGTCCTTCCAAGTCATTTACAAGATAGATCTCAAGTTCTGATTGAGCCAACTCAATCCATCAATTTGGGTACAACAGAGGAACCACAATTGGTACATGTAGCACAATCTCTATCAGAAGAAGAGAAATAGAAATTCACTACATTCTTATCAGAAAAAAAGATCAACTTTGCATGGAAATATTCAGATATGCCAGGATTGGATCCCAATCTCATTATGCACCATCTATCCATTGCTCCTGGAGTAAAACCAATCAAACAAAAATTGAGAAAGATGCATCCTCATGTTGCACTCTTAGTCAAAGCAGAACTAGAAAAACTCCTAAAAGCTGGATTCATCCGTGTCATAGACTATGCTGAGTGGATTTCCAACATTGTACCTATTTCCAAACTAGATGGTTCAATCAGAGTATGCATGAACTTTAGAGACATGAACAGAGCATGCCCTAAGGATGACTTTTCACTACCTAACATTGATATGATAGTGGACATGACTACGGGCTATGAAATGTATTCCCTTATGGATGGTTTTTCTGGATACAACCAAATCAAAATTGCTCCAAAAGATCAAGAGAAAATAGCTTTCACATGTGCGTGGGGAACCTTCTATTGGAATGTTATGCCATTCGGACTCAAAAATGCTGGAGCTACATATCAAAGAGCAATGACATCTATTTTTCATGATATGATGCATAGAACAATGGAGGATTACATGGATGATACCTTGGAAAAATCCATGATTAGAACTGAACATCTAACAGACTTGAGCATGATCCTTGACAGAATGGAAAAATTTAGTCTTTGACTAAATCCTAAAAAGTGTGCTTTTGGAGTCACTTCTGGAAAGCTCCTAGGATACATCGTCTCCAAGAAAGGCATTAAAGTTGATCCAACTAAGGTCAAGGCTATAATAGAGATGCAACCTCCCACAAATATCAGTCAAATGAGGACGTTGCAAGGTAGAGTTCAATCTATCAGAAGATTCATATCACAGCTAGCGGACATATCACAACCTTTTACAAAAACATTACATAAAGGTGTGACCTTTGCATGGAATGAAGAATGCGAGAACAACTTTAAACATATCAAGAAGTATCTTTCAAATCCACCTATATTGATGCCTCCTATTCATGGGAAGCCATTAATATTATATGTCTCCACAACAGATTCATCACTGGGGGCATTGCTAGCACAGCATGATGAGAACAAGAAAGAAAGAGCCATCTACTATATCAGCAGAACTTTAGTGGCCTATGAGAAGAACTACTCAATGATAGAGAAGGCATGTCTAGCTGTGATCTTTGCATCATAGAAACTGAGACACTACATGTTAGCTCATACTACTCATTTGGTAGCTAAAATTGATCCACTGAAATATCTCCTAAGCAAGGCTGCCCTCACAGGTAGACTAGCTAAATGGGTCATGCTCGTGAGTGAATTTGACTTTGCATATGTTGAAAGAAAAGCTATCAAAGGATAGGTTATTGCTGATCAATTAGCTGAAGCACCACTGTTTGATGATACACCCATGCAAATGGAATTTCCCGATTCTTCTATCATGCACCTCTCTTCTAGGGCATGGCAGTTATTCTTTGATGGCTCCTACACACAAAATGGATTGGGAGCAGGCATATTGTTCATCACTCCTCAAGGATACTCAATATCCAAAGCATTCAGATTAAAGTTTCCTTGCACAAACAATATTGCTAAATATGAGGCACTTCTCAATGGTATGAAAATGGCAATATAGTGGAGAGTTACAGAGATGCACATCCATGGAGACTCACAATTGGTCATCCACTAGGTCAATGATGTGTACCAAACCAAAGATGAAAAGCTCATTCCTTACAAGATAATGGTGGATGATTTAAAGAAATACTTCATCTCTATCACATTTGAGCAAATACCCAGAACAGAGGATAAGGCTGTCGATGCAATGGCGACATTATCTACTCTTTTACAGCAGCCTGAACATGAACTACACTACGAGTTCCTGGTGGAAGCCCTATCCTATCCTGCATATGACTCCCCTGAAACCCGCATGATCTGCACTGTTGTAGGTTATGACTCATCTCGCTACAAAAATCTATTCTCCTATCTCCACGACCAAATCATCCCTGAGTCCTTTAACCATTTTGAGAAATGAAACCTTATCTGATCTGCATCCCAATATGTCATCATTGGTAATGATCTGTACAAATGAGGTCTAGATGGTACACTACTTAGATTTTTAGAACGAGAAGAGTCTCAACGTGCATTAGAGGAAGTCCACAAGGGTATATGTGGGTCACACTCGAATGGTTTAACGTTAGCTCGAAAACTTATTAGGGCTGGGTATTATTGGCCTGAAATGGAAAAAGAAGCTATTAAATTTGCTAAAAACTGTCAACAGTGTCAAGTACATGGCAACTTGATTCATGCTCCAGGGAGAGATCTGATTCCCTTTACTACACAATGGCCTTTTCAACAATGGGCATTTGATCTCATAGGTGCTATCCATCCGCACTCTTCTAATGGACATACCCATATAATCACAGCTACAGATTATTTTACAAAATGGGTAGAAGCATTTCCTCTAACACAAGCAACGGGGAAACAGATCTCTATGTTCATCCTGAACTACATCATTTGCAGATATGGGATCCCTCACTCTATAATTACAGATAACGGGGGACAATTCAAAAACAAGGACCTAGATGACTTATGTGCTAAGTTCAAGATTACTCAACATTGGTCTTCTATCTACTATCCTCAAGGGAATGGACAAGCTGAAGCTTCAAACAAAAATCTCTTGAAAATCTTGCACAGAACAGTGAATAAAATAGGAAGAGACTGGCATCTCATGATCAATCCAGCTCTCTGGGCCTATAGAACTAGTATCAGAATGCCTACAGGGGCTACACCTTTCACTTTAGTTTATGGGTCTAAAGCGGTACTGCCTATTGAGGTTGAAATCCCATCACTCAGAATTAGAATGCATAGACTTGTCACTGATGAAGACTACAGAGTGTCTAGGTTACAAGAACTGGAATTACTAGATGAGCGCAGGCAAGCAGCGTATGATCATCTTAGAGTATATCAGAAGAGAATGTCTAAAGGCTACAACAAGAAAGTCAGACATAGAGAATTTCAGATTGGTGATCTAGTCTTGAGAGAAAATCCTAAAAAGCAATCCCATCGAGAACGTAAGGGGAAGTTCAAACCCAACTGGTTGGGTCCCTTTGTCATCACTGCCACTTTTGGCTCTGGTGCCTATCAACTCTCAACGACTGAAGGAGAACAGCTCCAAGAACCAATCAACGTTCTCCATCTGAAGAAATTCTACGCCTAAGGCATTCAGTGCTTGGTAAATGTCCTAAAAAAATCTTAAAAATCAGAAAAAGTCCTGAAAAAATGAACATCTTGGTGAAAACCTAGCAATAGGCACCTTGATGATTCACGAAAAAAATCAAAAAAATATCAAAAGTACAAAAAAATTTAAAAAATGAAAAATACAAAAAAAAAATGAAAAAAAGAGAAAAAGTGCCTTGGTGAAAACCTGGAAATAGGCACCTTGGTAGCAAAAATAGAATCTCTGCCAAGATGGTGAAAACCTAACAAATAGGTGCCACTTGTTCCAAAATGCTCCATCTATTAGCACAATCTTGGTCTTTCCCAACTTTCAGTCTTGCTTTAGTTTGTACATATCTCCCAGTTTGTTTCTGCATATCCTGGTTTCAATAAGTCGGTCTGTACACCAATCAGCTTGTGCATCTGTATCCTATTAATGTTCAAACTTGGGGGCAATCAATGTCATATCCTATGGCCTCCAATGTATCTTAGACGTGTCATATCTAGCCAGAGTCCTTTGAAGCTTCATGTGAGTCAGTCAGTCAGTCTTGTCTCCAGAAAGGATTTTGCATCTATAACAACGCAATCAAACTGAAAACTGAAATAATCTGTGCTTTTCATGCTTTTATCTCCTTGTATGCTTACTGATTCGCATTGAGATTTTTGCATATTGTGTCCCTTTGAGCTCTTCGATGATGTCTTTTATAGGATTTAGAGAGTGATGACTGGGGGCATAATCTTTTCTTTGTCTTCTGCTTGTATGTGAAAATCTAACAGCTTTGGAAATTCTGGATTGAAATGGTGTCCGACTGTAAGAGCCTCTATCTCAAATTGGATGGCCATGCGTACCTCGACCATTGATACCCAAAAAAAATTCAAGGACGTTTGATCTAACTATTATCTTTTTGAAGTAAATTCTTTCTCCTACTGTGAAATGCGCTCTTGCCTAAGGAGGTGAACGATAAAGGGTCACTACGGGTAATTCACACTGGATTTAGAATGATCTTTTGATTGTTTGATGTGTTTGCAATGCAAGGCGTACTCAGGTCATCACGACGTTTATGTTTTGATGCTTATACAAATTGCTATATCAAAATGGACATGATATTCAGGTCATCCTAGCGTTTATGCTTTGATGCTTATATCTAATCTGACATTCCAAAAACAAAATCAATATTCATATGTCCATGGTTGCCTAGCCAGGGGATGTTGTATTGGTTCTTGAGCATTACAAATCAATATTCATATGTCTATGGTTTCGTAGCTAGTGGGCATTGTATTGATTTATCCGGTTACCTAAAAGTTCAATGATGATAACAAATCGACATATGATCAGTGACTAGGTCCTCGGTCTTAGGTTGCATTTCATTTTGCATGTCTCATTTCATTTTGCATGTTGCATGATCTCACAATGATTAAATGAACTCCAATGCTTAAACGATTCTTCAAATCGCATCTTCCAGTCTAACAAGAGCTGAATCTCACACGAAGGTTCCTCTAATGAAATAGCAAGTAGAATCTTTTTTCGGGATCAAAATTCAAATCTGAGATCATTTATCTTATTCACTGCTTGCATAATCAACCTTCAATCATCACAGAAATCCAGTATTCAACTCAACTGATTATCTTTCATGAAACTATCAAAATTTCAACTTGGTCAACCATAGTCAACTCATGGTCAAACCTAGTCAAATTCGGTCTCCATGACCTCCAAATGATGCAGAATGCATTCTCAGACGTAAATAACCACTTCTCAAATCAATTAACATGCTTCTAAACTATCAACACTGACTTTTCTTGTCAGATTTCAATTTTAATCCCGAAGGGGGCATGGTATTGCATATCATTCAAAGTCTGTAATCAAATTTGAAATCATATCTTTATGGCAATCATATCTCCCTCAATAATCAAGACAACAATCACGTCTAGTCGCTGATTCATCAAAAGTCCTCATCGCTCGGGGCAAATCTATCATCACTTGGGGCATATCAGATTCATCAAGATCCATATCAATCTGGTATTCTCCTAATCTTGTAAACTGTATTAGTTTTTGCAACCATCAGATCATAGTGTTCTTTCCTTGGTTCTTCGGAAACTAAAGGATTCAGATGTGATACCTGCTAGTTCTGCTAAGACAATCAAGTCTAGAACGGGTCACTCACTTCTTATCAATCCTAAGGTTTAGAATCAAGTATTTTGACACTTTTTCGCAATCATTGGTTCATTGATACTATAGTAAACATTATCTCTGGTCATTCAGGACCTCCTATCTCAATATCTCTCAATCGGTTTCTATCTTGAGATCAGTTTATCTTTTGAATCAGTTTCATATCTTTATCAAACACAGACTATCTTTGAACCACTGTACTTCGCACAGTAATTCAAAGAGGGGCAAAATGTAATACCCCAAAAATGGGCTATAAGTTCATTAACCTCCTACATCGACAAATCGAACAAAATCGACATCAAAGTCCTAACCTAAGGCACATCTAACATCATCGAATCATAATTGATTATCTTAAATTCTGCATCGGGGAATATTCTTAGTAATATTCCTAATTATCTTAATTATCTTTAATTTAATGATTATTTGGCGATAAATCACATTTATCCTAAGTTTGATTAATTGAATATTTTCATATTTAATTAATTAGATTTAATATTTGCCACTTAATTGTGTAATTAAATTTACTTCTATCTATTATTAATTGTATTATTTAATTTTGACAATAAATCAAAATTCCTATCTTTAATTGATTAAATTCTTATTTAATTAATTAAAGCATGTCATTATTTAATAATATAATTTTTAATAAAAATTTGGTAAAATAGTTAATTAACCCATAAATTAATTATTTTATTTCAAAAATCAGTTGAGTTGAGGATAAATCACTTTATTTATTTATTTAATTCTTAATTATTATGCATATTCAAAAGAAATAGTTAAACTCCAAATTAGAAAATCAATGCAAGTTATTGACTTTTTGGAACTCAACATCCTTTTGGAGTTCAAAAAGCTGATCTAAACTCTAATTTGAGTTAAAAAGTTGTTTTTGCATGATTTTGAGAATTAACTATCTTTCATGATCAGATAACTCAAAAATCAAGATGAGTTAATTTGAGTGATTTATGGCTTTTCCCATGCACCTCCAAAGTCCTGGATTTCTATAAATTAAGGCTTTAGCTCTTCACAAATCATCTCATATTTTGCACAATCACGCTGGAGAATTGGAATTGAAGAATCAAAGCTCTTGTGAATCGACATCTTTGTGAGATCAATCTTATTTTTGCATTCATATTACATATCATTGTTAGATTCATAGCATATCAATTTCATCTAGCATAGATTCATATCGGTTTTTATCATTCTTATTGCATAGAAAATATCAAAAAAATAGATTAATTACATTCATATGTCATATCTAGATCAATTGTATTTAAATCCTTCATTTAGGTGTCATCTAGGTCACTGATCTCGATAATAATCTGAGAACATTAATCTCGCACCTATTAGAAGGCAGTAAATCACTTGGTTAGATAGCTTTCAATTTTGCACGATTTCGATTATAGCTAACCTCTAATGTTTTACTGAAGTGTTGTGTCTATAGATCAGGTGCAATTTTCACACACACAGAAAGAGGAAAGGAAAATGTTGCAAAAGGAGAGTGATGATTAGAAATAAGAAATTGAGGACCTAAAAGAACAAATAGAGAAATAGAAACAAAAGATGGATCATGCCTAAAATTGGCTAATCAAATCATATCTTGTAGGCCTGTGATGCCCAAAAGTTGGGTCAAAACACAACCAACAAATTACTGTTACGAATATAAATACTTAACAATGAGGCCTCAGGTCTCTTAATAGACGGGGCCTTGGTTTAACTGGTTACCCTACGTTCAATGTGATTTCCCCGAATGTGTTTCCATGGTCCTTCCACCTGCAATACCTAAATGCAGCATCAGTAATTCAAGAAAGAAAACCATTAAAATAACCATATATGATATAGCGAAAATTAATCATTCAATTGCATAATTCAACTCATACTTCAATTGCATGTAATATTCTTGATTTGATTGCATAATTCAAATTAAATTCCATAACGTAATTTAAATATCATCAAGATCATCAGGTTCACAAAACATCATATAAAAACATAAACCAAATCTACACATCATGGATCCCATATGCAGAATCATCAAAAGAATAGTCCAACGAGTCAAACATAATATAACAGTAGTCGACAGAGTCCAAGTATCTCTGAAAGAAACATAATAAAAAAGATAGGCTGATATGCATAACACAGGATCACTATGTGGGCTGAAGGTGGGCCTCACATCCACCCCCTCTAGGTATGAACATCCTCCTGGAGTTCATCAAAGAGGTGCAGATACTGGGCCCTCATCTGAGCTGCATCCTCCCATGAGGCTGTGACCTCATCATAGCAATCCCACTGGACCCTAACTTGGTCCAGCGTTCTGCCTCGAAGTACCAATGTCCGACGAGCCAAAATGCAAATGGGCTCTAGTGCTAGCTGGCCATCTGACTCCACCTGCAAGGCAAATCAAATCATATCTTGTCATAAGAAATGCTGGCCATCTGACTCCAGCTGGCCATCTGACTCCACCTGCAAGGAGAGTGATGATTAGAAATAAGAAATTGAGGACCTAAAAGAACAAATAGAGAAATAGAAACAAAAGATGGATCATGCCTAAAATTGGCTAATCAAATCATATCTTGTAGGCCTCCCCCAAGGACTGATGCCATTTTCTTAAAAGAGCAATTCCTTATGTTCTAGTTAATGATGACTATCTAGGATAAAGACTCTAAGTTTAGGACAACTAAAGAATTTTATGGTTTATATCAAACATTTCCTGTTTGATAGAAGAATTTTCTTTGTGAGTGGTATCTTCACAATTTCATCATTCCAAATGAAACTGATTGGAATCCCTTACTTTACATAGGGGATGTACATCTGAAAGGATTAATGTCTTGGATGTATAACGAAGCCAACTATGACAGATAATTGGATAATTATAGGGATCAGGAAAAGTAAGAGCATTTACCTCTATGAACTCAATCTAGTAAGCCAGATGTTTTGTTGAGAGATTGGTTTAGACTTACCTATGGAAAAACAAAACCAAAAACCAAACACAAGATATTTGCTATCAGAGATAAATTTTATAGAGAATACCAGGGATTGCCTTATTTCACATTCCAAAGAGTCATAGCTAGAGTAAGGAGTAGATGGAATGGATTGTCTGAGGTTTTCAAAAATTCTGAGCCATACAATCCTATTAATTTAGAGGTAGTCGTAAATAGAGCACCGAAATACATGCAATTAGGGAGATAAATTAGGAGAGAACTTTGGTGTCCTCCAACCTTTCATCCACCGATGCTCTTGTGGCCATTGTATGACATTAACACTACAAATTTGGATGAGCTACAGGAAGATTACCGAATGGACTATTCAGAAAGAACTAGAGGGTTCTACTACACCTTCAAGAGCAAGAGGAGAGGTAAAACTAAGGTTGGAGAATTCAAAGGTGTTTCCAAGAAGTGTAATGCTTGAGGACTCGCATTATTATTGTTGGGGAGAAAATGATGAGGCTAAAGTTTTTATTTATTTTATGTTGTTTTTATGCTTTGTTCCTAGACATTACCAAAACATTTGTGTGACTTTTTAAGTGCTTGAATTTGTATACATACTATAAGTAGAGCTAGATCCACAAACTTATGGGCAGAAAATAGTAGACACACCTTGCTAATATATATATATATATATATATATATATATATATATATATATATATATATATATATATATATATATTGCAGTATTTTATATAATTATTTTAATGTATGTCTTAATATTTGGATGAAATTGACTAAGTTGAATACTTGAATATACATGCATATACTACTAATCTATCAGGAAAGAAGGAATGACTGGAGAGTTAATCGGTTGCATTGACAAGGAAGTGATGAATTTTTAGCCATGGTAAGAAGAATCATTAAGACAGCCGTGTGACATGCTTGCAGTATTGAAGGAACAAATGTCTCAGGGAATATAGGGGTACGGCCATGCTAAATCTCCTCTAAAATCAATATTCTATTAAAATGGTTATTTAGTCTTAATTATGATATTCTGTTGTGGACTGACACACTCTCCCTTCTTCATGGATGAATCATTCAAAACTTATCCGAATGTTCAAATGTCAATCCTCTATATATAGGGATATGATTGTTGGAAATATAGTTAGACAAATGATTGTATTACTATTATATTAAAGAGAAAGGTACTCTTTGGTTCTATGTATTGTTCTGATGCAATTTTTTTTCTGAATATATATGAAATGAAAGATTAATTCTAAGTTACTTTTTGTATTCATAGTTAACAGAAACCAACCAAGGGGGCCCACTTGGGAGGTGGAATAGATTAGAGTAGATTAAGTAGTTTAATTGTTTTTAGTATTTGAAGTAACATCCATTTCTTTTTCCTGCAACATTATATTTGTGCATGTTCCTGCAGCATTTGCAGATATAGTCATAGTACATGCTTTGGAATGGTAGAATGGGTTAAAGTTAAACTTATGGCTGTTTACATCAATTTAATTTATTCACGTGTGTGTTTTAATTTCTTGCAACAATAGCCTAGTTCTTCCTATGCTTTTTGCTTGCGTGCAACTTAAGTAAGATGACTTTATGAGAGGCTTAGTGCAAAAACCATGTTGTCCCATTTCAAGTATACGTCCATGGGTTGACAATTTAAATGCACTATGTGATAGGGAAATAATACCTGATCTGAATACACTATTCCTAGGAAAAGCTTTGGCATGATTATTATTACCTATTATGGGTCTGTTCAGTATCCACATGGGGGAGATGCATATCAAGAGAATAGTCAACATTGTCTTCTAATGGTTCATCCCAAATACAAAGATTATTGAGAAAAAGGATTATTACCTTGCCTCAATATGTCCTCATGAGAAGGAGGGTCCTTAGGATATAAAAATAAAATTAAGATTATAGAAGATATTCATGATGAAAAACCAACAAGACATGTGAAAAATTTATGAAGTCATATGTATTTTTTTCCAGTGCAAGTGCATAAACAAGAAATGAAAGGATCTATATGAAATGCAATGATTACTAACTAATTCATGAAAAGAATATTTTGTTTTTGTTTTTATTTCTCTAAATGAAATGAGAGACAATGTAAAATGAATTTTTTATGTCCATTTTTTTAAATTGAAAATGAATGCATAAAATGAGACAATGTAATACATACAAATAAGATTTAAGAACCAAATCAAAAGTGAAAATGTTATGACTCAAGTTCACAAAAATGTACAATAGAAAAATCAAAGCAATGAAAATAGGTTAGCTCACCTCTCCTTTCCAAGATTGCACATTTGGAAGGAAAATTCCCCCAATAGACTCATGAGGTGATTCAAGCGCTAAATGGAGACAATGGTTTCCTTATCTAAATATGTAATTTTGAAATGGAAAAGGATAATAAATATAGTTCAATTCAAATTAGGAAATAAGAAACTTTAGATCTAAATAACTAACAAAAAAAAATAAAAATAAAAGTGTAACAATTTTTTTGAGATTTTGACACTGTAACATGCATTCCTATAAAATTTTAGCCTATTTTTAGGGTATAGGTCAACTAGCTCAACCCGTACTTGAGTATAGGTCAGTTGGCTTGATCTGTAACTAGGTTTTCTACTTGAAACTTTTAGGATCACTCTAAATGTTCCCAATCTTCCTAGAAAAGATTTGGAAAATTGGTAGCCTATTCTTTCATGCAAAAAAATAGGGAAGAAGGTTGGTAAAAGAGGTTTACCTTGGTCAAACCCTTGTTTATGCATCAACCTTTAAAATACAATGAAATGATATAATGTAAAGATGAAATAGGAGCTATATTTGAACTAGGAATTACCTCATGCCTTGATGATGCAATGCTTCTTTGGACATGATCACAAATGTTAATGCAATAGCTTGGACTCCATTAAAAAAAAAAAGGAAATCATGAAAGATAAGCCTTGTGAAATTGTGTTGTAGTTTTCCATAATGCTTGATGATGAAGGAGAATATTTTGAATACTTGTACACTTAGATGCTTGAAGACCATGAGAATGTTTAGATGCAAATTTCTTGATTTTGTGATCATTAATTCTTGAGGATAGTAATAGAAACCAAAATGTTGAGAGATAGGGTTTTTATATACCTCGCAATATCTTAGGAGTTAAAACTCATCTAGGTCAATTGTGAGTCCAAATCCTCTGATGAATTTCCAATACATGGGTCCAGTTTAAATTTGGGCCCAAAATGTAGGGTGTAGATTAGCTAGGCTGACCTATACCACCTATTTTAGGGCCAAACTAGAATTGTGGGTCCCAAACACTTAGTCAATGCATGAAAAGATCTGATGGTCAATTTAGAGGTTGAGATAGAATTTAAATGCCTTAAGTTGTGATATAGGACTTGGGTGATGAAATGAATTATGAGATTGGAGAAAAAGATAGAGGAGAAAACCTATAAATAATGTCTTACCCCAAGTTTTGAGGAACTTAATTTAGAAAAAGACTTATAACATTAATTTAAAGGTCTAGTGGGTGCTATGAGAGTTTGAAATCAATATGGAGAATGATTATCAATGGTAGATTCCCACTTCCCATATACATTTGAATACAAAATCCACACTTTGGCCAAATCTGATTAGCACAATCCAAAAGTATGAAGGGGTGCTAATGCGTGATCTAGAAAAAAGGATGATTTTAGGGTATTCCTTGTGTAAACATAAAATTATGTATATGATATTTAAAGTACTTATGAAATGATAACTAGAAATGCATGATATTAGATATAATGTATTAAACTAAATTCTCAAGGAAAACAAGAATAATGAACTTACCTTAAGAGCTAGAAGAGGACAAGTGAATTTTATATCTATAATTGACTATAAAAAAAATATCAAAATTGGGAACCATTTGGATCTATAACTCTGAGACTTGTAAATCTTGACTATGAAATTTGCATACTCTCAAGACAATTCTTACCCAATTTGGCATAGTCCCAAAAAGTCGGCCTATTCATGGAAGGGTAAAAACTAATAAAATTTGTAGAGGATCAATCTTTGGTTCTAAAACCCTAAAAATCTTGATTTGCAACTTTTTCACATGTTTCTTATTGTAAGAAAAAAGGGGAAAGCTATTATAGAAAGGAGATTCCCTTGGACAGACCCCTGCATAGGAATAAACTTTGAAAGGAAATAAGAAATGCATGCAAAACAAGATAAATGTAAGCATTCACCTTTCTTGTCAAACCCTCATGGATGGATGTTAGGATCTAATAAACCCATGAAGATGTTTGCATGTTCAAAATGTGTTGTAGAATCAAGTATTTCATCACAAATGCAATTGATCTACATTTTCCAAATCCTTGATCTTGAATGCATGTATGTTTGATCACTTTAATGGAGAAGAAGAGGAAAAAGGATGGAAGTGGATCTTCTTTCTTTCTTTGAGAATTCCTCTACTTGGCCACCATAGAAGAGAGAAACTTTCTTCAAAATGAGAGAATATTTCCTTTAAATAGATGGAAGAAGACTTAGAGATCTTGATTTGGGAGCCTTGTATTCAAATCTTGAATCCCAAAGAGCACTTGAAATCACCAATAATTGCTTGCACATAGACTTGATTTATTATAACAAGATTACATATGGATAATAATGGATTTTTCTTGAACTTGTAGATGTCAAAATGAGAAGCTTGCATGTCCTTTTATACTCATTTAGGGTCCATAAATGACAGGTCACCCACAACTAAGGTCAAAAAATGAAACACCTCCACATTGGGCCCAGAGCCCACTTAAAAATAACCCCCAAGGACTACCCCAAATTTGGCCTAGTCCCACAGAAGAAAATTTAAATACGGCCTTCAAGATTCGGGAAGTGTGAAGAGATTCAAGGAGAGAGGAAAAAGAAGAGTGAGAAATCAAGCATAAACACATTCAGATCTAAGAAATTACTAAAATAGGGCCCAATAGGTCCTTGAGATTCTAAATAAATCAGTGATAACTTTTTAGGACAGTACATTTAGCCCCCACTTTAGTGGGAGTATGAGGAAAAATCATGCTCATGATAAAGTAGATCAAATGCATAAGATGAACTCATCAAGGTCAAAGAGACAAAGAAACATCAAGCCCCCAAGTGACTTAAGTCCTCATTAAATCTAAAACTAAGATAAGAGAGCTATAGAAAGAGAGAGAGAGAGAGAGAGAGAGAGAGAGAGAGAGAGAGAGAGAGAGAGAGAGAGAGAGAGAGAGAGAGAGAGATCATCTTAACCTAGCAAGATTGTGTGTCTTATTATGAATCACACAATAAGGTGTTACAAAAGATGGCATTGAGAGTTATAGAAAGTTTGTGTACCATGCTAGTCAATTCATCAAGGATTTTTCCTTAACGAAAGTGTATCTAATAAGGGACTTGGAAAAGGAATGAACTATCGTAAGGGAAGGTAAGCTTTCTTAGGGGCCAGAAAAACAAAGGAAGGATATGTCCTTAAAGAAAGTGTATCTATAAGGGATCCAAAAGATCGATCTATTCTAAGGGAAGGTAAGCTTCCTTAGGGATCAAATAGAAAAGGAGGATTTGTCCTTAAGGAAAGTGTATCCATAAGGGGTCCAAATGAAAAGCAACATTTAAATGGTGTGTGTGTGTGTGTGTGAAAAATGTGAGCAGAGTGTATGCCCCCGTGTTAAAGTGATTGCAAATGCCTCAATGAGAGAATTTTTTTAATGTAGTGTACATGCATCCACAAATAATATTTTCACTATGAAATGCCCCCAAGAAAGGACAAATCAAGGGAAATAAAAACATGACAAAAGAGAGCATAAAAGGGATCTATCAACTTTGGGGTTGTATGGTCATATGATAATATGTGAAAAATTATGTCAAAATGAAATTTCATCAATATGGACTCTTAGTAGGGTCGATTCCTTAACATGGATCACAGTGTAAAAGACTCCTAACATGGTATGTCCTTTAACCAAGACCTATCTATTGTAATACTTGGATCCTAATAGGGCAAAAACTCTTAATAGGGTTATTATACTCATAGTGCAGATATTTGTGGGTACCATCCCCACTAGGGTTTTTCCCTTAACAGGGTTTTCCTCGAGAAAAATTCTTGGTGTTCATGTGTGTGTTTTATTGTTGCATTTACTTTTCAGTTCAGTATTTTTTGTTCAACAATAAGTTTGAGGTTAAAGTTAAACTATTAAATATTGGCATCAACTGATTCAGTCCCCCCTCCTCTCATTTGATTAGTACATTTTTATTCTAACAATATGCTCATGATTTATGAATATGTTCTATGATTATGTTTCATATGTATACTTACAATTATGGACTAAACCATGTTATGAGATGAACATAATAAATATATATTTTATGATTTTTCTCTCTATGGTGTGTTTGAATGATGAGGGAAAAAGTCATAATTACTCTTCGTGTGAGACCCACACAATGTCTCAATCCCCTTCATTGTCTATACTATTTTCTATAAGGTACTTTGAATCATCTCAATTTCATATTAAAATGATCATGAATTGATGAATAAGAGAGAAAGCCCATTATATCCTTTCTACATTAATTGCAATTTTTTAGATTTTTGGTACTATCTATTCATCAATTACATGTTCTCTTTTTTATTGACACAATCTAGAACAAAAAGACCACTTAATATCTTCTAGAAAAATCTTTGTTTCCTACCTTAAGGTTTCAGGAGTTAAACATTTAGACCTCATAGTTCTCCCCCTCAAACCATAGTTTTGGACTAATTGTTAGGAGTGACATCAGAAAAAGAGAGTGGAAAACCAACAAGGGATGCCAATTCATCTAATTTTTTTTAGAAGAATTTTCTACATAAGATTTAGTGAACACCTTTTGATCTGATTTCTTTACCCAAAATTTCTTCATTTTTTATTTTTCTTTTTTGATATCTACTACCTTCATTAGAGTACTATTTCATTTAGTGTTTCTTCTACAATATTTTGCAATATGACCAATATTATTGTAATTGTAACAAATCAGACCTTTTTGATAACTTCCTTGGCTTGTTCTGCTTCTATATCTATAGCCAAATCCGCATGCTAATTCTTTGCATCCAACCTTATTGCATTCATAAAAAGTGTCATCAAAAGGTTTTTTGCATTAAAATTGAGATTGAATTATTCTACATTCATTGGCCTTATGATCAATCTTGTTATAATTATGGCATCTTAAATTAATTTGATCTCTTTTATATCAATTTTCATATACTATAGCTTTACGTCCAAATTGTTTGCAAACATAACAGTTACCTTTAAAGATGAACCTCTAAGTTTCTAGAAGATGAAAATATTTTTTTTTTTTTTGCCACCTTATGACTTGATTTATTGTCATCTTCAAATCCCAAACCTACTTTTTTACAATTTTGTCCTTTTGAACTTAGAAAAACATCAAGAAATCCCTTTCCACCTTTCAATTTTAACCCTTTTTCAATCTATTCTTTGGCTTTTTCTAGTTCATTTTTTAGTTTGTACAATTCCTCTTCAATTTTGGAGAAAACATTAGACTTATCTTTTAATTTTTTATGAAGATCTTCAATATCCCCTTTTGCATCTTCCAAAAGAATTTCTGAAATAGAATTTTGTCATCAACCTTCTTTAGTTTAAATTTGGTAGAATCCAAATCAGCTAGAGTACATTTCATCTCTTCTTCCAAAGAGTCTCAACTTCACCATCCTCATCCCAAGTGAAATACCCCCAATCATATATATCATTTAGATTTTCTTCAAACATGGTTTACATGACTTCCAAATCAACCTCAAGAAATTAAGCTTAAAGTAGAGGAACCATGCTCTGATACCAATTTTTGAACATAGTCGAGAGGTTGAGAGGGGGGAGTGGGCGTGAATAATCCTACATAAAAACTTTTTCTTCTTTAAATAATTAATTGACAAGGTTAAACATTCAATTTAAGTCATGCAATCAGAAGATTTTAAAAAGATAATAACACCAACTTTTTATTTGTGGAAAACCCAACTAGGAAAAACCATGATGATAATTAACTCATGGAAAGACTTCACTATATATATGAGATGAATACTAGAAGTGATCTCATTTCTCAAAACTCTCTAACAGAGGCTCATAGCTAGAGTAGAAAGATACAAAACATAATAAGATGGTTTTAATGTCAGAGACATACTACTTACAATACAAAATATATTACATAGTATAGAGTAATTTGAATTAGAATGAATAAATCATCTAGGTATACTACACTTTGATCTGGCTATTGATTCAACCTGTATCTAAAAAATCTGGATATTCTACAATCTTCCTTTTTCATTCAAAAATAATACTTTGTACAAATACTTTTCCAACCATAACCCAAATATATACAAAAAAATTTCTTTTAAAAAATATGACCGAGTCAGCCAAAACCTTTTTCCTTAAAAAAAAGACCAAGTTGGCCATATAAGTATTGTAACATGTGAAGTGGAATTTAAATCAATACATGTCATCCAAAATAGCTAGAGCATGTAATTCTACTAATTGCAACCATAATCCAAACTACTAATCATCCCACAAAAGATTATATCATGCATAGCCAAACCATCAAGAATATTCGGAACCAACAGATAGTTGAGACCAAAAAATTATCCCAAACAAAACATATAAAATGGAAATGGTAATGATTACCCTCAAGTTAGGTTTGAACCAAAAAAAACCAAGCCACTATCTCCCTTCTGTACCCAAAAACATTTTCCCAAGACTTCAAAAACAAGATAAGATTGCTTTGGTTCATAAACATTCCACTTCTTTACCACAAAATACTCCAAAACTAAATCTCGAAGCATATGGACAATGTTGAATGGACTAGTTTCACATTAATGAAAAAATAAACATAATATCAATAATAAAATCTTCTCTACACCTCCTACTGCACCAAGTGAACTCATAATTCCATGACTTAATATTAACAAAATGCATAAGGAGAATATTCTCTTTAAACAAATATGAGGATGAATCAAGCCAAGTTTAATTCCTCCTAGTTTCTCTTCCAAACTAGTGATTGCATTAAAATCTCCCACCAAAATGTAAGGCCAATCAGAATTAAAAGATCTCACATATCTAATGTGATTGATAAATCTAGGCTTTCAAACAAAGTTAGTTGGAGTTCATAAATATTGGTAAACAAGAGTATTTTTCTAGTGTCAAAACTAGAAGTGATCATTGAAAGAGAATACCTATTAAAAATTCACCTACAAGGAATGAGCTTATGAAGATCCCATAGGTGAGAAATACCTTTAGCATTTTCTTAGACACCAATTAACTTTCACTTAACACTCCACTAGAGATTGGGAGAAATATTAGCCATGCCTTCCACAAATAACTTAAATTCCTAAATAATTATCACATTTGGAGAATGAGCTCTAGTAAATTCCCTAACAACCTTTTTTATAGGAATGTTGTTCAACCCCTTGCATTCACTATAAAATTTTCATCTTTAAAAGTTGGAAAAGTGGGAATCAATGGTCTTAACAACCCATGATTCCAATAAATTATCTTCCATCAATTTATTATTCTCTTGATCTTTCTTTCTTCCAATCTTAGTAGACTTCTCCTGGATATTCATTTTGAAATTCTTTTGTTTCAAACCAAGAATGGGTTGTGTTTTAATATCATCCCTTAGGTTAGTGGCACTCACTTCAAGAGGTAGGGATCATATCCTTGAGTGTTTCCTTTGTTTTGGATAGACCCAAGTCACACAGATCATCCATGGGTTGATCAATTTCCTTGTGAGCAACCATGTCCTCCCCTTGAAATTTAATTTGATTCTCAACCACCCCCAACCCCCATCTCTTCTAATTCTAATAGCTTGGTACTTGCATGCATACATTTTGGGTTAATCAAATTCTTATCAAAATATTCTAGGGTATCAAAGTAGTTAGAAAGCCTCTCAGACTACTTATCCTCGAGTGTTCTCTTCAACCATCTATTCCTATTTGAATCTTGGAATAAACCCTTATTTATCATTTTCTCCTTTTCTCACTTATGTCAATCCTTTATCCTTCATTGGTTGCACATGAGGGGCTTTATTGGATGGAAAATCTCTTGAAGGAGTCCCTGTAGAACTATTTTTCACACATTTTTTTTGCATATGTCCATACTCATGGCATATATGACATGAGAAAGGTATAAATTCATAATCAAGATGTTTCACCCATGAGGTGGATCCAACCCAAAATCAAGTTCAACATAGATATGAGGTCAAGAAATTTCTCTTTTATTCATCGTCTACAACGATGGACCCACCAACTTTAACAAAATTTATTCTATCATATGCATGATATCCTTTGGCTGTAACTCCAACAAGAGCCAATGAATTCTTATCCACATTCAGTTCGGATCCTAGATGGGAGCTCCTCAATCAAATAAAATCCTTTGTGCCACAACTTGATCAATAGATCCAATTGATTGTGAAAATAAGGATCAACTTTAAAGGCCTTATTATGATATACTAGACAAGAGAAAACCATTGCGAAGTAGCCATTGGCTGATATCATGATCTCTAAATCCCCTTTAGGGTTCTAAGTCCAATGAACCTAGAAAACTCTAGAAAGGGAAAAGAAGCATGAATTCCCAAGAAATTGCAAATTAAAGCATGATTCCTAAGGTAATTTACATCCTTCACGTCTAAATCTACTTGAATCAACTAAATTATTATTTATTGGCTTCTTTCCAAGAAACCATTAACTTTTTGGACCTTAGAATTTTTTCTCTTCATGTACCCCTCCACATGCAAAGTCTCGTTGAAAAAAATTCTTCCAATATCATATCCTTATAGAGTATTGATGAAATCCTAAAACTACATCTAAAAAATAAGGACTTTCTTGAGAGGGTAAACCCTTTTTCATAGCTTGAGGACTTGATAAAACCCACCCCACACCTTGAAGTAAAAAATATCTCCATCTGTTGTGGTGTGACACAAAAATGACACTTTGAATATAAAGAAAACCCCCACAGGTTTCCCTTCATACACCCCACAATGTCCTATCTCCCTCCTTAGCAACTTTTACTTCCACTATGACTAGCATAGAGAGTAACAAAGAAAAGAAATGGCAGGACTACAATTCAAACCTTATCCTATGCAACCTCCTTGAAATTCCTTCAGTATCTTATTCATCCACACCTAATAGATATTACATAATCTCTCCCTCATGGCTGACTCTTCATATAAAACTTTTATTTAAATTAATTATTGGGATAAGGTTGATTAGCCACATCCCTAACTTCATATTAATGTAATAACTTCAATATTTTCATTGCAAACACACACTCTTCCTTAGAACCCCACCAATTATCAAGCTCCTCAATTCCTTTTTGATTCACCTAGAAAAAGGAGGGCATGCCTTCTTAAGTACATCCTATTGATGGCATACATCCATTTGGTCCCTCTACCTTGAATTCATTTCTAATGACTCAAGTTCACATACACTAGTACATTTGAGACCTTTTTCTGACTACTGACCGTCAAAATTCTGACACTATCCTATTGATCAAGAGACACCACCCATTGTTTCAGTTTTGCAGTCGAAAAAAATGATGGCTACAATTGGTGTCGTAATTACAAGGACTATGGCCATCAAAATATCCATTCAAAAATGGGCTTCGAACATGGAAAACATACCATTGGGTCTATTTGTAGTTGTGGCATGTTTTCGATAGATAGTTATCGTTTGTAATTTTTTGTCGATAATGATGTTGTACATGTGACGACTAGCTATTAGATATTTTTGATAGATAGTCATCGTTTGTAGTTTTTTGCCAATGGCGATATTGTACATGCAACATCTAGCTATCTGATGTTTCTGACAGACAGCCATCATTTGTAGTTTTTTTACGATGATGATGTTGTACATGCGATGGCTAGCTATTAGATGTTTCTGACAGATAGTCGTCACTTTTAGTTTTGTTGTCAATTATTCTATGGTTTCCGTCGTAACTCTGACAACTCACACTATTTTATTTTTTTAAATATATATTTGTCAATTAGGTTTGGTATCGATTCAAAATGGTGTTCTTGTAGATCTGGTTCATTGTTGGTTTGAGCTAGTGGCAAATTTGATTCGAGGGGTGCAATTCTTGTTGGTGATGAGCTTTTTTGTTGAGGCATGTTCAATGTGTATTTGGGGTACAAAAGGCTTGTCTTAACATGGACGAGATTTCCTTGCAATAGATCAGATCAAGTTGATTCTTGTGTGATCTAGAACAAAAATAAACATCTCAAGGAGATGGATCATGGTAGTGACTTGAGTTCAGCGTGGAGATCTGTGATCGATTTGATGCCTGATTGTGCTTGTGAAGAGAAGATGAAATTTGATGCAGTGTGGATTGGATGTTGGATCTAGATGCGTCGACTTGAGACTTGTGATTTGTTTTGAGAGGTCGAGAAGTAGATCTATGCCTTTGGGGAGTCAGATTGAAAGCTTGGAGCTAAAATGTTTGGTGATGCAAGATTGTGGAATGCAGATTGTTGCATTACTTTCAAATCTAGACTTGCAAGGTGGTTTGGTGAGTTGAGGTCTTTTATTCCTGCTCATGATTTGGTTATTTCATTCGGAGATGACTTTACAGTAGATTCGGTAGTAGCTCATGGACTATTGAGTTGAGTCTGGAGACTTGGATTTGGACTAGATCTGAGTGAATCAAGATTTGTGACAGTGACTGCTCCAACACAAGAAGCTAGTACAGCGCTCAAAGATGCATTATTCTCGATGTGTTTGTGAGATGCAAACTTGATTGCATTAAGATCTAATTCGAGTGACTTCTTGACATAGGAAGTGTTTGGTTTTATTTGGATGCTCTTCTTTGGTCTGAATTGGATGTGCTTTGTTCCTATAGGGTGTACCAGTGACTTGACTTGGAGTTTGAGTAGATTGTGCATTAATCAGATTGAAGATAAAATAGAGCTACTCTTTGCATTGTTGTTGAGATCGGGTTGTGACGGATCATTTGGATCATCTACCGGTTTTGCCATAGTTTCGAGTGAGTTGGATTTTATGGTGAAGGAAGGAAAGTGAGAAGAAGGGAATGGAAGTTTCTTCCTCTCTTCTAATAGGCTCCTATATTTTAGGATTTTGGCCTATTTATGGAAAGCTTGGAAAAGGGTTTAGTTGATCACCCACTCTCTAGATTTGGAGACCATTCTTTTTGGAAGGAGCTTAGGAAAAAGCTAGTTTGGAAGGAGTCTCAAGGTTTTCAGATTTTCAACCTTTTCTTGGATAAAGGTAGGCCCTTGTGATATTTTTGTTAGTTCTTTCATGTTTTGAACTTGGAGCTCCATTAATGGAGTCCATGGTTTTTTAAGGTTTTTAGTTTGAAATTTGTGTAATGATAAATGTTGTCTTTTCCTTTGTACAATCTTTTTGGGATGGGATTCTTCAAAGCTTACTCACCCTAGGGAGGGTGGAGTAACCTTGAAGGGGGTAGTAGGATGAAAACCTAGGATGTGCAGAGTCTCCCATGTGTGGAGAAATAAAATATGGGGTTCCATGATACCCATGATGCCAAGCATGGCCTATGGGCACCTAGGGGGCATAAGGAGAGTTAGACTAAATCTCTTGGAGATGGTCTTCTCAAGTCCATGTGTGGCTTGGGATATTTATATTTTTGTTGTGGCTTCTCCTCCTAGTAGTCCACCTCTACCCCATTTTCAAGAAGGTCTCTTAGAGGCCTTCCTCTTGTAAAACCTTGTTGGGAATATCATTTCAATGTTTTTGTGTCTTTCTTGTTTCCTTCATGCTTATGTGTCTATTTGTACCCCATTCCTTGACTGAATCCCCTATCTTGGGGGTGGCTTTAAAAAGGCCTAGGTTGGGAGGCAAGCCTCTGTGGTCAACCTCACAATATTAGGTACCCAGTTGATGTAGGACCTGAAAAATTATGGATTCAAAAAACTATCATTTTGAGTATTTTGTAAAGTTAAGCCTAAGGTTATGTTCGTAATGAAATTAGGTATTCCCATGTATATCAACTTGAATTTTGTTGTTATATTCAAGATATTGTTTTTCTTGAAATTAAGGGATTTCCTTAAATAAAATTGTATCATCTTAAAATGGAAGCACTTCCATGTTAAGAGCATTTATCCCTCCAAGTAAGTGGTTTGGGGAACACATTAAATTGATCTTTTCTTGGATTTGGCTTTCTCCCCGCTTTCCACTTCTTTTCTACACTTGATTCCTTCATTCTAGGTGAAATTAGGTTTAGGATCCTAAGGATTCTCCTTAATTTCCCTCTTCTATGGCTCTATTTTATAGGTAGGACTTACAAATAGGTCCTCTTAGACTTCATCATGTTCATCATAGGATTTTGTGCCTCTCCCTGGTACTCTACCTTGTTCTGGCATCATTTCTAGGTCTCTGGGCACCCCCGAGACCTCCTATTTCTCACTCTGACTAAGACCCTGAAATATGTGCCCTTAAGGTCAAATTTGACCTAAAGGGGTCAAAGTCAGCCTTGACCCTAACTAGGTCAAGGTCGAGCTCATCTTTGACCCTAGGTTTAAATTTCAAGGTCCCAAGATCTCCAATTGTCGGGTTTCAAAAATGATTGTTTTCTCACTTTCGGGTCCACTATTTTGGTCTCCGAAATGGTAAACTCTTAAATTATATTTAATTTAGGTCCATTCCTAAATATTTGAGGCCTAATTGGAATTTAATTCCCCAAGGTGGCCCCTCTAGAGGATTGTGCCCTAGATCACTATAAAAGGAAGCCTTCCTCTCTCATTTTCACATGAAGTTTTCTCCATCTCATTCCTTCATGCATCAAGCACTCTCAAGGAGACATTGGTAATCAAGTTTTGGCAATCAAGTTCTCCATCAAGAAATCATCCATTCAAGAATTCAAGTCCTCTTCTCCATCCAAGTTCTCCATTGAAGATCAAATATTCAAGCATTCAAGCCATTGAAAGGATTTGGTTCAAGCATTCAAGATTCATCATTCAAACCCTAGATCTAGCCATCATGATGGTGTGATCTTCCTTCAAGATCCTTTTATTCATCTTCAAGATCCATTCATTCTTCCCTCAAGGTGGATTCCAAGCATACAATCATGGATGTTTGATTTACATTTGTTAGTGTTGATTCCAAGCTTTCATATTAACATACTTGATTACATTTCAAATACAATTTGCATATCTATTGAATATCATAGCTTCATTGTTAGATCTACTTCTACTACTTGCTAGCATTCTCCATTTCAATTTCAATATTAAGGTTGATTCCAAACCGGGTTTTGACTAAGGCAAACCCCTACCACAACAAACAAAATCGCTTTTCTTGCAGGTACAGGTGTGGAATTTTGGATCTAAGAGCAGATTCGGATACCCTTTTCGGTGAACTTTCGAGATTTGCAAACAAAGCCAAAATTGACCTTCAGAATAAAAATGTAGTCTTTGACCTTTTATGAGGGTCAAGGTCGACCTGATCTAATCTCAGAAAAAGATTTTTGGGTTTTGTAGATCTCACAGTTTCAATCTAAAATTGCATAAATCATTAGTTTTTTAGATCGTTTGACAGGGCTTTCAGCTGATTCATTTTCGGAGGTAAGTACCTTTATTTCTTAATTTCAATATTAATCATCTACATTTACTTTTCATATCAATACAATTTCATGTAAGCATAAAATATTGGCTTTTGGGGTCTCTTTTAGGTGCAAACCATTGTTCTAGGACCCCATCCACATTTTATCCTTTACAAAAATAAAAAAAAGTTATATATATTTTATTATGGCATTTGAGTAAATAAAATTTTCCATTAAATATATATTTTAGAGTTATATGGGCTTTAGAAAATTTTGGGAGAAAAATTTGCAATATTGTGAAATCGATTAGTAATATATTATGGCAAGTAATTGAGTTTGTATGATTAATAATTTTTAAGGTCACTTTAAAATTGTTAGTATTGCCCAAAATAGCTTTCACTAAATTGAAATTAGCATCCCTCGTTGTTTATCAAATAACTTAAATAGATTTTATTATGGTTAAACAATGAGGAATTTATTTTAATTTTAAATTGTATTGTTATACTTAGAATTTTTTTTGAAATATAACCAAAAAAATAAAATGTTCGAAATAAATTTTTTATTAGCACATGTTGTTTAGTACGAATTATGGATTCTATTTATGTATTTAAAAGTAAAAAAAAAATTACCCCTATGTTCCCTGTTTTGGAACTCAGGTAATTACAATTTCACCAGTATTAAAAAAAAAATTATTTTTAAATATATTTATTTAATATAATTAATAAATTATATTATATATGTATTTAAAAAACTATCAAAGGTGTTTTAAATCCCATTTGGGATTGCGCACAAAGTGCGAGGCAAAAAAATATATATTTTTAAACATGGCAGCCGCTGTGGTCTGCACGCGAGTGCACCAAGATTCCCCTCCCTCGGCTGCTGCGTGTGCTTGGGGAAGGGTAAAGACATTATTAAAGATTTTTTTTTGTTGTTGTTTATATTAAATAAATGTTTTTAATAAACTTGTTTCTTTTTAAGATGTGTTAAATTAATTTATATGAACTTAAGATTTAGAATTATTTTATTTTAAAATATCTTCATGTCATTCTTTAAAAGATTTTTTTTTAGTGTTTATTCAGTTTATTAAGTGGGTAAATTAATGAGTAAAAAAAAGTTAATCTAAAATGTGTATTTGGAGGTTTTTTTTTTGATAAAAATGGACAAAGCCATCGATTTTTATTAATAATAACTACTTCAGTGGGGCTCCAAGAGGAAAGAAGTAGGAAGAAAACCTCCCTTCTCAGCCAATATATACAAGTTTACATAAGTGGTACCCTACCACCAAAAATTAAAATTTGCCAAAGAGGCTTACATTCGAAGGATGAGCAACATAGTTCATCACCCCAGGGAAAATACAAAGAAAGAACATTTACTAACACCTAGCCCCACGATTACAAAAACAACCACAAAATTATGAAGTCTGCACCATAGAGACATCAATGAGAGCCCCGAGTATGGCATGGGCATCTGCAACTACTAGAAGGGGAGGTTGAAGCTGTGGCCTCAGATGAAACCAATGGAACTCCCGGAACAACCTGACAGAATGATGAGGAGCCAACCAAACCATCATCTTGGGCATAGGCCAAGATCACCAAACAGCAGTCAAAAATGTTGAATGTGTGTACCCAGATTAAAATGGGGATGAAATCCACCAATGATGTCATTGAAGCACTGAAACCTACCCTGTCCTTACGGGAGATGCCAAGCTTGAAAGCATCAAACATTTTAATGTATCCTACTTCATTATCCAAACACGAAGGGGAGAAGATACCACCCACCCAAGCAGGAGATGCCCTGAGATTGTATCGGGCCACTGCGTTGTGTGTTGGTGCTCTCAAAAATTCATATAGTTTTGAGCCCAAGTTAAAAAATTTTTCCTAAGGCAATGTTCAGTGCTTCCAAAGAGCAGTTTAAAGGACCTAAGTTCAAGTGCATGAAAAGATGGGCCTGATGAATTTCATAAGCTACTACTTGGGGAATGGGTTCAACACCTTTCATTTGACATATGCAGTGGGTTCCAGCTCCTAAATTTTGAATCTGAAGTGTTTAGGGAGTAGCCATTTTGAGGTGTTCACTTAAATCTGCATTCTTGCCTAAGTGTCAAATCACTGTAATAGACCCTGTTTGTATTTGAAAATCTTGTGTCCTATTGAGTTTCATGCCTCGCCACTTTGGGAATGTTTACAATATATATCAGAGAGCCTATGTTTCAAAGCTTAATCCTTTTCGAGTCTGTTTGATTAGTTTTCGGATCTCCCAAAGTTGGTCTTCCAGAAATGTCCTATTTCTATGATCTGCCCAGTTTTCTAAGTGGCCCTATTTGATTAGTTATAACTTTTGACCCTGTAACCTGATTGATGAAATTCCTTTTGCCATGTATTCCAGTGGTCAAATACTTCTTTTGTTTCAATTTTCAAGCTATGATGAATCTGTTTGCCTAGTTTGCCAATCTAATTCTATTTGCAGTTTCTAATAATTTGATGAGGATCAGTTGCACAGTTTAGTTGGAGGCCCTGCTTGAATGAGTGCATTAAGTGCCCTGAGATCGATCATAAAGTGTTGGTTGTTGCATCATGTTGTAGGCATGGGAATAAGTCATTTTGCCAATTTTCAGCCTCCCATGTGCCCGTTTGACATGTTTGATGAAGCCATTTAGGTTGCAGATTGTTAAGTTTCTGTAATAGTGCATAGTTTAGTCTTCTGAGTGACCTACTTTGAGGTCCTGCCATTCGCACCTAGATTGAGGTCAAACATAATTGAAGGATATTCCATGTTTTGGACCTAGAAGTGTACTTTCCTCAAAATTTTAAAGCCTCTGCCAATCCGATTGATCACCTTGTTCAATCGATTATGTTTGCAATTTCTATAAATTTGATGGTTTTCAGTTCAGGATGTTTTAAGTATCCAACTTGGGAGATTGATAATTGATAATTGGTTGATCATTTGATGAAGCTAGTCATAGACTTGTCTTCTATGTGGGAGAGAGAATCTTTGTCTAAGTTTTCAGACTATGAAGTTTCTGTTTGATTAGATTGCAACGCCAGTAAAAGGTGTTCAATAATAAGAAAAAGGTGTGAATGGAATAATTCTATAAAATAACTATTTTCATAAATTATTAGCTTTTGAATGAATAATCATCTCCAATTGAGAATTACTTTGTTGTGATCTTTTTTGATGGTTCTTCTACTAGTTCTAGTGGCTCATCTCTAGTTCACCGTTTGATATTTTATAATTATCTCTTTCTGAGGTAGTTGACAGTGTTTGTAGTTTGTGATTTGCCTGCAATTTTGAACATGCATTTTTAAGATTTGAAATCTCTTGCTCCATTCATTGTTTGGTGAATCCCTTTGGCAGGGTGATTGTCTGTGGTACAAAGTTTGTGTCCACCAAGTTTCAACATTCAATGATATGTTTTCATTCGCATTTTAGTAGCACAACTAGAGGTGTTTTGTTCAGATTTGGCAACTGGCGAAGTTTCCAAATTTGAAGTTCTTTAAGGTTTCCGATTATCTGGGTTGGATCCATTTTTCGACACTAGTCCTTTTGAGTGTTTTTAGTGCCAGTTGAATGAAATAAAAAAAATTAGGCCGGACCCCTTTCGGGTCCAGCCTGCATCATTGTTTCAAGGTTATCTTTGATGACAGAGAAGTTTGATGGTCAAATAGGTGGCATTTCCATAAAATATAGGATGTGTTGATAGGATTGAAATGTCAGTATCATTATATGATCACCATTTTGGACGATACAACTATTGAGAAATGATAAATGGTCTAAGATCTTCATCTCAAAGAAAGTTGCATAGCCCTTGAAGATTTTTGTAATTAATAGCAACAGTAATCTAAAGGAAATAGAAATATACCAAGGAATAGCGTGTATAAAGGATTGTGAATGGTGCACCTCATACCAAGGAGAAAATACTCAAACTTGATGCTGCTCATACACCAAATGGAAACAACACACACCAAAATCAGATGTTGCTCACGTTTTTAGCAAAGTATTGGCACATTTTTTTATCTTGTGTGCACTTTGTTTAGAAAAGTATGTGCCTATTTTTAGGCTACTTTATGTATTGAAACAGAGGAAGTGCACATGTTGTTTCAAACAATGCCAATTAACACACAAGCCATACCAATTGGGGGTGTGTACACAGATAGGGAAGAATGTGCGTCTCCCCCATTGGGTTTTTTCATAGTTTGCAGAAGGAGTGTGCACTACATGAGGTTGCTATTTGTAGGCCATAAAGGGACTGATGGGAGGTGTGAGTTTTGAACAGGATATCTATTGCCCTCTACAAATCTGAATGTGTATGCATTCCTTATCCCTCATACCAGTTGGGATGTGCTGCAGGTATGCGCATAGGAGAGGGACATTGTAATACCACATGCCCCAGCTAATGAGAAACGCTCCAATGGTATGACCTTTGCATGCCATTTTCCCAGGCTCGAGGCACACTCATAAACTTGCATATGGAGGGTTGACTATTTGGCTTTCATGGATTGTGTATTGGGAAATTATCCCACATTGGTCTCGACTTGTTAATAAAAGGCATTTAAAACAATCCGAGTTGGGATAGATTGTAAAGTGAAGAGAGGAGGAGGCCATGTGTTGTGGGACCCCCCCAAATTTGATCGGCCAGTATGGTGCACTTAAAGATGTAATTTTGGATAAAGTAATATTATAAAGCAGTGAGATAGTATCGCACATCACTCACGTAGGAGAAGACTAAGATGTTTATATGGAAGAGCACACACATTCAAGCTGTGTCACGTGGACACCCATCTATGGAGCCTTCCTCATGCATGTGGTTCAAGGTAGACATGTCAACAGATGACATGGATTGTGGGCCCAAATAAAGGTAAGTTGTATTTTGATGAAACCTACACTTAGTAGATCTAGTGCATTGGGATGTGTGCCAACATCCAATGGACATCGTGAAAGTGCAATGACAAAGATGCTTAGTAGTTATGCTCATGGATCAATGACAGAGTGACATGTGGCACCTTGATGATCTGGAAAAATGGTACCATCAAATGCTCGGGTGGACAGTGGGACCAATCAAAATTTGACACTTGGCAGTAAATGATGACAGGGCAATGATGAAGCAGGATCGAGCAGATGGTCGAACACCTTGGGATTCATGCCAATCCAGTGGTTTTCATTGATCTGCTAAAATAAAGTTCTCACTCATTAACTTGGCGAAGTGGCGACAGTGCGACATGTGTCCTGAGGTGAGCTGACGAGTAGATGCACGGTCAGCGATACAAGCCAATCAAAGAATGACAAGTGGTGAAGGGTGTGCTGACAAGTGTGACATGGTAGATGAGGTGGACCAATGGATGAATTAGGTGATGCCAAGTGGCATGGGGCCCACCTCAAAATTTGAGGTCTACATAAAGTTATTAAATTCAAATTTGAATAGTCAAACTATATCATAAATTCAAAAATTTAAATAATGGAGGTTGTTCACAAAGAATAATGTTTGAGGGCTTTATTTTTACCCAAATATGCAAGTATTACATGTTTTTGAAATCAGCTCAGAATGAGGAATGAAATGGTGGTGTTTGTTTTCAGTTTTGATAGGGTTGGTGAGAGCAGTAATGGACTGTGTATTCTGAGATTGAGTTTGGGTAAAGGTGCAGATATTTTGTAAAGTTGTTCTAGAATGTAATTCTTATCAGATTTGCTTAAGATATTTTGGAAAGTCTTAGGGTTGAATGTATTGCCCTAAACATTCCCTAAATGATAGTTTCTTATTGTATCCTTGTTTTTATAAAAGGAATTTTGTGATCATTTAGAAAGGGCTTGCTGGAAATTCTTGGCACATGAAGTTGAAAAGCTAAGTGTGTATCCTCAGTCCAGATTCTAATATATTTTTCTAGCTGTATCAGTAAAGGGGAAAAAACCTCAAAATCCTTTGCATATTGTCTAGGTGTTGTATTCTAGAATAGTTTGTAATACAAGAACTTGAGTTCTCATACTTAATGCAATTTTTAGTTTTCAGTTTTTAGATCTCTCCTTCTGTTGTGTTTCTTGGGTTTTGAGTTTTCTAACTCTTTGCACAGGGTTTACTTGTGTATGTGTTTTATCTCTCAGCCTTGATCTAGGATCAGGTTAAAAGTCTCTGAGTGAAACATAGATTCATTTGGTTCAATCAGGAAGGATGTTTGTAAGTAGTGTATGAATCTGGTTTATTGTGTTTATGGCTTGTAATTTGTGTTCTTGTATTCTGTATCTATCTCAGATATATTGCCCAATGGACAAGGCACTGATCAGAAATTAGTATCTCTTGTAGTGATGCAAGTTTGGCATGGTTGTTTACATTTTTCAAGAAATCATTAAATCATTACTAGTTATTTTACTTTATTTACATTTATGTGTTATTCTACCCAGTGATGGAGAGTCAATGAGTAATAGGTTGTTACTTAGTACTTTCTCACTGTCATTTGTTGTAAGATCCAGTTATAGATAAATAATAGAGTTAGATCTCTTGGATCAGGTGTACCCACCTCAGTTTTGCAAAGCCAAAAGTGAAAAGGGTAGTCTTGTCCCTATAGTTGGTCCAGTTGCTTATAGATTTCCTATATTTGGAATTAACCATTCCTTAACATCAGTCATAAGCATACTGGTATCTCTTGGAGTGTAAAATCTTTTGAAGAACCAACAAAATGGTGAGTCTACTGGGGACTAGAGATTGTAATCATGAGTAAATAGTGCAGGTTACAAGTTGAGCTGGACTCCTCACCTGCCTATTTCAATCAGTTGATATCCCTAATGTTAAGAATCAGTTATAAATAATGCGAGTATGAGTAGAGCTTTGAATCCTAGCTAGCTTATTTTTTATCCAGTGGTTTCCATTGAAGTGCAAAGAGTCAGTTTGAAAATTTTTAAAATCATCTCACCAAGTTGTGAGTGGCGACTCTGAGATCCTATGTTTGATTAGTGCAAGGTTCAGAATAAAGATGTGATGTATTCGGCTCTGATAAATAGTATTTGAAATTTTGGTGAAGTTTTGTGTTGACTAGAAGAAGTATACAAAGACAAAGATAAACTATTATCCCTCTTCAAGGAGGTGGTGGCTCTATAAGAAAAGAGCCCGATGGAGCTATGAAGTGAGCTCTGAAACTTGCCATTGTTTCTAGCCAAAGAAAGAAGTGCAGCCTCGAAACTTACTAGGTATTTCTCATTAGATGTTTTGTATTTGTATAATCCTATTCGGTGAAAAAAGTCACCACATAAAAGGATTTTAAAAATTGTGGGTCTGCATATTTCTCCAGAGTTGTTTAAAAATTTGGGTTGTATCTTTGGAGAAATATGTATGTGTAAGAGGTTTTATGTCTGCATAAGTTGTTTGTAATAAAATCTAAAAACCTCATCAAGAGGAGGTGCAGTCCATAATGGATTCAATTAGAGGTCTTTCTGTATAGAGGTATGTGCCATTGTGTTTCAATGGCATACATGGTTTCTCGAATGATATTCCTACCAAGAGTAGGAAGTATTTGAAAGAGTTTAAGGGAAAACGATCAGATTCAACATATGATCATCTGCAAGAGTTTTCTAATCTAATGAGAGACTTCGAGATTTGTCATGAAGATGTCATCATGCAGTTGCTGGTTCAGACTTTGAAGGATGATGCCAGGGTCTGGTTCTATTCACTACAGGCAAATTCCATTTCTTCACGGGAGGACTTCAATTCAACTTTTATGGAGCAATTCGCTAAGAGAATTGATGTGAGTATCTTGCTCAATAAACTGATGGAGATTAAAATTGAAGAGGATGAATTGGTTCCCCCTTTCAACATCAGGTTTTCCAAAACATTAAGTGATATTCCAATGAGTTATAGACCCAATGATCATGTTTGTTTAGTAATTTATTTGGTTGCCTTCGGTAAAAAGATGAGCTTCCTATTAAGGAACAAAGAGCCAAATAATTTGCATCAAGCTTTCATGACAGTGATGGACATTGAAAATAATTTGAGATATAAAATTTTCAAAGGGTTTTTATCCGCTGGATTCCATTGTTATGAGGTTCCAATCGAAGAGGATAGGTGTAAATCAGAAAATGATTTTCAATGTCAAGGTGTCTCCATCTCTGTCGATCTTACTGATCATGTTTCAAGTTATGATTCTGAACAGAATGTAAATGAAGAGAAATTGCAGCAAACAATGACTATCCCTGATCTAGAAGTTAACATGGTTAGTGAAGAATCATGACATTTTCTTGATGCACAGATAGACATTTACAAGGGTTATATACCAAGTATATTTAAAACTAATTCCTCTAAGTTTGAGGTTGCAAGGACTTATTGTTTGCAATCAAATATTGAAAATGAAGAGAGGACATATTTTTCATCAGATGATGATAAAACCCCAAGTGATGAATGTCTATCAGTTTTTAGTGATGCTGAAAGTGAAGAGGATTCAACAATTTAAAGTGATCTTGATCTTCTTAAAGACAAGGCAATGGTTTATGGATAGCCTTGTCAAGACAATGAACAGTTATCATATGCTAAAGATGATTGTAAGAAAGTTGATATGACTAGAATAGTAATGCACTCCTTTGTTTCAGATAACAGTGGTGATGAAACTCATTTTTCAGTTTGTATGTTTTCAGCTTTTGATTTACCATGTGAAGTTATTGATCCAATAATGGATGAAAGCTTCTATGAGCCTGACTATGAAACCATGCTAGCTCGCTTTGCCTTTGAACCAGAAATGGAAGTCAGCTGGTTTGATGTAGGTACTAAAGATTTTGATATTATCAATAATATGGAATGACTTTCTTATCAAGAAGAAGTTAATAATGCTGAAAATTTATCCTACAACAATGAATTATGTCAAGGTGACATATAGCAAGGGGATAACATGTGCAACAAGCTATCTACCGATTTGTTTGAGCCACAATTTGAGACATTTGATGAAAGGTTGAAAGAGGTTTCAAAACTTATACCAGACTGTTTGTTCCATTCAGAGGTGTTTTCCTTCTTCCAGGATTTGGATGTAAAGAATGTTGATGTCCTATTCTTAGAGGATGTTGAAACAAGTCAGCAAGGACATGTTGGTCACCAATTAGAAAATGAATCTTTCAATTTTCTGATTTAGTATGATGATGTTTCCTGGGATAGATTAAATTTGAAGTCACAAGTTATATTTCAAAATGATCTTCTTAAACACATGTGCGATGTGCACATGATTGAGTTTCATGGGTTTTCTTTTGGTCTTCAAACATGTAATGAAGGTGTTGATTGCTTTCTGTATATAGTGCTGAAAAATCAGGGCAACATGTCTAATGGTTCAAAATTTTACATTGGTTGTAATTTTATGCCGGATACAAAAGTGTGTTCTTCAAGTGATAAGAAATCAGATTATCAAGATATGAAAAAGGGGTTTCCTTGTGAGCAGCCCTATGCAAATAGAAATAATGATGTTGTTTCCTTTTGTGATTATGATGCTGATAGTGGATTCAGTGAATATGATAATAATGAGGAAGAGTTCACAGTTGATAAGGTTTCTACTAAATTTTTTGAAGACCTCTCCTTTTATCAGCATAAGAGAATAACTTTATTGTCTCAATACAAGAAACATTTGTGCGAACATCAAAAAGATAAGTATGATGCGGATGAAAGTTGCTACAGTGATGATTTGATCCAAGAGTTTGCAGTCCCTATTCCAAACAAAAAGGAAGTTTTCGGCATCAATTAAGAAACCAAGGAGAATGAAAATAAAATCATGTATACACTGAACAGTGAACAAATCTTAGATCTCTTAGAAGCTGATTTTCAGAGGTTGAACATTTTGCAAGATTATAATGAATATGAGTGCAAGGAATATAAGAGTGTCATATATGATAAGTATGAGGATTCATCTGATGGTATGAATTCAGATTTTGATCAGATCAGTGTTAGAGATTCTTGTGAAAGTCAGAGCACTAAGGAAAGTAACGAATATGAATGTGGTCTCTCAGCCCTACAAGTTTTAGAAGAGACATTATTTGATCATCCAGATTCATGTGTCCAGGATATTGATAGAGGTTGCGAGGAGAGTGTTGGTTTTCAGTCATCTCATGAGGAAGTAATTTCCATTAGTTTGCAAACCGATCTTGCAACTAACCATATTGTTTCTTCACAAGCCAATGAACCAATTTATTTAGTGATTGAAGTATCTCACAAAGATAAATCTAAAGATCCTTTTCATTTTCAACCAGGTGAATTTTTAGCAATGCATGATGGTCATTACAGCTTATTTTTTGATGCATTGCTGGATAGACTTTATATTTTCAGTCAACATCAAGAAGAGGTAAAAGATGTTCCATTTTTTTTGGAATATGAGAAGGTTGGTTGTGATTAGAAGAATATGGGCTTTGGCAAGTTCAGAATTACCTTTCAGCTCAAATTTATCCACATATGTTGGCGGCATGTTTGTCTAAAGTTTTTCAGATTGCTTGTCTCATATATGGATCAAAATCATATGTTTGATAGAGGTAAACAATGATTTCAGTTTTGAGGCTTTGAGCCTTTGCAAGTGATGTATATTTTGTACAGTTGCTTTCTTTCAGTTTTGTGGTGTGTTCCTTTCAACCAGGTTTCCCAGTTTTTGAGAAAGAGAAAGTGGTCGGTTTTCATTTTTGAGTGGTCTGTTGTACCAAAGATTCTTGAATTCTTAGAATGCCCACAAGGGGCACTCATCCCCAATCAAAGCCACTATTGGTGCTCTCAAAAATTCATATAGTTTTGAGCCCATGTTCAAAGTTTTTTCCTAAGGCAATGTTTAGTGCTTCCAAAGAGCAATTTAAAGGACCTAAGTTTAGGTGCATGAAAAGATGGGCCTGATGAATTTCATAAGGTATTGCTTGGGGAAAAAGTTCAACACCTTTCATTTGAAATATGCAGTGGGTCCTAGCTCCTAAATTTTGAATCTGAAGTGTTTAGGGAATAGCCATTTTGAGGTGTTCACTTAAATCTGCATTTTTGCCTAAGTGTCAAATCACTGTAATAGACCCTGTTTGTATTTGAAAATCTTGTGTCTTGTTGAGTTTCATGCCTCGCCACTTTGGGAATGTTTACAACATATATCAAAGAGCCTATGTTTCAAAGCTCAATCATTTTCGAGTCCAATTGATTAGTTTTCGGATCTCCCAAAGTTGGTCTTCCAAAAATGTCCTATTTCTGTGATCTCCCCGATTTTCTGAGTGGCCCTGTTTGATTAGTTATAACTTTTGACCTTGTAACCTGATTAATGAAATTCCTTTTGCCATGTATTCAAGTGGTCAAATACTTCTTTTTTTTCAATTTTCAAGCTATGATGAATCTATTTGCCTAGTTTGCCAATCTGATTCCGTTTACAGTTTCTAATAATTTGATGAGGATCAGTTACACAGTTTAGTTGGAGGCCCTGTTCGGATGAGTGCATTAAGTGCCCTGAGATTGATCATAAATTTTTGGTTGTTGCATCATGTTGTAGGCATGGGAATAAGTCATCTTGCCAATTTTCAGCCTCCCATGTGCCTGTTTGACATGTTTGATGAAGCCATTCAGGTTGCAGATTGTTAAGTTTCTGCAATAGTGCATAGTTCAGTCTTCTGAGTGACCTACTTTGAGGTCCTGCCATTTGCACCCGGATTGAGGTCAAACATAATTGAAGGATATTCCATGTTGTGGACCTAGAAGTGTACTTTCCTCAAAATTTTAAAGCCTCTACCAATCCGATTGATCACCTTGTTTGATATATTCCATTTGCAATTTCTATAAATTTGATGGTTTTCAGTTCAGGATGTTTTAAGTATCCAACTTGGGAGATTGATAATTGATAATCGGTTGATTGTTTGATGAATCTGATCATAGACTTTTCTTCTATGTGGGAGAGAGAATCTTTGTCCAAGTTTTCATACTGTGAGGTTTTTGTTTGATCAGATTGCAAGGCCAGTAAAAGGTGTTCAATAATAAGAAAAAGGTGCAAATGGAATAATTCTATAAAATAAGCATTTTCATAAATTCATAGCTTTTGAATGGATAATCATCTCCAGTTGAGGATTATTTTGTTGTGATCTTTGTTGATGGTTCTTCTACCAGTTCCAGTGGCTCATCTCCAGTTCATCATTTGATATTTTTTTATTATCTCTTTCTGAGGCAATTGACAATGTTTGCAATTTGCAATCTGCCAGCAATTCTGAACGGGCATTTTTAGAATTCAAAATTTCCTGCTTAGTTCATTGTTTGGCGAATCCCATTTGGTAGGGTGATTGTCTGTGGTACAAAGTTCATGTCTGCCAAGTTTCAACATTCAATGATATGTTTTCATCAGCATTTTAGTAGCATGACTGGAGGTGTTTTGTTGAGATTTGGCGACTGGCAAAGTTTCCAAATTTGAAGTTCTTTAAGGTTTCTAGTTATTTGGGTCGGACCCGTTTGCCGACACTAGTCCTTTTGAGTGTTTTTAGTGCTAGTTGAATGAAATCAAAAAAAATTTAGGCCGGACCCATTTGGAGTCCAGCCTGCCTCATTGTTTCAAAGTTATCTTTGATGACAGAGAAGTTTGATGGTCAAATAGGTGGCATTTCCATAAAATATAGGATGTGTTGATAGGATTGAAATGTCAGTATCATTATATGATCACCATTTTGGATGATACAACTATTGAGAAATGATAAATGGTCTAAGATCTTCATCTCAAAGAAAGTTGCACAACCCTTGAAGATTTGTGTAATTAATAGCAACAATAATCTAAAGGAAATAGAAATATACCGAGGAATTCGTGTGTCTAAAGGATTGTGAATGGTGTGCCCCATACCAAGGAGAAAATACTCAAACTTGATGCTGCTCATACACCAAATGGAAACAACACACACCAAAATCAAATGTTGCTCATGTTTTCAGCAAAGTATTGGCACATTTTTTATCTTGTGTGCACTTTGTTTAGAAAAGTATGTTCCTATTTTTAGGTTGCTTTATGTATTGAAATAGAGGAAGTGCGCATGTTGTTTCAAACAACACCAATTAACACACAAGCCATACTAGTTGGGGGTGTGTACGCAGATAGGGAATAATGTGTGTCTCCCCCATTTAGTTTTTCCACAGTTTGCAAAAGGAGTGTGTGCTACATGGGGTTGTTGTTTCCAGGCCATAAAAGGACTGATGGGAGGCGTGAGTTTTGAACAGAATATCTATCGCCCTCTACAAATTTGAATGCATATGCACTCCTTATCTCTCATACCAGTTGGGATGTGTTGCAGGTATGTGCATAGGAGAGGGACATTGTAATACCACATGTCTTAGCTGATGAGAAACGCTCCAATGGTATGACCTTTGCGTGCCATTTTCCCAGGCTTGAGGCACACTCATAAACTTGCATATGAAGGAGGGTTGACTATTTGGCTTTCATGGATTGTGTACTGGGAAATTATCCCACATTGGCCTCGACTTGTTAATAACAGGCATTTAAAACAAACTGAGTTGGGATAGATTGTAAAGTGAAGAGAGGAGGAGGCCATGTGTTGCGGGACCCCCCCAAATTTGATCGGCTAGTCTAGCACACTTAAAGATGTAATTTTGGATAAATTATTATTATAAAGCAGTAAGATATTATCCCACATCGCTCACGCAAGAGAAGACTAAGATGTTTATATGGAAGAGCACACACATTCAAGTTGTGTCAAGCGGACGCCCATCTATGGAGCCTTCCTCATGCGCATGGTTCAAGGTAGACATGTCGACAGATGACATGGATTGTGGGCCCAAATAAAGGTAAGTTGTATTTTGATGAAACCTACACTTAGCAGATCCAATGCATTGGGATGTGTGCCAACATCCAACGAACATCGCAAAAGTGCAATGACAAAGATGCTTGGTAGTTATGCTCACAGATCAATGACAGAGTGACATGTGGCACCCTGATGATCTGGCAAAATGGTACCATCAAATGCTTGGGTGGACAGTGGGACCAATCAAAATGTGACACTTGGCAGTAAATGATGTTAGGGCAATGACGAAGCAGGATCAAGCAAATGGTCAGCCACCTTGGGATTCATGCCAGTCCAATGGTTGTCACTGATCCACTAAAATAAAGTGCTCACTTGTTAACTTGGTGAAGTGGCGATAGTGCAACATGTGTCTCGAGGTGAGCTAATGGGTAGATGCACGGTTAGCGGTACAAGCCAATCAAAGAATGACAAGTGGTGAAGGGTGTGCTGACAGGTGTGACACGGTAGATTAGGTGGACTAGTGGATGAATCAGGTGATGCCAAGTGGCATGGGGCCCACCTTGAAATTTGAGGTTTGCATAAAGTTATTAAATTCAAATTTGAATAGTCAAACTATATCAGAAATTCAAAAATGTAAATAATGGAGGCTATTCGCGGAGAATAATGTTTGAGGGCTTTATTTTTACCCAAATATGCAAGTATTATATGTTCTCAGAATCAGCTCAGAATGAGGAACACAATGGTTGCATTTGTTTTCAGTTTTGAAAGGGTATGTGAGAGCAGTAATGGACTGTGTATTTCGAGATTGAGTTTAGGTAAAGATGCAGATATTTTGTAAAGTTGTTCTAGAATGTAATTCTTATAAGATTTGTCTGAGATACTTTGGAAAGTCTTAGGGTTGAATGTGTTGCCCTAAAAATGCCCTAAATGATAGTTTCTTATTGTATCCTTTTTCTTATAAAAGGAATTTTGTGATCATTTAGAAAGGGCTGGCTGGAAATTCTTGGCACAGGAAGCTAAAAAGCTAAGTGTGTATCCTTAGTCCAGATTGTAATATATTTTGCTAGTTGTATCAGTAAAGGAGAAAAACCTTCAAAATCCTTTGCATATTATCTAGGTGTTGTATTGTAGAATAGTTTGTAATACAGGAACTTGAGTTCTCATACTTAATGTAGTTTTCAGTTTTTAGATCTCTCCTTCTATTGTGTTTCTTGGGTTTTGAGTTTTCTAACTCTTTGCACAGGGTTTACTTGTGTATGTGTTTTATCTCTCAGCCTTGATCTAGGATCAAGTTAAAAGTCTCTGAGTGAAACATAGATTCCTTTGGTTCAATCAGGAAGGATGTTTGTAAGTAGTGTATGAATCTAGTTTATTGTGTTTATGGCTTGGAATCTGTGTTCTCGTATTCTATATCTATCTCAGATATATTACCCAATGGACAAGGCACTGATCAGAAATTAGTATCTCCTGTAGTGATGCAAGTTTGGCATGGTTGTTTACATTCTGCAAGAAATCATTAAATCATTACCAGTTATTTTACTTTATTTACATTTATGTGTTGTTCTACCTAGTGAAGGAGAGTCAATGAGTAATAGGTTGTTACTGAGTACTTTCTCACTATCATCTATTGTAAGATCCAGGTATAGATAAAGAATAGAGTTATATCTCCTAGATCAGGTGTACCCACCTTGGTTTTGCAGAGCCAGAAGTGAAGAGGGAAGTCTTGTCCCTATAGTTGGTCCAGTTGCTTATAGATTTCCTATATTTGGAATTAACCATTCCTTAACATCAGTCATAAGCATACTGGTATCTCTTGGAGTGTAAAATATTTTGAAGAACCAACATTGTGAATGTCCTCTGAAGATGCAAAGTCCTCTCTGACCAACTTTGACACCACATTCATAAACTACACATAATCTTAAAACAAATCATAAAAATTTGAGAGAAAAATTGATAGAACTTGTGAATGAAAGATGCATCTCAGCGAAGATGGGATCAACACATAGTCATCGATAATCAATCGTAAGACCGAAGCTACTTCCACGGGCAAAGGCTTGAATACCACCTAAAAATGGTGAAGAAGATAATCCCTTGTAGTTGGACATTCCCAATGCTGAATTGGCATATTGATGTGTAGGTTTAGGGCCTTGTATTCTATGGTCGACATGACCTACGAATGACCAAAAGGGGGAAAGAAAACAAATAGGAAAATTTTTGGCATGAGATGTGGATGAGCTTGGATGAGGCAGGGCCCTAAATATAAGCTGAAGACGCAGGGGATGAGGATAGCCCCCATAAGCATGCCTTGTGAGAAATATATGCAATCTATACTTCATGTAAGAAGTGCTATTACCCATAAATGATCGGACAAAATAGGAGTAATAAATAGTACTAACACTGAGCACGAGGAGCCCCTTGAAAAGAAAGGTCACCCGTGCAAGTTAAAATGAATTTAAGCCAGCCCAACTACCAAAATGAAACCCCCTCCACCTCATCCACAAAGTACAAGGCACTTCAATTAATGGTTCGGGCATGGTACGTCAGCATTCCGTGAATGTAACTCCTTATCAACCTAGGTGGCACCATTTGAGTTGAGCAAGGAAGTGATAAGACAATCATTCTGCCAATGAATATCCCCCGAGAGGTGATTAGCACCTTATTTGCCAACCAATCAGCCAGGTCATTTGCTTCCCTGTAACAATGGGAGACTTTGTATTGTTGAAAGGATGGGAGGAGAGCCTAGACCTCCTTGATGATGTATTAAATCTCCCAACTAGAAGCTATCATGTTAATGAGTGCTGAGATGATGATTTGAGAATCCCCTTCAATGTGTATTTTCTTAATCCCTAATGATTTAGCCAAAAGAGTTCCCATGAGCAAAGCCCTAGCTTCAACAATGTTATTAGAACCAAATGGGATTCTCAAGCTCATTGCTCCAATGAGGATAGAATTTGAATTTTGAAGAGCACACCCAGCACCAGAAATACCTGGGTTTCCTTTGGATGCACCATCAAAGTTTAATTTGATAAAGGGCTCATCCGGAGGGATCCACTTGACATCTTTTATCTTCTCCTTATTTGATATTTTGCTTATCAAGACCCTATTAAACGGAATGGAAATGAGGGGCCATGAGTTCATAATTTTTGAGTCCTGGGAGATGAAAAGGGATTTGGAGGTTTTATTATCTTAGAGATTAAGTATTTATTAAATTAGTTTTATTTAAAATATAGTCAGTGTAAAATGAAATTTTGTTTCATTTAGTTTATTTTAATTTTTTTTTTTAAATATTAAAAAGTTTTGGTTAAGTTGTATAAAAAGATTAAAATTAATTTGTTTTATTGTATTATATTATTGTTTAGTATTATTTTATTAAAGTGTTGTTTTATAAAGTTGTTTAAAATGTTTTTTAGCATTGTTATTTTCGTATCAAATATTTATAAAAATTTGGCTTAAAATTGTATTTAAATTAGTTGTTAAAAGTTTAAGTTAAATGAGATTAATTATTAAAGTAAATAGCATTTTTTTAGGTGGAATTAAGTTAGTTAGCTTTTACATTTTATTTAGTTATTAAATGTTTAAACAATGCATTTAGTATGATGATTGATTTATTAAGTTAGATTAGTCATATATATATATATATATATATATATATATATATATATATATATATATATATATATATATATATATATATATATATATATATATATATATATATATATATATATATTCTTTTATATTGAGATATTTAAATATTAAATTTATTAGCATAATTTAGAAATTAGGATTTTATACTAAATTAGTTGACATTATAAGGCAAAAATGTTCATTTAAATCCTTGCATTAAAATACTATGGGAATTAAATTATAATGTTAAAAATGGTTAAATTTAAATAAATTAAATTGTATCTTATTTAGATTATTCTATTTAAATCTAGTAGATTTATTTATTTAAAGGTTTATCTTATAGTTTTTTTTGTAATCCACCTTATCATCGTCTAATAGTCTCGTCTAGGGTCATAATGACCTTATTATTCTTAATGACCAAGTTTTGTGTACAGTTAACTTTCGGTCAACTCTAGTCAACCCTAAGACAAGCATCTCAATTTATGTGCACAACCCTTACCAGTTATATTGTTGAACTTTAGATGCTTGTAGGAAGCCAATTTATGCATAGTTGACTTTTGGTCAACATAGTCAAACCTTGGACACCACCTTGGTTGGTGTGCACAAACCCTACCATGGTATGTCTTAACCCTTGTAGAATCTTGTTGGTCATACTTGGACATAGTTGACTTTTTTGGTCAACCCATGGTCAAACCTTGGTCAGGTCCTCAGTTTGTGTACCCAAATATCCCTAGATGTGTATTGTATCCTTATATCTTGGTTGCACGTACTTCAGTGCATAGTTGACTTTTGGTCAACTTAGGTTGACTTATAGTCAACTATCTTGTTTTGTGTGTCAATCGAAGCTAGTAGTCTAGGGAACCTTGTAGCTTGGTTTAGAACTATTTGATGAGGTTTGAATTTTGGTCAAACTTGGTCAACCTTCTATGGTTTGACCCTTGGGGTGTTGCTAGATAGTACAGTGTTTCAAGTCTTTAGTTTTCTCTCTACACCAAACTTTGTGTGCACGTAGAGACTCGTGTGAGTTAGTGATTCACATCTTAGTTGTGTTAGTGTGTTTTTTTGTAGTTGCTTAGTAAGGTTTTAAGAAAAAAGATTGTAGTTGTGTTTTGCTCAACTTTTTGGCATGACACCTTATTCCTCCAAATTCTAGCCTGGGGCATCTTATTTTCTTATCTTTGAGGCCACACCACTTGTGGCATTTTATCAAAGAGGGGCAAAATGTAGACACCTAAAAATCCTTTTGAAAATTAAAGTTTTTTTTTATTTTTTGAAAACCCCTGATGACATCATCATTTGTTAATTAATTTATTTGTATGCCATTAAATCCTCCTATTTTAATTAAACATCTTTAATTAAAGAATCTCTCTCCAAATCATTTAAATCAAGTTTGAGTGATTTTCCCCTATTTATTAATTATTAATTGATAAATTGACCAAAAATTCTTTAAATAAATAAAATATTTATTTAAATCCTAAAGCCTTAGAAATGTTCTAGAAATCCCTAACCTCTTCTAGAATTTCCTAAACTCACCCTAAACCTGATTAAAAGGTGACTGCTACATTTTTTATCCTAACCCTTCAAACTTTGACTTTGGGTCAAAACCCCTCATGAATGCTTCTTACATCCTCATTAATGACTCTTACAAGTCATTAATGAAGCCCATGTCTCCTCTTCCACTCTTTTTCCCCTTGCACACTTCCCTAGTGTTGCTCACACATGTGTGAGCAACCTTGACCAAGGTTAATCTAACCTTACCCCTAACTATACCCCAAACCTTACCTCTGACCCTAACTCTCCTTCCTAACCCAACCCCTTCCTCAAATCCTATAAATACCCTCCTCTTCTAAGAGAAAAATACCAATTCACATCTTTTACATTGAGTAGTGTTATAATGCTAGATTAATTCTAAATCATCTTAAGATTTAGCATATTTGTTATTTTAG
Organism: Chamaecyparis obtusa; assembly: GCA_027943335.1. NCBI lineage: Eukaryota > Viridiplantae > Streptophyta > Pinopsida > Cupressales > Cupressaceae > Chamaecyparis > Chamaecyparis obtusa. Next base: position 251,991 of record BSBK01010620.1, on the reverse strand, counting down.
CCCATTTTCAAGTTTTCTTAAAACAACGCCATAGCTTAGATCAACATGGATTAACTTAGTTCATTTCATGTTTATGCTTTGCATCTCATCATATCATCTTTTATCTGGACTAAAATCTACTCTAGATTAGTCATTTGTAGCATAAATCTGAATTTGAGCATTATTAGGCTCTTTGAGGCCTTAGGGGCAAAAATAGGTCTTCTATACCTAGTTTTGTGCCAATATGGGGTTCTCTTGGTCCCCAATCTATCCTAATCCCCCTAATCATCATTAGGGATATGCTTAAATTGTTTAGAGAGCACACCCACATTCCTAAAGTGATAGAAAATCAAATGGTGATAGTTTGTTCCTATTTTAGCTCTATCTGAGGTATCATGCAAATAGTTTTTCTATATATTTAGTATATGTTGCTTGGACTAATGTTTGAATGTCTACGGATGTTCTGAACATGTAGGTTTGCATTGATCACAATTTCATAAAAAAATAATTATGGGCACAAATCAATGTTTTTTTCTTAAAAAATTACATTTTGTAACAGCTCTTGAAATTCAAGAGGGGTTTTGTTCTTTGTAATTTCAATTTTGATGACAAATAATAATTGGAAAAATATAGATCTTTGAAAATTAGTTTGTTTTGATAAATTGGGTCGTTATGGCACAAATAAAGGATTTTTTTTTTAATTTCTTACATTTTTGGAAAGCTCGCTTATTTTTTGCAGGGGTTACTTATTTCCATTTATATTTTTTGGGCTAGCAATATATCTTAAAAATTGGATCTTGATGACTAGGTCAAAAGCACAAAAGAAAATCAACGTGCACTTGTTCCAAATTCTCTTTCCAACTTATTTCTAGCATAATATTTTGGGGTTAATAATCTTGTCCTTTCTCACCTTATGGCTCTTTTAGGAAGTAGGTGTTTCGATTTCCAAGGATCCCCACTTTTTCCTTAATCATATTTCATGAAGGTTAGGGGAAAAGCTAAAAAAAATACTGATCAATGTTGGCTATAGGGGTAACTTAGTTGTCTTTTCATGCTTTTATTTTCAAACATTTCAATTTGGACTTCTAAAAAGAATCATGTGCTTTCCATACACACTTTCATTGATGCTTAATAATTGAGCCCATTTGTTTTATGTCCTTGACACACTTGTGCATCTCTTGAGTGGTCCCACCGTTAGCACACACTATCCTCTCTCATGGCTCTCATGGTCCTTGGTGCAAGAGAAAAGTGTTAACAACACTCATTTTTTCTTTTTCTAGATTAAACCAATATTTGGTGGGAAAAGAGGTACTGACTCCAAGTATTGGCTCAAGTGGCACTCCTTCGATTCACTATATAAATTGATGTTTGTGTTTTGGTACATCGCATGGTTTCCCTAGTACCCACATTCATGTGAAGCATATAAAAATCCTTTCCGGGAGAGGATTGAGATTGTGTTGCTTGGTGGCATGCAAGCCCCAAAGGTACCCCCACTACGAACCAAATTTTTTTAGTATCCAAAAAACCTTGTATCTACTAGCTCAAGGAGTCATCCAGCTTGTGAAGACACCTCACTTACTCATAGTTCCTAGTAGCTATAACACCTCCTTTGGAAGTGATGCCCCTTGTAGTTTGAAGTTTGGTGTACTTGAGAAGAGAGTGTGTTGTAAGGGGGAGCCTATGCCTCCAGACTTCTAAGTTATCCACTTTGAATAAGTGTGGTTTAGATTTATCCATAGTGAGGATTCAACAGATGTTGTCCTAGCCTGCCATACGATTGTGAATACTATTTGGATAACCTATCTTACAAAACATTATGTTTATGTGTTTGTTGTGTGTTATTTTAACAAAAACAACATTTTACAAATACAAGCTTGTCAAAACTTGTTAGTGTCCAAGGAAGTCAACAACCTATTGGTCAAACTGAAAACTACAAATGAACTACCAAAACTATTCCATCAAATTGTAGACAAACTTTCAAACTCAAAATTGTTCTATCAAAACTGTAAATTGTCTAGAATTGTTCTCTTAAATATAAAAACTATTAATCTATCCTTTGGAACCTGTAATTTTCCAAACAACTATTTGAATTCTGCCAATAACCATTCAATTTGTAAATTGTCTGCATAATCCCACAATCAACCCTGTGCATTATTGCAATTGTCTGATATCTGTGTTCTTCAAAACTCCTTGTTTCACCATATTTTTATGTTTCACCTTATCTTGATTATCAGTTTGTAACCTTCAAAACATCTATTTTCCAATCTTCTACTCAAATCATACCCAAAATCATAACAGGATTATAAAAAATCCTAACCCTTACAATATCTCACTTTGAGTCTAAGTTATTATTTAGGATTGTTAATTTGACAGGCCAGATTACATTTTTTCTTGATCTCCATATCTTAGTTTCATCAAAAAGACTATAATGATTCTATGCTTCATCTAAAGAGAGTCAAATAATATCATATTATCTTCACTTTGAGATCAAGAAGAGTCAAGTTTTATCCTTAAAATTACCATTTCTAAATAGGAGCTAGGACTTATGAGTAGAGGTTATCCCTCATGTTTACCTTAAATCACTTCTTGTCATTCGAATCAGTAGTTAGATGTCACTCCCACCATACCCTTTTGGTTGGAGACCAATAACTAGATCTCAAACAAGCAATAACCTAGATGACTTGTACTTCAACTCATTTCCCCCATATGAAGAAGAACCAAAACCCAACTACTATGATAACATAGACCCTTTTGTCTATTCAGAAAGTTTCCTTGAGTTGGCACAAATTTTGATATCTTCATGCAACAACTTCAAGACATACAAACCCAATTAGACATTCTTCAAAGTCAGAGTCAACCAAAGTCTTATATTGTAGAGGATTTATATCCATATCATGTTGATCAATCAATGTATATGCCTTCGATTAATCATATGTTGATGAAAATCCTCTTACGTCCTCAACCCACCACCGAGAATTTTCAAAACAAACACAATTACAAATATTTCATCATCCTTTGGACATCAATCAAGCATAATCAATCAACAACCTATTCTACCACATGTTCAGTCATCAAATAACTTACAATATGCAAACATTAATGTGGTATCACCAACAAGATCACCCAAGAAGAAAAAATTCCAATCTAAACCTTTCATATGTTTTCTTCATAAACTAATTCACATACATCATTCTATTATGTAACAAGATCAAAATCATCTACCCATATCTAGCAATGGCACATTCCAAAATAATCACACCAATGACACATTTGCCTCCCATGAATAATTTATCCCTCAAGAAGCCTCAATATTTCCCACTAGTCCTTCATCACCTAAAGTGTTAGAAGAGAAATATCTTACATTTCCATTGAAATATATATCCCATGATGAGACCTCCCAAGGGCTATCCATAGTGGATTTCCAAATTAATCCCTTTCATGATACAATTTTGTTCTACAATTCAGTATTCCTAGATCTAATGCCACCATATGCTCCAATCCTAAAGAAACCTAATCTAGTCAGCCCCACTTAAAGTTCATTCCTATCATGTTAAGGCATTGATTCTTTCTCCAAATCCACATTACATATTCTAATTCATACCCCATGTCAAGAGGGTGATGAAAAGCATGAATAAATGAGTCCTAAAATAAATCAAGATCAATATCCCAAACCTTTTATGGAGAAGGATGGTCTATAATGGATAGAAGTCCACAAGAAGGAATAGGAGAAGGGAGATATTTTTGGAGGAGGTTGGATTGTGGTGGATATGAATCCATGAGAGAGAAGAGAAGAAGATAACATGCTTAGTGGAGGAGGTAAACAAGTGTTCCAACTAAGTGCTTGAAGAGGTGAAGTAAGAAGACTTCTTATGTACCCAATGCAATATTGGGGTTTACTATAGGTTGTTGACAACCTAGAAAAGTAGTTCAACTACTTAATTCCATTTTATGAGCCTATGCTCACAAGTTTTCTTACCTGATGTGTCTAGTGCAAGACCACTAAGGTTGACAAGAAATCAACACCACACAAAAATATTTCTCATTTTTTTTTTGGTTTAGTTTGAAGGTATTTGGTGATAGATTTTGACTTGTAGCCTCAAAGCTTTAGAACAAGGCATGAACATGCATTAACTCTACATGGATTCTATTCTTGATAATCCTATTACCAACATGTTTGCTGATTTAAACACCATGTTTCTTACAATGCTAGTGAGACCATTGTAGAACTTGTGGGGCATACCATTGTGGGTGCTACATATGAGCTTCATGTCCATTTACTACCCTTTCTAGTATGTCCTTAGATACATGCTTGGAGGTGCATAGCCAGCCCTTTTGAAGGGCCTTGAAAATACCCTTGTTTGGGTGCATACTCTATGTCGAGTTGGCATTTTTTATCCCCTCTTCTCTATGGAAATTGTTGTAAAATGTGGAATATAGACAAAAAACTTTAATTATTTACAAAGATGTGTCAACTTGAGGAATGAAATGAAACAATTGTAGATTATGCAAATAATGGGAGGATTGGAATACCGTATGGGTATCCATTTAAATATTTAAAATGTGGTAAAATAGTGATATGCGAGAGAAATTTGACATAATGCATTAAATAATTATCATTTCATGGAATGTAATGATTTTAAGATTTACAGAAATGTTGAAAAGGTTGTAGAAACTTCAAAGAAGAGGAAATTAGTAGGCATGCTAATAAAATCTAAATTCAAAGACCTTTTTTAGCCACCTCTCCGTTGTACCAAAATAGAGGCTTTGCAATAGGATGAGAATATGAACCAATGCATATTGATATACAAGAAAACTATGGAAGCATTGAAGAATCACTTGAACTCTTTTACAAAATGCCTCACAAAGATGTCTTCTCAAATGGTAGGTGTACACCAAATTTAGTAACCTTTTCTAGCATACTAGGTAATGCCACATTGAGGTATTAATGTGAGTAGGTGAGGAAGTTGGAGGGAGGAGCATGAAAGACTAACACTTGAAAGACTTAGGTTTTCAATGAGGAAGACACATTAGATAATTAAAGAATCCCCTTGTTCATATGTGATCCATATGTCCTTAATAATCTTAGACAATCATGTCCTAAAACAACTCATCATTTTACTAAGAAACAATCCATAGGAAGCAAACAAGTGAAAATTCCCCATCATCACCTCTCTAGTCAAAGACATCCTAGAGATAAACTATCTAGTCAAAGAAATTCTAGAGAGACTAAAATACATGTCACCAAAGATAAAATAAAAAATAAATCAAAGGCCTAAAACAAACAACCATAATGGTTCATGTAGAAATGTTTCTTACCATAGTTTATTTGATTGATTTTAATAGATGGATAGGAATTTTATTATGTCTACTTGATTGTAAGCCTCCTCATGTTTTTATTTTGTTGAATTCCAAAGTTGTTTATATTTTCCTAAAAGGTGTTCTCAATCCATGAATTAGATGTCTTTATTGTGAAGGAATGATGAAATGATATGAATTAATGGTGCAAGTGAAATTTTTTATAGTTTGTGAGAAAATTACAGGATGAGAAGATGAAGTTCCTCTAACCGGGAGACACCAAGTATCCAAACTGATAGCTAAGGTCAATTAAATTCCCTCTTTAAGGATAGGCTATCTTATTATGCATGGAGAAGAGCATGTGTGTGGAAAATGCAAAATAATCCACAAGCCATGATAAGGGTGGGAAATTTTATTATGATATGAAAGGAAGCTGGATATGGAAAGGGATCAAGTAGAGTTCTAAAGGAGGGATGACCAAAGTCCCTACACATGGTTTCATTTGCCCAATTTTCACCATGATACTTTCCCCAAGTGCCACTGAAGTGTTTTTCACTATAAGATGGATTTATTTCTCTATACTTTTTTTTTTTTAAATTATATTTTTCCAATACTTTTTAGGGGGACTCTAAGATGCTCATGTATAAAAACTGTAAAGGAACTCTATCTATTGGATCATCGAATGCATCACTTTCAAGGGTAGCCAACTAATATTCTCCCTATCCATATGTAATAGTGATAATGTATGGATTGAGCCAGTTAGTCAAACTTTCCATTTTTCTCTTGATCTTGCTAATTTTTGGGATTCTCTTTTAGGACAAGATAACCTACCTCAAATGTGCATGGATTAACTCAATGATTGTAACTTCTACACATACACTACTAGTAATATTTGAGATGGTTAAGAGAATTCTATCGACGTTCATCCAACAATTTCTGCTCTTCCAAGTGGAAGACTTTTTAGTCTTCATCACTAATAATATTTCATAAGGAAACCCATAAAGAGGGTAATTCTCCCTCAATGGGAAAGATGGCATTAGATCCATAGACAAGGGCATATGGAATAGTTCCTATTGGAGTGTGAAAAATCATGTGATAAGCCCATAATATAGGGTTAAGTTGAATAGGCCAATCATGACCAACATTGTCGACCATCTTTTTGAGGATTTTTAGGTTAGTTTTGTTAAAGGCCTTAGCTTGGCCATTACCTTGAGGGTAATAGGGTGTCTAAAAGTGGTGTTAGATATGAAACTTCTCATAGAGATCACAAACATCCTAATTTTTCAAGGGACAATTGTTATTTGTGATGATGGAAAGGGGAAAACCATACTAACATACAATGTAATTGAGGATAAATGTAGCAATCTTCTTCCTAGTAACATATGTTAAAGGGATGAATTATATCCACTTTTTGAAGTACTTAGTGGCACTAATGATAAATTTATGGCCATTGGAGGAAGGCCAATGTATTTTTCCCCCAAGGTCGAGTCCCCACTCAAAAAAAAGCCAAGGTGTAGCAATCAACTATAATTCCTATATAGGTGCATGTATCAAGTCTATGTGTATCTAGCATTGCTTTCATTTATTAAAAAAATATAGACATCCTCTTCTAGGGTAGGCCAATAGTACCCAATATTTAAGAGTTTCTTAGCTAAGTTAGGAATGCTAGAATAATCCTAACATATACCTTGGTGTACCTCTTGTAAGGAAGTGTTAACCTCATTACACTCAAGATAAATAAGTATATTTCCATTGAGACCTCTTTGATATAGGGTGTCAACAATAATGACAATGTGGGAGGCATGGTAGATGAAGGTTTTGTAGGATTTGTTGGATAGGTTAAGGGTAAAGTATTATATTGGAGATATGCATAGATGTCTCCATACTAAGGGGAATAAGGACCAACAATAAGACCAACAATATCAAATTAAGGTACCTCATAGGTTGGTACCATAAGAGGTTCCACTAAGAATGCATAGTAAAAACATTTTATGGCATATCAACGAGAGAAGCTATTGTCATTATAGCATATAAAACTCTATTATTATCTATGGGGATATAATTAAAATTTATCATTATGAAGTATGTCTTGAATTCATCCACCATTCTCTTCTATGGAAAAAAAATTTCAACTCTAGTCTTGTAGTCATCATTAACATGTCTAATGACTAACAAAGAATCACAAAGACATGAAGCTCTAAGATTTTCCATTATACAACCATGTAGAGTCCAATGATTAATGCTTCATACTCTTTAATGTTGGTAGTACACTAAATGTATCTTATATGTCTTAGGTATACAATCCACTTGTGGTGTGACAAAGAAGATACCAATAGTAGAACTATCTCATGTGTTAGAGCCATCAAACTAAAAAGTCTATGGTCATGTAGGTTCCATAGAAAATAATGATTCATTGGGTATCTTTGTGATAATTCAGTGATCATTTGTTATAGGGGCATCCAAAAGAGAATCTACTATAGCTTTTACTTTTAAATATTTTCTTTCCACATACTTGTCAAACTCACTAATTATCATAATCTGCTTAGCTAGTCATCTTGTGAGAACCACTTTGTTTAGAAGATAATTAAGGGGATCAATTTTTGCAATGAGATTCATCTGATGAGTAAGCATGTAATGTTTCATTATTTGTGAGGAAAAAACTATGAAGAGGCATACTCAATCAATTGGGTTCTAAATGAGCTCATATCCTACTAGGGTACGACTAATGTAATAGATGGACCATTCCTTTCCTTGAGAGTCATGTTGTGCTAAAAGTGCCCCCAATGCTAAAGGAGTTGTTGATATGTATGGAAGTAGGGGTTTGTCATCTTGAGGAGGTACCAACATAGGTGGTGGAATCAAGTATTCTTTGATCTTTTGAAAACCTTATTCACACTTGTTATCCCATTTGAAAGGAAAAATCTTATGTAATAAATTTGAAAAGGTTGACACTTATTTATAGTTATGCTATGAAGAAATGAATATACTATGATTTTCCTTATAAAGATCTTTTCTAATACTTGTGGGTTATGGCATCTCAAGTATAGCTTGTACTTTTTCAAGATCAACTTCAATCCCTTTGTGTAAGACTATGTATCCTAGGATTTTCTCTAAGGTTACCCGAAAGACACATTTCTTTGGATTCAATCATACTTTCTACTTATCTAGTTTGGTGGAGATATTATCTAGAATTTCCAAATATCTAGCTTTGGTAAATGATTTACCAAGTAATTCATCTACTTAGTCTTCCATGTATGTATGTATCGTGTCATGGGAGATGTTGGTCATTGCACATTAGTAAGTGTCTTTGGAATTCTTCAAACCAGAGGGCATGACATTCCAACAAAAATTTCCCTAAGGAAAAGTGAATGTAGTCTTAGGTTGATCCTCATGTGCCATCTTGATTTGTCTGTAACCCAAAAAACCATCCATGAGGAATAACATTTTATCTTGAGTTTTTAAGTCTTCTATCATGTCAATGTTGGGTAGGGGAAGTCATTCCTAGGACAATCTTTATCAAAATATATAAATTCTATGCATATGTGTATGCCCCCATTGGGTTTTGAAACTGATACTAGGTTTGAAATCTAATTTTCATAATCAATAGGCCTTATGAAACCAACATCTAATAGATTATTTAGTTATTCTTTTACCAAGAGTGTTATTTGTAGGTGTATTTTTCTTAGCTTTTTTTATAGGTTTTTCTCCCAATGATAAAGTCAAATGCTGCATAACTAAATCAAGATCAAGATCATGCATGTTTGTATAGGACCAAGTAAAATTTACTTGTATTTCTTTTAATAATTGTATAAATGCATCTTTCTCTTATGATTTCAATAGTTCTTCCAAGTATATAATATTAGGTTCTTCTTATGTTCCCAAGTTTGCATCTATATTTGTTTTCTTAACCAACATAGGTAATTTCTTGTGATACTATGTTTGGTAAAGTGTGTGAAGCCTTCCATCCCTAGGTTCCTTAGAGAGGTTATCACCCTTATATACGTCCTTTTTAAAACCTTTTTTTAGTCTAATAGCACCATAGAGTGGCTTTAACTAGAAGAACTGTGCATATTTTCTATAATTTACACAATTGAAAGGCTTGGAACCCTCTCCAAAATAATCCCCACTATTAAGCTCTATCATGAAACCAAGTCTATGGTCTCCAAGAGGTATATTGTGTCTTTCTTTGATAAAATTTACTTTAGCTTCATCATTTTGGAATGTCTAGTTCCATAGGTCCTTATTGGTCATAATCAGTGAGCTAGGGATGAACGAGAGCTAAAGGATCAAGAGGAGGCTCAGAATCATGTGATGGTGTAAGGGTAGAAATATTTTCATAGTCGTATATATCAATGAAATTATCAAAGTAATCAATGGTTCTCATTATATTGTGTTGTGTTAGAGAATTATCCTAGCTCACTTGAGTTACACTTAGTACTCAAGGTCTTATCATTCTATGTATCATAAACTAAGCCAAGAACTCTATGTACACCCTTAAGTCTTATTGGTTCTGCAATGCCTTTCCTTTGGAGACCAAGGAGAATATGACCATCATATCCAATCTATTCTATGCTATTTTTTCATACTATACAACTGGTATTTTTACTTTAGGATTCTCAATCTTTTCCTCTTCTTGTGTTTCATATTTGTATAACCATCCTAGGAGATCTTCTTCTTCAATTATGTCATACAAGGCTCCTTATTTTATGAAAGTTATTCATTTTCAAACTATGGTCATAGCCAATGCAATTTTAGATGTTTGTGGTTTGTTAAAACTTTCAAGAGAAAGAGGTCATTGTCGGATACACAATGTTCAACTCATGATATATTCTCCAACTCCTTGGTCTCTCAATTTCACTTCGATTTTGGTCTCATTGGATTTGGAAGTGGAAGATTTCAATGAGTCTAGATCAATGTAATATGTAGGAGTTACTTCATTATTGCTAGATATGATGGTCTTTGGCTTTGGATTAAGGTTATTGAAATACATGAATGGATTTGGGTCTTTTCAAATAGTGATCTCAACTCCATTATGATGGAATTTCACTCATTTATGGTATGTAGAAGGTACAACTTGCATAACATGTATCCATGATCTTCCAAGGAGAATATTATACATCAAATTAAGGTCAATGACTTGGACAACCACATATTTTACCATGAGACCAACCCTAATTGGCAATGTGACTGATCACTCTCGTAAGTTAGTTTTGTATGGGAAAATAATAGCTTTATAAATCCAATCTATTGAATGTGATGTGAGTAGAATGATATCATGAAAATCTTATTTATTTTATTATGTGCAATGTAAATCTAATTTTGACTTTCTATTTTGACCATTCAACATTGGTATCAAAAGGTTAATAAATTTTTTTGCTTTTGAAAGAATGAAAGGGAATGAGAATAGTGAAATGAGGGAATTAGTTTCTATGTGTAGCAGAAGGTAGTTTGTATAAGGAAAAAGTCATAATGTTTGACAAGACTATGTGTGGAGAAATTTGCAGTGTACATTTGAGGGCATGTGAAAAATAGAAGAGAATTAATGTTGTAGCATGAAGGCATGGAAAAGAATAGCATATGGTTTCATTTGAAGAAGGAATTTTAGAATTGTAATTGATTTTTTTTTCATCAAATCAAGGTATGTGCTAGTACCCTTCTTATTGTCAAAAACTTGATATTATTTTCTATTAAAGAAAATTGGAGGGATGATTGATTAGATTGATTTTATTTAAAATGGAGAAATCATATGTTATTCCAAATTTTTAAGGTCATGAATTTCATAAATGGCAAGTTAAAGTGCAATTGGTTTTGATAGAAAAAGATCTTTGCGATATTGTTAATTTAAATATTAAAAAGCTACAAGATGCAAATGAAGCATTAAAATGGACAATAAAAGATAGAGCTACAACAATATTGGTCTTTAGTTGTTTGATACATATTTACATCAGATTAATTTGACATAAACTTCAAACCAAATATGGCAAGGCCTCAATTCTTTATTTGGTTTGGAGGCTTTGTTAGCACCTGCAAGAATTTTCATGGCTTTTGTTGATGTATGTAGCATTAGTCAGATAAATAAATGTGCTATTAATTATTATGATTTACTACATATATACATATATAATAATTGATATTATTTATATATTAATATACATATATATTTAAAGTTAATCTTATAATAATTATATACTTAATTAATAAAGATTAATGAATAGACATGTCCCATTAAAGGACATGTCTCTTCTTATCATTGTCATGTATAAGTACAAAGAGATTGATGCATTTGGAAAACATAGATAATACAAAAATGCCATTACATTTGCAATCGATCCTAAAACTTAACATGGTATTAGAGCAAAGCCTAGGAGTTGACAGCTTGAGGAAAGATTGCATCAGAAACTATAGAGAAAACTTTTACATTTGAACGCCTGGAGCAGAAATTAATTTATGTAGGAGATGATAGACAAGAGACATTGATAGAGTTCTGCGTTATTTGAAATAGGAAAAATATAGTTGATTGGTTCCTACATGTGAGAAAAGTGGAGATGTAGTTAGAGGAGCAAATTATTTAAAATATTTCCAGTGCATGCGAGGACAAAGATCATAGGATTGAGTATATATTGGGAAGCTGACACTAGCCAGCTGAGATCTAGACATTCAAGAGCTTTGCGAGCACAAACTGAACATGACAAGTCTGTCATGCCCAAAAAATAAACAACCAAAAACGTAACAAAATTTTTTTTTTTAAAAGGGTGAAATGTAATAACATATGTCATTGTCACGTACTTCGATCTACTTAGCCAAAGATCAACATAGATACGCCTATGCTGGAAATGGTTAGGGATATGCTTGCAATGACAGTAACAAGAAGTGGATCTATCAAGGGGAATCTATCTCAACTAAGCCCTCATCAAGAAAACATTGCAGGTCTTGTTATCAGGATGAACTTTAATTGAATTGACTATTATCTTGTTAAGAGGTTCCACTGCTAGATGTGTATGAATATAAACCCGACAAAAATACTAGATTAATCATTTAAATCATTCTTAGTTAGGTTGGAACATAATACTGCTAACTAAAAATCTAATTCATTAATTACCAAAATTAGAATTTAATGGCTAAAGGATTATAATTGGCACCTAAAAACTAATGTCCTGCTCCAATAACCCTCACCTAAAGATTCACCATACCTATCACTTCCTAATACTATGTTCTCTCCTCTAAAAGAATTCTAACATAACAACAAGTAATTATTTCCTAAACATCTTGTACTCATCCCTTAATTAACTAATTGATTCACTTATTGAACCCATGACCTACTAAAACGTTTAGTAAGTAATTGGACAATCCTCTTAAGTGTCAATAAGTCTCCGAGGTTTAACATAGCTGGTCTAATATAGACAGGTCACCAAATTAATTAAACTTAAACATTACTTAATATTTTAACACATTAAAAGTTAAATAAGGATATCATCTCCTAACCATAGCCTAACATTATAAACTATCCCTAGAATAATTTATCCTTAATAAGGAAAGTTAGTGCATAATTCACTCTATACACAACTCATCAAACCTATAACTTAATTACCCCATTTACTAATAATTACAAGGAAAGGAATAACAAATAATTAAAAATTAGCAAGGAAAAAAAATTCAAATTCTAAAAAGGCTAGTCTACCCCCTATGCTAACCTACATCACCCACTAGCCAATCATAAAGCCAAGGGGAGTGCACTTTTAAGAGGACAAAAGGGAAGACAAGGTTTGAGGGCCCCACCAATCTCATGGATGAGATTTTCGCACAACCCAAGGCTAGAGAAGTTAAGAAGATGTTTAAAGTCAATGCAACAAACAAGACAAGTGTGCTGCATTCCCCAAGAAGATGACCAAGTGGATGGTGCGCCTAGCAAGGAGGAAGGACTATTTTTATGACAAAAGAGAAGGTGTCAGATCTTTAAGTCAGAGTTGGGTGCGTTTGCAAGGAGGTACTTGAAGGATTATAAAGTTTATTAAAGCCACAAGTAAAAGAACAATGCATTAAACCTCCTTTGCTGTTAAAGGTCACTTCTCAAGGCCCCTGTTTACCCACGTAGGGAGGTGTTTGACTGAGCATTAAACATAATGCTTTCCCATGCCCATCACCTGCACCTAGGAAGAGGGATTTGGTGGGGTCCACTAGCAAGTGGGGAGAACTTTATAGCAATTTTTTTATAGTAAAGTTTATTTAGACTTAATCAACAACATAGTATTGACTTAAGCATGGGTTAAAGTGTAGATTAGTCTATTAAATTCCATTAGATGTTGATGTTAAGAGGAGAAGGAGAATATTCTCTGTGGTAAGAGAATATTTTCCTTCTCCATACAAAATCCAAAGAGCTAAATGCTCAAACAAAATTCTGGAATGTCATTTTTTTACACTATGGCTAATACTTCATCAACTTGATTTCTTTATTTTATTTACTAGACATAGGTAAGGTTTTTAGAGTGCAATTAAGGAAATTAGTAAGTCTAGAATGCATATATGTCTCTCATTTGATATTTCATCTTGTCAATTATTCCATGGATAGTCTCATTGAAAGAGAATGAGAAATGACCAAGTTTCTTCATCCAAGTATAGTTTTATTAAGTATGAGTTTGGTCTAAAATTAGATAGATTGCAATGAGCTTACAACTATGAATCCAAATATTAAGAGTTTCATGGCTATCCATATTAATGAAATTTTACATACTATTGAATGATTTTCATGACCTTTCTTGCCAACTTTGAATAACTTTTTTATAAAAAGAAAATAACTCCACTATCTTAAGAAGCAAAAATCAATTAGACAAGATAGAAATACATTGCATTTTCATTATAGACATCCTATCAATTTCATTACATAATCTCTATGGTGAAGAAGCATTTACATTACAATTATATATTACACTTTGATGGAATACTCAATGAGAGATCAACATAAAAGAGCTACTTCACTTCATCATATTACATACACCTTTTCATATACATCTACTATTTTACAATGAACTCAATAATGAAAATTCTTTACAATATACAAGAGAGAAAGATCTCCTTCAAGGTCAATATTACAACAACTTAGGAGAGTTGATACAAGCTCAACAAGAGAAACTTCTTCAAGCTTTTCCACTTGGGTGTTGACCTCAAAACTTGCAACAAAGGGGAGAACCATGGGTGCTCACCACCCAACCAAGGTCTCTTATGAGACCACCCCCAAGCTTGGAGAACCAAGGCTAAACGGGTATGCAACAAGATCAACAAGATGCTCACAAACAATTTACACAATGCACAAACAAAAAATTACTCCCTTCCAAGGTTACATAAATGAGTCTTACAAGCTCATTGAGAGGGTGGAGGTGGGCTTTTCCAAGGGGAGAATGCCATTACATACAAATTTTCTCACCATGAGTATTCAAATGCCTCTTCAAGGCTACCTATCCAAATGCCTCTTCAAGGCTACATATCCATGCATATCCAAATGCCTCTTCATACACATACTTTGCTTAACATCCTCTTCAAAATACAAGAATGCAATGGCTTCCATGGTGCCCATACACCATGGACTTATCCCTCTTCTCCAAGAGAAGAGACTCTCACCTCATGGAGAGCCCAACTAACCCCTCCACCCATAGGCCACTTCTTCCCTTCCCAAAGGGTGAGTAATGCCTCACACCCATAAACAAGAACTCCCTCAATCAAGCAAAAAGAACAAGATCAAACCATGAAATCAAACCCAAAATCCCTCCCTTACAACACATTGCCACAACAAGAATCAAGATTCATATACATGAGAGGTGAAAGATACAAGCTAATCTAATGCACAAGTAGAAAGACTCCATGAGAAGAGTAACCAACCTCCACAAGTGTGATGGAAATGGAAATTTGAGAAGAGCTTATCCACTTTTTCTTCCTCCTCCAAAACCCTAAAGTCTCTAAAATTAGAGAGTGGGTGAACACCCTCTAATTCTATCCAAGGCCTCTAAAAAGGGCTCCAAATTCTACCCACCCACCAATCATAATTGCAGATTTGACTCTAAGGTCTCCTTGATTTCCCTTGTCCCCCCATGATTAATGCTTGATTGGAAGGAAAGGTGAAGTTGGGTAAGGGTCAAGATCCATCCAATCTCGTAGGTAAGGGTAAATGGGTCAAAAAAAGGGTTGCCAAAGTCTCTAGGGGGTTTAGGGTATGCTCAAAACCTTCCTAACCCATACCCCTAACATTAAGATACATAAATTATGCCAAAAATGACCCCTAGAACTCCTTATTGGCCTCTAGAAGTGGCTGGAATAAAATAAATTTAAATGAGTACATTACAAGTGTCAAGTGACACTAACAATTGCACATTACATACAAATGCCAAGAAAGACAACACGAAGCTAACTACTAATGCATAAGAAAATTCACTTTTATGACAAGTTCACATTACAACGAGGCTTTGTAATCCCACATTGGACTAAGCCTTGGTTTACTCAGTACACATGTGTTTAACCTTGGTTCTCCGATAATTCCCATGGTTCTCGTACCTGCACACTTCACTTCGAGCATCAGTAGTTCAAGATGATAACATTACATGAAATATACATATTCAATTTCCTATTTAGTATCATAACTCAATATGTATAGCTCAATTCAAATCACAATTTTCCATTCAATAATATTCGAACATCATAAGTACATAATCATCATGTGCAGTAATCAAATCTAATCATGAATAATTCACTTAATCAACGATGCATAATAAAAATCATGATGTACTCTAGATTCACATCCACACCTACATAATATAATAATCACCATCAAAATATCATATCTCGAGTCTCAATCCAAAATAGATCAACAAATGTATCACTGTATCAAAATGCAGAAAAAAAAAGATGCTATGACGGGTCAGGGTGAGGCCTCACAAAGTCTAAGGGAGAAGTGGACCACATTTAGATGAGAACAAACAAAGATTTGGATGCCGTGTGTTGGTATTGGCTGGAACAAAGAAGTGATGTTGATAGTTGATACTCTACCAGCAAGTTGGATTATTAATCAGGGAGATTCAAGAATTACCAGATATTGGTTGCACTGGTTATACGATGAAGATAGTACAAGTCAGGCATCAAGACAAAACTTCAAGTAGATGCAACAAGGGATTGGCCACTGCTACATTGTGACTAGCCTTGCACAAATCCAGGAATGTTGTCTGTGTAGTAATTGAATAAACAAGGAGAATGCCAATCAAATGGCAAAGAGGCATGGGTGTATTTGGTGTTCTTGGGGATGGTTATGAACTTATGAACTTTGAGGAAGGACGAGGAATAGTTCGTAGTTGCAGATATAATCAAATAGTTTACAGCTGGCACCACAAACTCAAAACTGATATTGATATTGTTAAAGCAAAAACAATATTTAATTAAAATTGCAGAGTACGCTCCATAAGAAATTTCATTGTTGGCGGCCTGATTGCTTCTTGACACTTGAGTTGAAAGGTTGTGACCTTGTTTCATGAGTTTAGACAACACTTCAAAGATTAAATTCTTTTATCTGAAAGGTATTAACCCATGTGTAAGTAGATTGAAGGATGAGAGTAAATTCATGTGTGATGGGCTCACCTTGTGAAAGGAAATATTCGAAACATAAGGAGGAAAGCATAAAAACATTTTCATTCAGAGGGAGTCTAGCATTTCAAAAGGAGGTCAAGAGTTTGATGAACTTGAGCTTTAGAGGGAGCAGATAAAGAATATGGTTTAGTCAAATTTTGATAATCTTGATCATTTTGTGATTGAGAGGGAGTTCACTAATGAAGGTGGAACACCTCTAAGGTAAACTTAATTATAAAATTGATTATCGTACTAATGTTATATGGAACTTGTGTAAATCATATGGAGGTGACGACTTCCAATGATCATCACTTGTATTCTTTGATGTTATTGAAAGGTGACAATCTTACAATAACTATCTTTTATCATGATAGACCTCATGTGATGGCTGAAACAGATCATGATAAATGAATTATTACATGGTGGATTGAGTTCCTTAAAATGACCATGATCTCGTACTGTGATATTCATCATGTGATGCTGAAATAGATCATAGTACTGAAGGTGATAGTCATCATTTGACACTGAAATAGATCACCGGTGCCTAGCTATTGTGATAGTCGTCATGTGACGCTAAAACAAATCACAAATATTGAAGGTGATAGTCATCGTGTGATGCTGAAATAGATCATTGGTACTTATATTGTGATAGTCATCATGTGACGCTGAAATAGATCACAAATATTGAAGGTGATAGTCATCGTGTGATGTTGAAACAGATCACCGGTACTTATATTGTGATATTCGTCATGTGACCCTGAAACAGATCACAATTATTGAAAGTGATAGACATCATGTGATGCTAAAATAGATCACTGTTACTCACACTGTGATAGACATCATGTGATGTTGAAATAGATCACAATTATTGATATTATTTAGTTGATATTTTGTAAAATATATTATTGACATTTATCTTCCCTAGCTAAGAGGGAGTGTTGATGTATGTAGCATCGGTCAGATAAATAAATGTGTTATTAATTATTATGATTTACTACATATATACATATATTAATATATATAATAATTGATATTATTTATATATTAATATATATATATATATATTTAAAGTTAATCTTATAATAATTATATACTTAATTAATAAAGATTAATGAGTAGACATGCCCCATTAAAGGACATGTCTCTTCTTATCATTGTCATGTATAAGTACAAAGAGATCGATGCATTTGGAAAACATAGATAATACAATAATGCCATTACATTTGCAATT
Organism: Chamaecyparis obtusa; assembly: GCA_027943335.1. Classification (NCBI taxonomy): domain Eukaryota; kingdom Viridiplantae; phylum Streptophyta; class Pinopsida; order Cupressales; family Cupressaceae; genus Chamaecyparis; species Chamaecyparis obtusa. The sequence continues at coordinate 233,885 of BSBK01010620.1, read as the reverse complement.
GATCCTAAAACTTAACAGCTTTGTTGTCTTTACTCTGGTCCCTATAGGTTTTTCTCTATCTCTGGCTTAAACCCTAGGTCAAAAATTTGAAATATCTAGCCATTGGTGAGAAAAATCCCTTTGTATGCCTTCAAAATCCAAAAAACCCTAGTTTTCCTTGGCCTTGTTATATTTCATTGTTACCTTTTTCTAGTCACTTAGGTCATTAATCCACATGTGCACTTTTCCCTCCTGATTAGTCACCAGTTCTCTAAGTCCTTCGGCAGTTAGTATTTTTGTTCAACGAATGGGCGAACACAGTGTTCACGTATTCTCTTATTTATGGGTGGTTTTCTATTAATATTTGGTGACTCCCCTGGTGGTTACCTTTTCTTTGGTTGCTGAATCACGAGATGGTGGTCCCTTTTTATAGAGATAATACAGGTGTTCGATGGCTATTGGTCAAGGGCAGTGATTTGTAACATATCAGCGGGGCCTAGTTTTTAGTTTCATAAGATCTAATAGTTGGTGTATGATCTCATGGAATATTATTCCCCTATGAGATCATACACCGACCATTGATCCTTCCAAGGCTATGGCATTTCAAGAAGAGCGGGTCCACTGCCAGGTAAGCACAAATGGTAGTTTCTCATTGGCCAAGCTGAAGGGTGACAGCGACCTATCAGTGGGCCCAAATCTTTCAAAGGGTGGTAGTGTGGCAGGATCTACAGCTGTCAAATTATCACATGGAATCTTTTCAGGCCATGTGATTATGCGCTCACCATTTGATTAAAAGCTTATATTCAGTGGATCTGATATGCTACGTGGTGCTGACTTGGTTGATTTTCATTGATGGTGAAATGTTGATGTGGTCGAAGAATTTTCAAGGGGTTCATGATTGTTATGGAGATTAATGTGAATCGCCTGATTTGCTAGGAAATAATTGGATCGATGGCCATGTTTTAAAAATAGATCAAGTGGTCATTGCCATCAGTTTTCAAATGATTTGAGGGTTTTTTTGTAGGGTTAGGAGATAGTGCACTAAAAGAGCCATATCACAGGACCATTTTTGGTCATTTCCAACTTGGTTGCAGGTGACAATTTATGAAGATGATCCTGATAGTTGTTTTAGCATGATATTGTGTCCTTGGAGCCTCTACCAAGGAAAGATTGATAGGTGGGTCATGCATTCTTTGTTGTAGCCAGAATTAATAGGGCTTTTGTGGTGATTTTGTCCTTGAAGCTGGTACATGGTCAGATCAGTTACAAAGTTTGATGATTTTTTATTTCACCAGCCATGCACTTGGAGCCTGTCTTGTTTGCATTCACTATTTGTTTGAGTTAGGTGATTTTGAATTATTGCTTTGAATGATCATCAATTGCTTGTTGCAATCCTTGAGATAAAAGGATTTTTCATGATCATTCAAAGGCATTGGGAGTTAGGTGTTCATAATTTTTGGCTTGGTGAGCCCTATTCTCAGTCAGGGTTGTAAGAATTTTGTTTCGGTGCTTGTTAATGATAGATAAAAGTTGCAGGTCTAAGCCATAGTTTGCAAACATGATTTGTTGTGATTGATTGTATGCATAAAAAGGATTCATCATACTCAATACAAATATACAATTCTTCTCTCTCCTCTATGTCAAGTCAGGTAGGCTTTGAGCTTTCTAGTTCATTACATATTATTTTATGTATGTATCTTCATTCTTGAGTTCTGATCTAGGATTGGATTAAATAATGCTCTAGATGGGATATGAGTTTACCCTTTCCTACATAAGAATTCTTTGTAAGTAGTAAGGATTGTGGTAAATGTATTTATGGCTATGAATCTCAAATATTCTCTGATCTATGTATCTTTTATGTCTAAAAAATATTTCCCAGTGGATGAGGCACTGGCCTAAATGAGTAAATCTCTTGTTAACATAACTGATTGAAGTTATTGTAATCTAAATCTTAAAATCAAGAACCATTTTAAGCTTTAAATCTTTGGTTGTGTAGTTTTGGTATCCCATAGTAATGGAGAGTCAATGAATGTAAGGTTGGAATTTAGTACTTTCTTGCTATCATCTGTTATATAAACCCAGACTTTGGTGTGTGAGGTATAGTTTTCATTGGGTTAGGTGCACCCGCCTTGGTTTTGCAGAGCCAAAAGTGAAGAGGGAAGTCTTGTCCCTACAGTTGGTCCAATTACCCTAAGATCCTTCTACATTTTGGAACTAACCACTCCTAAAATCTATCTGAGGGTATATTGGTAGCCTAAGAGCATAAGCTATTTTGAAACACCAATAAGATGGTGACTCTACTGGGGAGAACATAGAAAAGTAAATCTGTTGAGAATCTCTGGTTATTGTTACATTATAGATTATCAGTATTATATAGCCCAGATTGATTTGGCCCATCCGAGTCACCAACAAGATGGTGACTCTACTAGGGAGTGTCTAGAAAAGAGTCAGATGTAAAAATAAAGCATTTGCTAAAATCTTCTTACTAAGTGTTAAGTGGCAACTCTGAGTTCTCTGTTTGATCAGTGCAGTCCCTGATAAATAGTGTGCAAATCCTAGTGATGTTTTGGTTGATTGGAAGAAGATACAAAAAACATTATAATATTTTCCTCTTCAAGGAGGTGGCGAATCTACATAGCAAAGATCCTCATGGAGCTGTGTGGTGAGTTCTAGATCTGCCCTGCCTTCCAACCAACAAGTTGAGTTTCTACTACTAAACTCCCAGGTATTTCTCAAGATCTGAAATGTTTCCTTATTAAGTGATCAAGCACTAAGAAAAGGAATAAGGTGTGAGTAGAGGTTTGCATACTTCAAGTTTTCAGTTGCATTTTTGCAAAAATTTTATGGAAGTACTGCATTAAGTTATGATGGGTAAGTTTGAGGAGGAGCTTGCATTATTAGACCATAGCATCCAGAGGGATTGCATAAAATTCATGAGATTGAAGGTGGAAGGTAGAAGGGAATTATTAATACCTTTCTTCTATGAGAAGTTTTGTGATGCATATGATGAGCTTCCAGGCGGTATTGAGTTTTTAGAATTTGTGTTCATTGGTTTGTTTTTGGAACTCTATTTTCTTGAATCAACCCATTGGCCAGCCTCCTTGTGTGAAGAGTATTATGTGCATATTAGGGATTGGATACTTAATGATGCTGATCTTGAACTTGAAGATGCATTTGGGGTTGTGCCTAGTAATACTGTTATTGAGAATGATGGAACTTATGGAGATGTGTCAAGTGATGATACCCTTTCTTATAATCATGAGGGTGATGCTCTTTCTCAATATGGGGAAGAAGACTTGTGTAGTCAGTCAAATGAATAAGAGGATTGGATGAATGAAGATGTTGCTGATGATTTCCTATTAGAGGAGGGTGTGTTGGAAATATAGATGGAGTAACTAAGAGGGGGGTGAATCAGTTAACCATAAAAATATTACCACAGATCCCTTAGATGTCTTAATAATCCATTTACTACTGTCACTTAGTAAACATACAGAGAAATGCTAAAACTCAGTTATTGCAGTGAATATTAATTATAACTATTCTTAGGCATTCATCAGTGATTAACATGCATGCATAAAGAAAATAACATGAACACAAGAGACACCAAATTTAATGTGGAAACCCAATATGGGAAAAACCACCAATGTAACTAGTTACTATTTTTCACTCTTCTGAAGTGAGCCCTGTTAGGAGCCAACCCGGTTAAAGGTTACAAAACACACTGTTAGGTGTGACCTTGTTAGAGGATTTAATCACCCTGTTAGGAGTGGCCTTGTAAGAGTTTGTTGAATAATTCAATAGAACTGTCACCTTGTTAGAGGATTTACAAAATGGCTATTAAACCAACTCTGTTAAGAGATTTTGAAATCACTACTACAATGGTAAGAAAGTAACAATGAAGTGACCTGAATAAGATGCAACTGAATTGTTGATTATAGATCTTTGTTCTGCTTTACTAAATCCTTCCTGATCAAATATATCTTTGTTTCTCCTCAAGGATATCTAATCATCCTTCAAAATTTGCACACACCTTCCTTCAAAATGATTTGCATGTTCGTTCACAAACTTCCACACTTTTACTCTACTCTTCACACCTTCCTTCACCACTTGACCTTCTATATATATACCATTCAAATTGTCAAGTTGACACTAATAATCATTACAAACATTAACACTCATTACAAAAGTCAGCTTGAATAAACAAACTTTATTCCTCAAATTAACAAAATTCTTTACTGGGCTGACCTTGCTCGGTAAATACTAATCCTGAAAAGATTTTCTTTGGTGACCGAGTGAACTCCGTAAACACTGTGAATTCTACAACATCCTTTGGAGACCGAGTGAACTTGGTAAACACTAACTTTCCTTTGATAACCATGGAAGCTCGGTTAACACTATTTTCTGCCATACTTTCCTTTGACGCCCGAAAGATCTCAGTAGACACTAAAAATTTCTTGCTGACCGACTGAGCTCGGTAAACACTAGGAACTACTTTACTGACCGACTAAGCATGATAATTGATATGACATTTGTGTGACATCAAAGACAACACACAATTAATCCAACAATCTCCTTCAGACAATTGTATGCAACAATCTCCCTCTTTGGCATTGATGGCAACACAACATGTCATAGCACAATGAAATTTCACAGAAAACATAGATTAAGGAACATATCCTTAGCTTCATTCTAATTCTCATTTATGAGAACTCCCTCTATCAGAAAACTTCTCTTTTTGATTGAAAACTCTCCTACTTAACTTCTCAAACTCTCCAAGAAAACTCTCCCTCTTAGAAACCTTAAGAAATTTCTTGAATTATGACAAAAAAACTCTCCCTCTTTGACAACACATGCAAAAGACAACACATACCAGGTGAATAGAAATGTACCTTGAGTACTGATTCATATGCAATGATTCCTTGACTAAGCTACATCAACTGACTGATCTTCAATATGCTCTGGTTGATGCAACACTAAAACTTTATTTATTGAGCCTTGGATAGGGGAATGACCCCTAACTTACCTCTTAGATACAAGAATGCATCCTTAGGTAGTGGCATGGTGAATATATTTGCAATCTATTCTTTTGTATGAATATATTCCAATCTGATTTCCTTGTCTTGCACCAATTCTCTGACAAAGTGATATTTTATAGTAATGTGCTTGGTTTTGGAATGCATTACTGGATTCTTTGAAATATTTATTGCACTTGTATTATCACAAAATATAACAACTGGTTCTTTGATCTCAACCTTCATGCCTTCCAATAACTATTTAAACCAAACAATATTAGAGTAGTTTACTGCTGCAGCAACATATTATGCTTCTGATGTGGATTGGGATGTGCAATTTTGCTTTTTACTAGTCTAAGATACCAACCTCTTGCCAAGAAAGAATGCTCCACCACTTGTACTCTTTCTGTCATCAATGTTTCTTTCCCAATCAGCATCAGTAAACACTTTTAAGTCTAGATTGCCTCCAAATTTATACCACAAGCCATAATCTTCAGTTCCTTTCAAGTATCTCAAGATTCTTTTGATTTCCATCATATGATTTTCTCTGGGTTTTGCTGAGAATCTTGCTACTATACCAACTGCTAAGGCAATATCAGGCCTTGTATGAAATACATACTATAATTTTCCAATCATTGATCTGTATAAGGTCTGATCTACTTCTTTTGAATCATCATCTTTGGTAAGCTTCAGTCCAGTACACATGGGGGTACCAACTAGTTTTGCATCTTCCATACCAAACTTCTTAAGTATTTCCTTGATGTATTTAGACTGAGTAATGTAGATACCGTTCTTGCTCTGCTGAATTGGAAGACCAACAAAGAACTTTATTTGACCAAACATAGACATTTCAAATTCTTTGTTCATTTGCTTTGAAAATTTTTTGCACTGATCATCATTACCTATAAACACAGTATCATCCACAAATATTTCTATCAAAACAATTATGTTATTTGGTCCTCCCTTGATGTACAAACTACTGTTATCATTAGCTCTTTTGAAACCAATTTGAATAAGATAGTTATGTAATCTTTCATACCATGCTTTAGGGGCTTGTTTCAGACCATACAATGCTTTGTGTAACTTGTAGACCATATTCCTTTTGTCTGGATCAACAAAACCTTCAGGTTGCTCAATGTAGTCTTCTTCATCAAGAATACCATTGAGAAATGTAGATTTTACATCCATCTGATATACCTTAAATCCTTTATGTGTTGCATATGCAAGTAGAGTCCTTACACCTTCTAATCTTGCAATAGGAGAAAAAGTCTCTCCATAGTCTATGCCCTCTTCTTGAGAATATCCTTTACACACCAATCTAGCTTTTTTTCTTGATACTTGACCATCTTCATTCAACTTATTCCTGAATACCCATTTTGTTCCAATTACATTTTTGTCTTTAGGCCTAGGTACAAGAGTCTATGTTTTGTTCTTCTCTATTTGTTTTATTTCTTCATTCATAGCCTCAATCCAACTTTCATTTTCCAATGCATCTTTGACATTTCTAGGTTCAAAATCAGCAAGTAAACATATACCTTTTAGTTTACTTCTTGTCATAGTACCTTCTGATTTGTTTCCAATAATCTGATCTGGTGTCTGATGCGTCCTAACATATTTGGCCAATACAGGTTCCTTGCCTCTTGAATGAGTTACATTGTCATCTTCTTGAATTTCATTTTTAGGTTATGGTTTCTCTAGCTTGGTAGATATTGGCTCGATAGCTTCAGACTGAGACTCGAGTCCTTGTGACTCAGTTTGAACTTCTTCTTGTGACTCGGTTTGATCTTCTTCCTATGACTCAGTTACTATACTGGGCTCAGTAGATGTAGTCTCCTTATTGACAGATGTGTCTGGTAATGTATCAGGTTCAATGTAAACAAATCTCATGTAATCCTTTGGTTCCTTTTTTCTTTCTTCTTCAGTCTTTTTTGCAAACTCATCAACTTTCACATGTGCACTTTCTATGATTTTGTGAGTAGACAAATTCAAACATCTATATGCCTTACTCTTGCAAGAATATCCCAAAAATATTCCTTCGTCACTTTTTACATCAAATTTTCCTTTTCTAGATTATTTTAAGATGTAACATTTACTACCAAATACTTTCAGGTAACTTACATTGGGTTTATAGCCATACCATAACTCATAAAGAGTTTTGAATGTGTCTTTCTTCAATTGTACTCAGTTTAAGGTATGAACTGAAGTGTTGATAGCTTCCTTCTAGTATTTCATAGCAATGTTCTTTTCAATCATTAGAGTCCTTGCACAATCCATGATAGATATGTTCCTCCTTTCAGCTATTCCATTCTACTCAAGAGTTCTTGGGGCTGATACTTGTCTTTTGATTCCTCTTTCAATGCAAAAATTATTGAATTCATGGGAGATGAATTCACCACCTCTGTCTGATCTCAAGCACTTCATTCTTTTCCCTGTTTCCTTTTCTACTCTTACCAAATACCATTTGAGCTTCTCAAATGCTTCTAACTTTTCTTTTAGATACATAACAGTCATCATTCTAGAGTAGTCATCAACAAAGAGAATAAAGAATTTTTCTCCAATATAGCTCTCAATTCCAATAGGTCCACATAAATCAGTATGCACAATTTCCAAAATATCTTCAAACTGATAGTTTTTACTTTTAAAGCTAGTCTTTCCCATTTTACCAATCTGACAATTCTTGCATAGACCAACATCAAGTTTCTTCAAAGTAGGAATGCCTCTTACTTTCTTGAATTTTCTTATTTTCACCATGTTATCAAAATTTACATGACATAACCTTTTGTGCCATAACCAAATTTCTTCAATTTGAGCAATAAAACATGAGCATTCACCAAGATCAAGATAAAACAAGTTACCTTTGGTTTGTTTGCCTGATCCAATCAGTTGTCCCTTGTCATCCAATAGTCTTGCTTTGCCATGCATGAATTCAACCTTGAATCCAATGTTGATTAGATGTGCTACACTTAGAAGATTATGATTTAGTCCTTCAACCCAATATGCATTATCACATATAAGTTCTTTGGTTAATGAGATTCATCCTCTTCCTTTTATGCAACAAGGTTCATTGTTTCCAAACCTTACATTACCACCATCATAGTCTTCAAGGTGTTCAAACTTTGTTCTATCACCAATCATATGATGTGAACATCCACTGTCTATGATCCATGTATCATTTTTTCTTATATGAGAGATAAGTGCCATCTCATCTTCATCATCATCAAATTCATCTTTTACAGCAATGAAGACAATTTCTTCTTCACTATCATCAGAATCCTTAGCCAAAAAACATGTTTTCTTACCTTTTTCCTTGAATGATTTGAAATTCTTCTTGCCATTGTACTTGTGACCTTTCTTCTCATCCTTGCTTTGCTTGTTTGGGCACCTAGCTGCAATATGACCAATTTCTTCACATGAAAAATAGATTAAGGGAGTTTTACCTTTGTATTTACCTCTGCCTCTAGTATATTTCTTTGCAAGTAATGCTTCAATAACTTCAAGATCACTATCAGAACTTTCCTCTGATTCTTCTTCACTTTCTAACTAGGTGTCCTTTATTTTCTTGCCCTTCTTAAGTGAAAGTTTGGCCTCAAATGCTAATTCAATATTTTTGGACATTGGAAAATAGTTGTCATAGTTATCCAACTCAAAGGCTGTCAATCTTCCCACTAAGGCATCCAAAGTTATATTGTGATTTTCTTCACATCTTTTTTCTTGAATAGAAGATACTCTTATTGCATAGATAGGGAGTAATGTTATGAGAACCTTACTTATAATAGTTTCATCATCAATTGTTCCTCCAGAAGCTCTAATTGCACTAACACTTACCTTGATCCTTTCAACATATTTTGCAATGTTTTCATCTTCTCTCATTTTCATCTTATCAAACTATCCTCTTAGGCTTTCTACTTTGGCTCTCTTCACATTTTGATCACCACCATAAATTTTCTTCAGCTTGTTCCACATTACATAAGCAGTTGTGCAATCTTTGATCTCATCAAATTCTTCATAGCTGAGAGCTAATGCAATGTCTATCATCATGGTGTTATGGTTCTTTTTCTCTGCAATGTCTTCAACAGTTAATGTGCCAGTAGGAACTGTATATTCTTGATCAAGATATTTGCATCTTGAATCACCAATGGAAGCCAAATGAAGTCTCATGAGACCTTGCCATGCTGAAAAGTTATCTCTGTTAAGCCTAGGAATTTCTCTCTTGTAAGACATCCTGATCTTTAGCTTAGGTCCTTGAAACCCTTCCTGCAAGCACCAAAAGCTCTGATACTAATTGTTGGAAATATAGATGGAGTAACTGAGAGGGGGGGTGAATTAGTTAACTAAAAAAATATTACCACAGATCCCTTAGATGTCTTAATAATCCATTCACTGCTGTCACTTGGTAAACATACAGAGAAATGCTGAAACTCAGTTATTACAGTGAGTATTAATTATAACTATTCTTAGGCATTCATCAGTGATTAACATGCATGCATAAAGAAAATAACATGAACACAAGAGACACCAGATTTAACCTAGAAACCCAATATGGGAAAAACCACCATTGTAACTAGTTACTATTTTTCACTCTTCTGAAGTGAGCCCTATTAGGAGCCAACCCGATTAAAGGTTACAAAACACATTGTTAGGTGTGACCTTGTTAGAGGATTTAATCACCCTATTAGGAGTGGCCTTGTAAGAGGTCTTTGAACAATTCAATAGAACTATCACCTTGTTAGAGGATTTACAAAATGGTTGTTAAACCAACTCTATTAAGAGATTTTGAAATCATTGCTACAATGGTAAGAAAGTAACAATGAAGTGACCTAAATAAGATGCAACTGAATTGCTAATTACATATCTCTGTTCTGCTTCACTAAATCCTTCCTAATCAAATATATCTTTGCTACTCCTCAAGGATATCTAATCATCCTTCAAAATTTGCACACACCTTCCTTCAAAATTATTTGCATGTTCGCTCACAAACTTCCACACTTTTACTCTACTCTTCACACCTTCCTTCACCACTTGACCTTCTATATATATACCATTTAGATTGTCAAGTTGGCACTAATAATCATTACAAACATTAACACTCATTACAATAGTCAGCTTGAATAAACAAACTTTATTCCTCAAATTAACAAAATTCTTTACCGGGCTGACCTTGCTCGGTAAATACTAATCCTAAAAAGATTTTCTTCGGTGACCGAGTGAACTTGATAAACACTGCAAATTCTGCAACATCCTTTGGAGACTGAGTGAACTTGGTAAACACTAACTTTCCTTTGATAACCATGGAAGCTCGGTTAACACTATTTTCTGCCATACTTTCCTTTGATGCCCGAAAGATCTCGATAGACACTAAAAACCGCCTGCTGACCGACTGAGCTCGGTAAACACTGGGAACTACTTTGTTGACCAACTGAACATGATAATTGATATGACATTTGTGTGACATCAAAGACAACACACAATTAATTCAATAATCTCCTTCAGACAATTGTATCCAATAGGGTGTTCTTGAGGACAGTTGTTCACTTCATAGTGAACAAATTTTAGATTTCTTGTCTTGTGAATATCTTAGATATTCAGGGAGGGATGACTTAGAGTTTTTACATCAAACACACATTGATTTTGACCAAGAGCATGAGTCAGTAGGGTCTGATTTTGACATGTGTGCCTCTAATTCTTTTGCTGCCCCAACACTATTAGATGGTGACCAGGTGCAGTATGATATATCAGATGATGAAGTCATTAGTTTTTGTTCATCTTCAAGTAATGCAGATATCCCTGATATGGTGTTGGGTACTAATTGGGAAAGTTGTATAGATTTTGATTCTTATCATGATTCTGGATCTTTTGTTAAGCCATGGAAGGATGGTGGGTCAGTTACTCAATTTTCACATGTTTATGATGTGTGTATTGATGTTTTTCCTCCCACCCACTGGCAATTTTTGGGTTTGTCAAGTGCTGATAGGATGCAACAGGTGCATATGCTTGATGACCCATGTACACCAGAGCCCTCCTCATGCTATAACTCTACAAAAGAAGAGGTTAAAGGTCATGATAGTGTGTTTTCTTGTCATAAGAATTCTATTGATGAACAAGTTTCTTGTTCAACCCCTTTTCCTTCTTTTGTTAAATATGATAGTGATGGTGAGTATTGAGGACTTTGTCTTCAATTATTGGGATAGAAACTCTTTTGATACAAAAAATGATGCAGATCAATTGTCCCACTATCATAATATTTGTGTAAATGACCTTCACTTGGTTCGTGATCCAATCAGTGATGACATCATAGAGGAACCAATTTGCTCAGTGGTTGAGGCAATTCATGAAGGTAAATCAGAGGATCCAAGTTCTTTTTAGCCAGGTAATTATGTTTTAATGCATGATGCTCAACATGTTTTATATTCTAATGCATTATTAAATGAACTTTTCTTTCCCAGTCATCAGGAAGAAGTAAGTGATGTTCCTTACTTCTTGGAATATGAGTATGAATGTAATGATTATGACGGGAAAAACATGGGTAGTGATCAGTACAGTTTTCTTTTTCAGCCCATGAATATTCACATATGTTGGCAGCAAGATGGTCAAGATAATTTCAGATGTTTGGTCACATATATGGATGAAAATCAGATTTTTGATTCTGGAGGGTCACTAATTTTCTTTTAGTGGCCTGGGGCCACCAAGTAAAGTTGTAATTTTTGTAAATATTTTTCCCCTTTCTTTTGTGTGTTTCCCTTCCTGCTTTCCTCATTCAATTGCTAGTTTTTGAGGTCCCTATTTTTGTCCTATGGGTGGTCTTCTCTCCCAGTGATCCTGAATTCTTGCCATGTTTGCAGGAGGCATACAACCCCAGATAGAGCCACTGTTAGCACCTGCAAGAATTTTCATGGCTTTGTTCTCTTTACTTTGGTCCCTGTAGGTTTTTCTCTATCTCTGGCTTAAACCCTAGGTCAAAAATTTGAAATATCTAGTCGTTGGTGAGAAAAATCCCTTTGTATGCCTTCAAAATCCAAAAAACCCTAGTTTTCCCTGGCCTTGTTATTTTTCATCGTTACCTTTTTCCAGTCACTTAGGTCATTAATCCGCATGTGCGATTTTCCCTCCCAGTTAGTCACCAATTCTCTAAGTCCTCCGACGGTTAGCATTTTTATTCGATGAATGGGTGAACACAGTGTTTGTATATTCTTTTGTTTTTGGGCGGTTTCCTGTTAACATTCGATGACTCCCCTGGCGGTTACCTTTTCTTTGGTCGTTGAATCACAAGATGGTGGTCCCTTTTTATAGAGATAATACAGGTGTCTGATGGCTATTGGTCAAGGGTAGTGATTTATAACATATCAGAAGGCCCAATTTTTAGTTTCATAAGATCTAATAGCTAGCATATGATCTCATGGAATATTCTTCCTCTATGAGATCATACACTGACCATTGATTCTTCCAAGGCTATAGCATTTCAAGCGAAGTAGGTCCACTACCAGGTAAGCACAAATGGTAGTTTCTCATTGGCCGAGCTGAAGGGTGATAGGGACGTGTTAGTGGGCCTGAATCTTTTGAAGGGTGGTAGTGTGGCAGGACCTACGACTGTCAAATGATTGCAAGGAATCTTTTTAGGCCATGCAATCATGCGCTCACCATTTGATTAAAGGCTTATATTCAATGGGTCTGATATGCTATGTGGTGTTGACTTGCTTGATTTTCATTGATGGTGAAATGTTGATGTGGCCAGAGACTTTTCAAGGGGTTCGTGACTATTATGGAGATTAATGTGAACCACCCAATTTTTTGGGAAATAATTGGATCAACGGTCATGTTTTGAAAATAGATCAAGTGGTTGTTGCCATCAATTTTCAAATGATTCGAGGGTTTTTCTATAGGGTTAGGAGACAGTGCACCGAAAGAGCCATATTGTAGGACCATTTTTGGTCATTTCCAACTTGGTTGCAGGTGAGAATTTATGAAGATGATCCTGGTAGTTGTTCTAGCATGATATTGTGTCCTTGGAGCTTCTGCCGAGGAAAGATTGACAGGTGGGTCACGCATTCTCTATTGCAGCCAGAATTAATAGGGCTTTTGTGGTGATTTTTTCCTTGAAGTTGGTACATGGTTGGATCAGTTGCAAAGTTTGATGATTTTTTATTTCACCAGCCATGCACTTGGAGCCTGTCTTGTCTGCATTCACTGTTTGTTTGAGTTAGGTGATTTTGAATTGTTGCTTTGAATGATCATCAGTTGCTTGTTGTAATCCTTGAGATAAAAGGATTTTTCATGATCATTCAAAGGCATTGGAGTTAGGTGTTCATAATCTCTGGCTTGGTGAGCCCTATTCTCAGTCAGGGTTGTAAGAATTTTGTTTCAATGCTTGTTAATGAGAGATAAAAGTTGCAGGTTTAAGCCGTAGTTTGCAAGCATGATTTGTTGTGACTGATTGTATGCATAGAAAGGATTCATCATACTTAATAGAAATATATGATTCTTCTCTCTCCTTTGTGTCAAGTTAGGTAGGCTTTGAGATTTCTAGTTCATTACATATTGTTTTATGTATGTATCTTCATTCTTGAGTTCTGATCTAGGATTGGATTAAATAATGCTCTAGATGGGATATGAGTTTACCCTTGCCTACATAAGGATTCTTTGTAAGCAGTAAGGATTGTAGTAAATGTATTTATGGCTATGAATGTCATATATTCTCTAATTTGTGTATCTTTTGTGTCTAAGAAATCTTTCCCAATGGATGAGGCACTGGCTTAAATGAGTAAATCTCTTGTTAACATAACTGATTGAAGTTATTGCAATCCAAATCTTAAAATCAAGAACCATTTTAAGTTTTAAATCTTTGGTTGTGTAGTTTTGTTATCCCATAGTAATGGAGATTCAATGAATGTAAGGTTGGCATTTAGTACTTTCTTGCTATCATCTGTTATATAAACCTAGACTTTGGTGTGTGATGTATAGTTTTCACTGGGTTAGGTGCACCCACCTTGGGTTTGCAGAGCCAGAAGTGAAGAGGGTAGTCTTGTCCCTACAGTTGGTCCAATTACCCTAAGATCCTTTTACATTTTGGAACTAACCACTCCTAAAATCTGTCTGAGGGTATATTGGCAGCCTAAGAGCATAAGCCATTTTGAGACACCAACATGCTTCAAGTGCTAATATGAGAGTGGAGAAAAAACCTTTTAGTTTGAAAATGAAAGAGGGCATTAGCATTGTTCAACATGTTAGTACATGTTTTTCTCTTCTTAATCAATTTTCTAGAATAAAATATACAGTTGATGATGATGATGCCAAATCCATTTTATTAAACAAATTGAATCCAAATACAAGCTTAGAAAATGTGATATCTTACTTAACTGATATAGAGAAAAGGGTCCCTAAAACTCACTCAATTATTGAGTAAACTGCTTTGTTTGTCAAAGGGAAGACTAATGCTTCAATGGGGAAGAGTAATTTCAAATGATTCTATTGTAAGAATTCAACATGCTAGAGATCTTATTGATGACAAGTTAAAAAATAAATAATACTTTAATTTCTAGTGAAATTGAAGGAGAAATATAGAATTTTTCAATGTATAATCAAGCTTCTACTCACAATGACTATGAAGATGTATCTATTCTCTAAAAATTAAATAGGTTTGGTTTGAGGCTAGAGGATATCTGTCATCTTGAGCTAGCTTCTCGCTCGGGGATGATTCATTGCATGAGAAGAAATATAGTTTAATTGTTTGGATTCCTTTCAATGGATCTAAAGGGGTGGATTTTTTAGATCATTGAGCTTGTCCCAATCTATAATTTTAGTCCCTACCTCTAGGGAAATTAACATCTCACCTTATTCTATATCTTCTCAAGAATTAATCTCAACTTATTGGTTCTAAGGATGGAAAGGGATATTAAACTACACAATTGGAACAGAGACAATCCACCCCCCCAAAATATCTTGCATTTTTTACTACATATTGGCCATAAGTTGAGAACCTCTCCTTGGAGATTCTTTACAAGTGTAATAGAATCTAAATTATGATTTTCATTCCTTTTGGTAATAGGATAAGAAATAGGGTTTTCCTTTGTTTAATATTTACTTTCTAAAAAAATCCCTTCTAACATACTAATTTCTTTATCCTCTTTATGAATTTACATATTCTTTATCAACAATGCTCTGAGGTACTTCCATTATTCCTTTCCTCTTCCATTATTCCTTTCCTCTTTTCTTTTTGTTGGGGATTTTCCTTATCTTTTCTTTCATTTTTGTCTATTTAAAATGTTTCATTTTCTTTTTGGATCCTAGGTTCTTCTTTCTCATGTGCAATCTCTACCTTTTCTTAAAGTGTATTTTCTTTTTTTTTACCATTTTCCATACTCACATTTGGATTTTTGTTTTTGTTCCCATTTTTTTAGCACTGGAAATTGCTTCTATTTTTCCAGGAGCCCTATGCATTCACCATGGGAATGTTTTGTTAGGATTAACAAGATAGAAAATAATAGTTACATGCAAATATAAACAATATCATAAAAATAATAAACCACATAGAGGAGAACACAAGACACAAAGATTTAACGTGGTTCACCCAATCCCTGGGCTATGTCCACCAACAATGAGTCCAATATTATTATTAGCCAGTGATTAAAACTTGATTAAAATCTATAATCTCTTATAGCTCAATTCTTCTGCAAGTACTAAAACCATACATTAATGAAATCCCTAACCCTAAGCCATATTATACAATATTTTTCCACTTTAGGGTTAGAATGAGTTACAATATGTCAGCCAAAATAACCCCAGCAAGGATGGGAGGAAAAAGTGTATAGTACTTTCCTGATCAGTCACCACAAGCCAATAATCTCCCACTTGGTGACTAATCAAGATCCACACTAAAAAACCTCCCACTTGGAGACTGGTCCTATAGCCATACCACTACCATATGAGGCTCCCACTGGATCAAACCACCCTGGACTCAGTTGTTCCTTTATTATGTTCATTCTAGAATACCAACTAAAGCTGAACATGAGTTCAATTTTTCCCTTGTTACTACCTTTGTAAACATATCTGTTGGATTATCATTTGTATGTATCTTTTCCAACTTTAACTACCCATCATCCAAAACTGACCGAATGAAATGGTACTGCAACTATATGTGTTTTGTCTTTGAGTGCAAAGTAGAATTCTTTGCAAGATGAATGGCACTTTGGCTATCTGTATGCAAAAAATTATTTGTCTAGATGTCCCAATTCTTCCATGAAGAATTGAAGCCATATCATATCCTTAGATGCCTCTATAGCAGCAACATACTTTGCCTTTGTAGTAGATAAAGAAACCACCTTTTGTAGTCAATAAATCCAACTCATTGTTGTCCCACCAATAGTAAATACATAGCCTATACTACTCTACCTGCTATCTATATCTATTGCCAAATCTGAGTCAACATAGCCTTGTACAATAGTAGTAGATCCCCCAAAGTGTAAACACTTACTAGATGTACCTCTCAAATATATGAGAATCTATTTGACTGCATTCTAATGCTCAATACCAAGGTGACACATATATTGGCTAATGACTCCTATTGCATGTGCAATATCTAGCCTAGTACATACCATAGCATACATTAAGCTCCCTACAACTGAAGCATAAGGTACCTTAGACATTTTAGTCTCCTCTTATGATGTCTTAGGACACATCTCCTTAGTTAATTTCAAATGACCAGGCAAATGTGTGCTGATGGCTTTGGCATTCTCCATAGAGAAACATTGCAACACCTTCTCAATATAATCAGCTTGAGATAAAGTCAACTTCCTATTTTTCCTATCTCTGCAAATTTTCATACCAAGAATTTGTTTTTTTGCCCCCAAATCCTTCATAGCGAATGAGTGTCCTAACTGTTGTTTCAATCCCTTAATGTGATTCATGTTAGACCCAACTACAATCATATCATCAACATATAAGCATAAAATAATGTAGCTATCATCATCCAACCTCTTAAAATAAACACAATGGTCAGAATGACACCGAGTGTATCCATGCTCATTCATAAAAGTGTCAAATTTAATATAACATTACCAAGGGGCTTGCTTCAAGCTGTATAAACTTTTCTGCAATTTGCACACCAAACTCTCCTTACCCTTGACCTCAAATCCTTGTGGTTGTACCATATATATTTCTTCATCCAAACAACCATGAAGAAAATTTGTTTTAACATCAAGCTACTCTAAATGCAAATCTTTAGTAGCCACAATACTTAAAACAATATGAATAGAAGTCAATTTAACAAGTGGAGAAAATATCTCATCAAAATCAATGCCCTTTTTCTGTGCAAATCCTTTTACAACTAACCTAGCTTTAAATATTTTCTTACCTCCATCCTCTTCTTTTAGCCTGTAAACCCATTTGTTCTGTAAAGCCCGTTTAGCTACAGGTAACTTGCATAAATCCAAAGTTTGATTTTTCAACAAGGAGTCCATTTCCTTTGTCATTGTAGACTCCCACTAAATCTTTGTATCCACTTGCACACCTTCATTATAACATTCAGGTTCACCAACATCTATTAACAAAATAGAATACAAAGAGGGAGAGAATCTTTTTGGAGGTCTACTTAGCCTTGTTGACCATCTAACATTCACTAGGGTGTGTGGTATTTGTTGTTTCTATTGTTGCGGAGCATAAGGAACTACTAGAACATCATCTTTTGGAGTATCATCGAGTACTACATAATCATTTTATTTCTTCTCATGTTGTTGCAACAAATCTTTGTACAACACTTTCTCAATGAATATGACATTCCTGCTTCTTACAATTTTATGATTTTAAAAATCCCAAAGCCTCTAACCAAATTCATCAATGCCATATCCAACAAATACACCTTTCTTTGACTTAGCTTCCAGCTTGGTTCTATTTTCAGAATCTATATGTGCAAAAGCTTCACAACTGAAAGTTTTGAGAAAAGAATAACTCACCTTCTTACCACTCCATGCTTCCTCTAGAATACCATAGTCCAAAGGAGTAGAGGGGCCTCTATTGATTAAATAAATAGTAGTGTTTACAGCCTCTTCCCACATGTTTAAGGGTAGCCTAGCATGCAACCTCATACTCCTTGCACGCTCTATTATTGTCTTGTTCATGCATTCAGCCACTCCATTTTCTTGTGGAATTCTTGGTATAGTTTTATGCCTACAAATACCATTAGAAGAACAATAATCTTCAAATTTTGTGCTGCAATACTCACCACCATTATCAGATCTGAGACATTTTATCTTTTTACTAGTCTCATTCTCAACCAAGCATTTATATTTCTTAAAATTTTGAAATACATCAAATTTCTGTCTAAGGAAATAAATCCATACTTTTCTTGTTGCATCATCTATAAATGTAACATAATACAGAGAGCCACCAAGGGAAGATACCTGACCTGGTCCCCATACATCTGTATGCACAAGCTCTAATTTATCATTTTTCTTGTCCTTCCCACTCTTTACAAAACTAACTCTCTTTTATTTTCCATACACACAACTCTCACAGAAATCCAAATTGACACATTTCAAACCAAGTAAAACTTTCCTTGAATGAAGTGATTTCATACATTTTTCACTCTTGTGTCCGAGTTTGTTGTGTGAGAGTGTTGTGTCAAAATCTACAGTAATAGTTTGATGTTCTTCTTGCTCAACTACAGCCACTGTTCATGAACATTCATTATCTTCTAAAACAATTAAAGTAGAAGGAATGGTATGACCTATACAAAGATATAAGGTTCCTACTTTCACACTTTTTTCTACTACTAAGGAACCTTTTGTAACCTTCCAATTTCTATCATTAAAAGTAATTGTGCAACCCTCATCACCCAGTTGCCCTACTGAAATTAAATTCTTACTCAACCTTGGAACATGTCTTACATCTTGTAGTAGTCAATGATTCCCATTCTACAACTTAATCTTAATTTTTCCCTTTCCAACTATTTGACAGGGTTCATTATCTCCCAAATAAACTAACCCAAAATCCCCTTGGACATAATCAAGAAAGTAACCTCTATGGGGTGTAGCATGAAATGAAGCCCCAGAATCTAAAACCCAAGAATCATCAACACTTTCTAAAGAAAGAAGCAAGGAATCCTCTTCAGATTTATTACTTACCACATTTGCCTCCTTGTTACCTTCTTGTTTGTCTCCTTTATTCTTCCGAGACCAGCAATCTTTCTTCTTATGACCTAGTTTTCCACAGTACCAACAATCATTTGGCCCTTTGGATTTGGACCACAAGCCAACATGTTTCTTGCACACATTACATATATTTCCAAATTTATTATTTTTTTGGCAATAGTTTTTTGCATTCTAGTATTCTACTAGCTAAATCCATCTCCCAAATTTTGATTTGAGGGTTATACTTGTTAGGAGAATGGTTTTAACAACTATAGTCACATAAACTCAAGAAAAAATCAGCCTTCATTTTTCCTAAGTCACCTTATAAAACCCTAATAGATTTTCAAAGGAATTAACAATACCCCTCAAGATATTGTAGTCCTCAAATTCTAAAGGTATACATTAAAGTCCTACCCATGTAGGGCCCACATAACCTAGATTGATTGTCAAGTCAAATCTTTGTTTCAACTTGAAATGTGAAAGGAATTTATTTAAACCATTATCAAAAGCCAAAGAGGGCCCAATGAGGACCTTAATCAGATCTTAATAAACCAAAAATCTAAATAGAAGCATATTATTATCCATAATTGTAATAGTTATACTTCCCTTTTTAATTTCCAATCCACATCTTCACATATCCTAACATAATCTAAATTAGGTAAAAAATATATAAATAAACCCATTAAGGATAGTATTAGGTATGCTATCATTCCATCCATTATCTCATTAAGGATAATCACTTCCAAGACCTCCACTATGCATATATATGATGAAGAAGCATCATTTTTTGAATCTTTATCTTCAAGAACTTTCCCCCAACAAGGCCTAAGGGGAAACCAAACCACCATATGGGAGGTCCCTCTATCAAGGTTATTTCCTTTTTCTATTGATTTCCAAGGACAACATTTCTAGATAGGGGATCCCTTTGGGGGGGGCCTACTTATTAGTCTCATCAAACACAAAAGGAGTTAGGAATTCAAAACACCAATGCTAAAAGCTACAAAGCTATATCATTGGGCATATCTTATCTATAATAAAATATATAAATATAGTTAAATATGTTTTACATTCTAACTTTCATACTTTAGGTATGGATGGTTTGGAAAATTTTCTTGGTTGTCCTTGGTTAGAATCTTGGGGAATAATAAATATCAATGTGAAAAAGTTAATAAGGCTTGGTATAGAAGAAAAACGTTACATTACAAGATATTGCACATAAAGAAGTCCAAAGGAAAGTCAAAGAAAATAAATTTTAGGAATCTCACAAAGATTGTATCAATGAAAAAAAAGAAAAAGAAGAGGAAGAAGATGTTGAGAAAAATGAGAAGACAAATGATTCTACTAAGTCATCACTAAAACAAGTGGCATAAAATGGTAAATAATTAGAAAAGGGTCCAATAATAACAAATGGTACAATATATAGGCATTCACTTTAATGTGAGAATATTGAATTGTGGATGAAACCATCATGGAGGAATGATGATTTCTAGGAATGAAACAATATATAGGCATCCACTTCTTGCTCCTAGTTTCTAGTTATTTGAGTGATAAACTTTGTCTTTCAAACATTGGTTTATCAACCCCTTTCCATGGTTTCTTTATGCGACCTAAATAACATACCCTTCTCTCTTACATTGGTTATGTGTCTTGAAACTAATCTCAAACCACTGGCTAAGATTCATTGCACTTTTGAGCTAATTGATCAAGGATAATTTGTATGATTTGTGCATCCACACACAACATTTATACTAAGTTATCTTTTGTACAACTCAAGAATGATCAATGACTATGGATGATTGCACATCTATACAAGATAAAACTTTATTTGAAGTTGCAATGTGTGCAACATTACATGATGACAAGTCAAAGAGAAGATATGATCTTGTGAATCTTAGGATAGATGGACCATTGAGATCAACTGAGTTATTGTATTGAATGAAATGGTGGTAGATGAAGCAATTTGCGCAACCACACATTTTAGGTT
Source organism: Chamaecyparis obtusa (assembly GCA_027943335.1). Classification (NCBI taxonomy): domain Eukaryota; kingdom Viridiplantae; phylum Streptophyta; class Pinopsida; order Cupressales; family Cupressaceae; genus Chamaecyparis; species Chamaecyparis obtusa. The sequence goes on along the minus strand of BSBK01010620.1, from coordinate 212,793 downwards.
ATAAAACATAATGATCTACCATGTGTAGTGCCTCCCATGGTTACATTCCATTCCATGTTATTTTGATATGAGATATACTCTTATTATTTTGTTGTGATTATTTTCATGATGAGATGCATTCGATGATAGTATTTTATTTTGGTTTTGCTAGTATCATAGCTGATTAGATGTTAGATTATGTTGCTATATACCATTTTGATCAGATTTGCATGATGATGCTATTGTTAAGGCATGATGTTTTATGATGATATCTAGTGTATTTTGCATTTGAAAACAATGGATTTATATACTATGATGATTATGTATGATTTTTTATATTAAGTTTATTTAAGCTCCCATTTTGGGAATTGAACACAAGATCTTGCTATTACAAAGAGAAGCAGCAACCGCTGCACTACAGGCCAATGCCTATGATGATTATGTATGATTGCTAGCATTGTTGTGCTTTATATGTTGTTAGATATTTCAGTTGTTGATTTACATTGATATATGTCAATATAGTCATAAATTGATTATTTTATTGTTTAATTTAAAATGCAATGTTTATTTAATTTACATTTACACCGAGTAGAAAAGGGGATGACTAGTGCCACAAATTTTTTAGGTTTGATTGCATCACTAGAGCGTTAGTGTTCAATTAGGAATTTTTACTATTATATTATGTGCTTCAACTATGTATACTATAAGTAGCTACACTTGATGTTTGTGCATTTTAGTGAATAGGTACCTGACACATTCTGCTTGAGCTGCAAGATTTGAGTATGTTTATATCCTCGGTAGTGACACATGAGATAATTTCACCTACCTTTCATTACTAAACCAATATTGTTCCTACATGAATGTTGCATATGTAATTGGTATATTATTCCCTCTTATACATGTTGGTAAATCCATATTCATTATGCATAGTGTGTTAGACCTATGAGCGTGTCTATGCATTTAGAGCTCAATGGCTATCGCGGAAAGGTTTAATTTTAATGTTGATTTTTAATGTGTTTGGGGAATTTAATATTTTATTCATAGGCTAATTGATCGTAGTTGGATTCCAATTATTTGGAATTGATTTAATTTATTTTTGGGGAAGAGTCAATAGTTCACTTAAAATATTTAAGTGACCTAGATTTTAAAATTCACTTTTGAAAAAGTGTCTTTATGTTTGAAAATGAGTTCTTTTCACTCACTTCTCACTTTGCCTTTGTGAGAATTTGGGGATTTTCCTCCAATTTTTATTAGAGAAAATCACATTTGTGCTTGTTGTGTGTGATCCTCTTGCTAGATTTGTGTGTGGAGCGGCTCATTGGAATCATGTTGAAATTTCTCTACTTTGTCTAAAGCCTCATTCAATTTCATCATTTTTTTTTAATTTCTCTCTTCTTTGAAGTTTTTCTCTATTTGGGTGAGGTATGACATCTCACCATTTTTAAATTATTTTTCTTTAATGCGTGAAATCAATTACATTAGTTGAGTGGGCTAAGAATTAGCATTCCCCCATGTTTTTTTCTTGATTTCATTACCCAGATGGGTTGCTATGAGCTTTTATGTATTTCCATGTTGAGAGAATGTGGTTTTGGGAGTGTTATGCTACTCAAATTTCGTGTGTACCTCAAAATGAGTTTTTAATGTAGAATCATGTTTTTGGGTGCCTAAGGGAAAATGGATTTTAATTTGATGAGTTTTTGTGATGTTTGATTTTTGGGCTTTTTCGTGGATGCACCATTTTGTGTCATCTAGAACCTCCAAGTTACCTCGTTAGGCATGATTGATTTATTGATATTTTTAGTCTCTCGTGTTTATAGTAGGATTGTGAAAGAATAATGGTTGTAGGAAATTCTAGGTATTTTATATCATGATCTTAACTTGTCTTTTTCATGTTAAAATGTTGTTTTTTAAATTTTGTCAACTTTTTTCAAATTTGGGATTTAAGTAATTTTTATGGTTCTGGGGAATTCCTCATACATGAAATGTTTGATGGATTCCCTTAGAATCCTAACTCTTGGCATAGTGGCCAATTGAGTAGTTTTGTATGTGTTTATTTTTATTACCTTCACCCAATTGTATGCCTTGAGTGTTTTATCCTCCTATTGTTGCCTTCTTGTTTGTTGGGGCTTATGCCAATCCTTTTTCTTGGTGTATAATAATTAGATGATGTACTTTATTCTTATGTCCTTGATAGAGACCAAGTGGAAAAGCTTGGGTTATTATGTCCCTAGTGTAGACCGAGTGGATGAAGTCTTCATTAATTTACGTCCTCGGTGTAGACCAATGGATAAGATATTTTTATTGGTCTCCTTCTTGAGGTTGAGCTTGTGTAGTATCCTTATTAGATGTCAAACCTTGGACTAGGTACATTGAGTTGGCATAGTGGATAGCTCCTTACTTGGACCCTATGCCAGAAGTGGTTGTAATGGATGTGTCAAGGAGTTTTCTTAAAAAGTGAAAACATAATATAACAATTGGGTTTAAACACTAATCAAGATTAATAGTGGTTGGGTCACTCTTCGTGAGCACAATGGGGTGGGTCAGAGGCTTCCTGATGAAGGGTGCTCCCCTTAATACCACAAACACATAACAGATATAGAGAAACAACAATAATATACAAGAACAGAAAATGGGCTTCTTATTATCTCCACAAATGTGGAATTACAAACTTTCAGAATTACAATATGCAAAGCCACATGGGCATTCCCTTACAATATTCTGTAGGACAAAGCCTCGAACTATTACCCAGATCTACTACCCAGAACTATTCTGAACTGCCTAAGACAATAATACAGCCTTCCTTATATAGGCAATTTTCCACCGCCTGGGAAGGTTCCAGAATTTTAGCCAATAAGGCCAACCAAACTTAGAATTATTTTATTTTACATTTTATTACATCATAGTCGGCTCAAGATAACCTTTGAAACCTGAACAGAAATTTTGAAGAAAATTATTTTTCACCATTTCAGGTGGCCCAACTTCCGAAGACCATAAGTCATCACCCGTTGACCCGCTCGGCTATTATAACCCCATTTCAGAAACGCCACGAAGCGCTCTACAGGCTTGACCATCGCAAGCGCCCATCACCCAAATTTTTGACCTCATCCGGGGCCTCTAAAGCCTTCAAAACTGAGTTCAAAGTTTCTGTACCTTGCTGCCAATACCGAAAATCTTCAATATCTTCCAATATACACTTGATCTGGCAATGAAACTTTACTGGCAGACTTATATGACCAAAACGAACCTCCAAGAAAGAAATCCGATCATTCTGAGCACATATGAAAATTACCAAAAATAGTAACTTTCCATAAATAGTAGCTCTGCACAAAATAGCCCTTATTGAAAATAAAAACAAAAATATTTTTGGGTGATGCAAGATTGCTCTTACACCCAGGATGCTCCTGCATCAGACACCCAGGGTAATTTGAGAAGTGACCCTGTCACGACTCAGGTGTGCAGAGGAAAACCAAGACGGCTAACCTCCTCCTTTGTCAGCCATGATGAATCTTCAACAGGGCGTCCTTTCCACTTGACCAGATATTATTCATATGTCCTGTTCCTTGTGCTTCTGCCAACACGACTGTCCAGTATATCTTCGATCTCCTTAGTGTCTAAACTAGTTGCTGGAATACTCCACTGTGCTGCTGCAACCTCATCTTCAACACCTCCTTCGTGATACTCTGTCAAATCTGAAATGTTAAACACTGGTGAAATATTCAGCTCTCTAGGCAATTCTACCTCATATGCATTTCCTGAATCATGCTTCTTCAGTATCTTACATGGCCCAAACTTCTTCATTTTCAGCTTGTTATATGTACCAACTGGAAACCGCTGCTTCCGCAAATGAACCATGACTTCATCACCAACCTGAAATTCCTTATACCTCCTTTTCTCATCTGCCTTAGCCTTATACTGTGCGTTCATCTTGGTAATATGCTTCCTCACCTCCCCATGGATGTTCTTCAAGTGTTCTGCAAAATCCTCAGCTTCAGCACTACTTATTTCTCCTTTATCTATCTTCATCAATTCAGATGCATTTCTTGGACTACTTCCATATACAATCTGGAATGGTGATTTACCAGTGCTCCTGTTGACAAAATTATTGTATGCAAATTATGTCTGTGGTAAAATCAAATCCCATCCTGTTGGCTTATCTCCAACCAAACATCTCAGCAAATTTTCCAAACTTCTATTCACCACCTCTGTCTGTCCATCAGTCTGTGGATGATGTGATGAACTGAACTTCAAATCTATCTTCAACTTCTTCCACAATGTGCACCAAAAATATCCAACAAACTTAGTGTCCTGATCTGAAACTATGGTCTTTGGCAAACCATGAAGTCTCACTACTTCTCTGAAAAACAATTCTGCTACATGAACAGCATCATTAGTCTTCTTGCAGGGAATAAAATGTGTCATCTTTGAAAATCTGTCAACCACCACAAAAATTGAATCATGTCCCCGCTGAGTCCTCGGTAAACCAAGAACAAAGTCCATGCTGATATCCTCCCAAGGCTTCTCTGGTATAGGTAATGGCTGATACAACCCTCTGTTTTGCTTCACTCCTTTCACCATCTGACATACTCCGCAACTCTGTACAAACTTCTTCACATCTTGCTGCAACTGTGGCCAATAATAATTCTCACTAACCAAAGAAAGGGTTTTATCACGACCAAAATGTCTAGCCAATCCTTCGCTATGCTTCTTCTTGATGAGATTCTCCCTCATAGAACTTTGTGGAATGCACAACTAACTCCCTTTGAATAGCATATCATCCTGGATGATGAAATCCAGCCATTTCGTCCTGTCTAGAGTAACAGGTTCTGTACAAGCTTTCCAAGCTTCACCAAAATCAGGATCCTCTGGATACAAATTCTTGAGTTCCTTGAATCCAACCACCTCAATCTGCATCTCTGTCAGCAATAGTTTCCTTCTGCTAAGAGCATCTGCAACCCTGTTAGACTTTCCACTTCTGTGTTTCAAAACAAATGTATAACTCTGCAAAAACTCAACCCATTTCAAATGCCTCTGATTCAACTTTCCTTGACTATTCAAATATTGCAAAGCTTGATGATCAGTATACAAGACAAACTCCTTAGGGAGCAGATAATGTCTCCACTTCTTTAATGCCTGAACTATAGCATAAAATTCCTGATCATAAACAGAATATTTTCTCTTGGCATCATTTAACTTCTCACTGAAATAAGCAATAGTTTTACCTTCTTGGCTCATAACAGCTCCTATTGCAGTACCACTAGCATCACAATCTACTTGAAACACCTTATTAAAATCTGGAAGTGCTAAAACAGGTTGTTCTGTAACTTTTTGTTTCAACAATTGAAAACTCCTTTCTGCCCCATTAGTCCACTTAAACTCTTTTCTATCCCCTCTCATTATTTCAGTCAAGGGTCCACAAATACTGCTAAAATTTTTGATAAACTTTCTGTAAAAGCTAGCTAGACCATGAAAAGATCTTACCTCAGTAGCACTCCTTGGAGTAGGCCATTCAAGGATAGCCTGTACCTTCTCTAGGTCCATTTTTAGACCTTCTGCTGAGACTACAAATCCCAAATACACTAACTCTTTCTTCACAAAACTGCACTTCTTCAAGTTAATCAATAATTTCTCATCTCTCAACTTCTCAAACACCATACGAATATGCATCATATGCTCCTCCAATGTCTTGCTAAAAATCAAAATATCATCTAGATAAACAATGACAAACTTACCCAAAAATTATTTCAGAACCTTGTTCATGAGCCGCATGAAAGTGCTCGGTGCATTGGTTAGCCCAAAAGACATGACTAACCACTCATATAGTCCTTCCTTTGTCTTGAAGGTAGTCTTCCATTCATCGCCTTCTCTAATCCGAATCTGATGATATCCACTCTTCAGATCTATCTTTGAGAAATACACAGCTCCACTCAAACAGTCCATAATATCATCCATTCGTGTCAATGGAAACCTGTACTTGATTGTGATCTTGTTTATTGCCCTAGAATCTGTACACATCCTCCACTCTCCATTCTTCTTTGGTGCTAATACCGCTAGTACAGCACAGGGACTCAGACTCTCACGGATCAATCCTATCTGTAGCAGTTCATGTACTTATCTGTTCAACTCCTCACTTTCTGTAGGTGTCATTCTGTGTGCTACCTTATTCGGCAAACTCGCTCCTGGGATCAATTCCATTTGATGACTGATCTTTCTGACTGGTGGTAATCCATCAGGCACATTATCGGATACAATATCCTGAAACTCATTCAACAAATCTGCAACTTCTACAAGAACATCTTCTACTTCCTCTTTACCAGCTTTTGGAATTAACGCAAAACATACATGCTCATGCCTCATACCATCTAGGAAATTTCTTCCATCAACAAAAGTTATCCTTGCATTACCACATACCTTTTCTTCAGTCTCCTTCAATGGTTTTAGCTTATGTCGCACTCCATCCTTTGTCAGGGAATAGGTATTCGCACGACCATCATGTACAGCACATCTATCAAACTACCATGGTCTACCCAACAACATATGACATGCATCCATAGATATGATATCACACAATACCTCATCTTGGTATCCGCCAATCTTGAACTTCACCAGGCATTGTTCATTGACCATGACCTTGTGGTCATCCTGTATCCAGGCAATCCGATATGGATGTGGGTGTTTCTATCTCTCGAGCTTCAACTTTGTCACCATCTCTTCTGACACCAAATTGTCAGTGCTTCCACTATCAATAATCATATCACAACATTTACCTTCGCACTTGCACCTGGTGCGAAACAGGCTCCTTCTTTGCTCAGGTTCATTCTCACCACTCAACAGGACTCTTCTGTTAATCAACGTTTCTCCTCTTTCAACATCTTCAGAATTTGATGATCTGGCATCTTCATCTACATGTGCAACTCTGGCCTGGCCTTCATTTCTCCTGTCTGTTCTTCCTTGGCGCTGAGGACATTCAAATGCCCTATGACCTTCTTCTCCACAGTGAAAACATGTTTCACGGAAGCCACCTCTTCCAGATCCTTGTCCTCTTCCTCTTCCTCTCTGATCTCTATTATTCTGATCCTGGAAATGATTAGAATTATTTCCTCGCTGATTTTGACTGCTACTGGCCTCATCCTTCTTTTTCAGATCTTCATTTCGGCCACCATATGACCGTCCACCAGATCGTCCACCACGACCTCTTCCATTTTGTCTGCTCTCAAACTTCTTGTTCAGCTTTTCCTCTACTTTTAGGGCAAACTGGTATGCCTCTTCAATACTGTTCATTCGAACCAGATTCAGCTCCTGTTGAATGCTTGGCCTTAACCCATTAAGGTATCGGGCAACTTTCTCCTTATCAGCTTCTGCATGGCTTGTCCTGATGAGAAGTCGATAGAACTCCTCTGTATACTCCTGAACAGATCTTCCTGCTTGCTTCAAACTCTACATTTTCTTTAGTAGGTCAAGCTCATAATCAACAGGAATGAACTGTCGCTTCAATTTATCCACCATCCGATCCCATCTTTTGATTTTATCTTTCCCTCTTTTATTTCACTCTAATTGAATTTCTTGCCACCAGATCTTCGCATGACCTTTCAATCTGGCTTTCACAAATTTGACCCTATCAGGATCCTCAACATCTTCGTACTCAAAATATTCCTCACATTCATTGATCCAGTCGATCAATTCCTCCGGGTTAAGATTTCTAGAAAATGTAGGAACCTCAATCTTAGGTCTTTTCCCAATCTTGGAAATCGCCCGAAAAAGTCTTTCTTCCTCCTGGTTCACAATTTCAGCTTCTCCTTCTTGATATTCTTCTTCGGCTTCATCCTCGCTTTCATCTCTGACATTAAGATTCATTCCTCTGCGAATCTCTTCTTGCAATGCTCGCACTTGTCTCTGCAGCTCTCTAACCTCAGGTGTTACAACACCAGCTCTTCCGCCACGGTCCCTTCGTGGAGGCATTTTCACGATGCGCACTGAAACCTTAGCCACGGTCTTGGTGCAAACTGCCTCACAGTCGGCGATCTGTTTACACACTCAAGAAAACCTACTCTGATACCACTTGATGAAGGGTGCTCCCCTTAATACCACAAACACATAACAGATATAGAGAAACAACAACAATATGCAAGAACAGAAAATGGGCTTCTTATTATCTCCACAAATGTGGAATTACAAACTTTCAGAATTACAATATGCAAAGCCACATGGGCATTCCCTTACAATATTCTGTAGGACAAAGCCTCGAACTATTACCCAGATCTACTACCCAGAACTATTCTGAACTGCCTAAGACAATAATACAGCCTTCCTTATATAGGCAATTTTCCACCGCCTGGGAAGGTTCCAGAATTTTAGCCAATAAGGCCGACCAAACTTAGAATTATTTTATTTTACATTTTATTACATCATAGTCGGCTCAAGATAACCTTTGAAACCCGAACAGAAATTTTGAAGAAAATTATTTTTCGCCATTTCAGGTGGCCCAACTTCCGAAGACCATAAGTCATCACCCGTTGACCCGCTCGGCTATTATAACCCCATTTCGGAAATGCCACAAAGTTCTCTACAGGCTTGACCATCGTAAGCGCCCGTCACCCAAATTTTTGACCTCATCCGGGGCCTCTAAAGCCTTCAAAACTGAGTTCAAAGTTTCTGTACCCTGCTGCCAATACCGAAAATCTTCAATATCTTCCAATATACACTTGATCTGGCAATGAAACTTTACTGGCAGACTTATATGACCAAAATGAACCTCCAAGAAAGAAATCCGATCATTCTGAGCACATACAAAAATTACCAAAAATAGTAACTTTCCATAAATAGTAGCTCTGCATAAAATAGCCCTTATTGAAAATAAAAACAAAAATATTTTTGGGTGATGCAAGATTGCTCTTACACCTAGGATGCTCCTGCATCACTTCCACATGATATGGTGGTGTTGCATTATACCACTGCTAGGGACCAATGTATAGATGGTGGACAACTTCCAGTGGCAGAGATATTAAGTATGATGTGCTCCTTTCTATCCCTTCTTGTCATTATCACGTTTCATGATTATAAGTGGTTTAGCTTCATACTTGTTATATTTTGATGTTAATCATGATATCAAGTGTGTATATCCTCAAATCATGCCTTTTAGTTCTCCCTAGTGTGGAGTTTTATTAATTTTAGTTGTGTGTTGGAGCTAGTAACTTATATTTTGGCCTCTAGTTTAACCTAGATTTTCTTAAAGTAGTATTGCACATATGAATCATAAAGTTTCACATATGACTCATAAATTTTCTTATATGATTCATACTTTAGTGCATATGAATAATAAAATAGTGCACATAATTCATACTTCAGTGCATATCAATCATAAAGTTGTGCAAATGATTCATACTTCAGTGCATATGAGTCATAATACAAGACATATGCTTAGTAAAGTTGTGCATTTCATTATAGGATGTGGGCTGCTAGAATTACCTATATACTTAGTAAATTAATGCATTTACCTCATGTTTTAGGGCATATACTTTTTCACATTTAAAATAATGAGAACTTCTTGAGGGTTGGTCAAAAATGCAATTGTAAATTTGGCCACCCTTTTTCCTCGGGATGTCTTTTGAGTTATCACAGTCATAATTTGGATTCATTGTCATGTTATTTTAGTCACTTCTCTTATATTAATCTTATTTTTCTTCTTGTATAGATTTGCGACAAGGATGGATTGGTCTCCTCAAAGGACAACCACTGATGAAGATCTGGTCATGACCATGAGGTTTGTAGAAAAAGTCTGAGCTCTCAAGTGATGGCTTGAACATGTCTTTATGATTCATGCTTATGTTTTGGTTGCTTGGGATCCTTTGGAAGGATGTTTGAGTCTTCTTGTGCAAAATCATGTGATGATTGTGATTTACTTCTAGTAAGTTTTACCTTTGATTATATGTTATGGTTAATAGATGAACTTGTATATTTGATGCATGTCTTTACTTTTAAAAAAAAGTTAATTGCTTATTTGACCCTATGTTCCAAGGGTCCCTTGAAGGGGTATTACATCATGGCTTTCCATATTAATGCCTAAAATTTATTTCACTATTTTTCAAGATCAAACTAAGGACCAAAATACAAGTTGTGCAATAGTGCATAAGTTAAAGTCCAAATGTATCGTCTATAGTTTCAAAGAAGATCAATGACCAAGATCAACTACGTCATTGTACAAGATCAGAAAGTAGTATAAAGCTAAAGGTGTACAATTATGCATATCTTATATTAAGAGGTTAAAGATCTGCAAGTGTGCACATGATCACCAATTAACATTTAATGTTTTATTATGCATATCTTGTGATGTGATCCAAGTTACTCGCTAGACAATTGTGCACTGCTAAGAAGTCAAAAGCATTATGACTTGGCACCTTAAAATGGATCAATGACCCTAATTCACTATGTTTGCACATGATTGTTGAGTCTAAGAAGATACAAACTTCACACCTACACATCAAGAAAATAAATGAGCTAAAGGTCATACATATTTAGTAGGATTGATGGATGAGTTTGATTGTGATGTTGTGTCAAATCAAAAACCTTAGGAAGCTAAAAGGTCTATAATGGAAAATTTAAAGGTGGGATAAAAGCTTAACATATTAGGTCAAATCAAGGACCCAAATTCACTGCATAGTTGCATAAGATAGAGAAAATGCTAATTTTATAATTAGTGCATTATCACAAATGACAACCCCATAATGTAAAAATGTATACAATGGACCCATGGAACGAGAATCACATCCTATGCAGCCATACACATTAGGAAAAAATAGTTCTTATTAGAACTTGTTATTTTGTACCTGAACATTTCAATGGTTCTAACATCCGAATAGAAGAAGAAAATATGTCCATGTGGAAGTGGACATTGTGTTAGACATGGAAATAATTATCATTCTACTAAAACTTTTGTTTTTGTTGGAATATTTGAAGGCTCCCACAAATTGAAAAAATGTGACATGGGGTATATTTTCTATGTTAAAAGGTGGTCTAATTGAAGAATTTTAAAAATTTGATGGGATTTGTAGATCAAATCAAATCTATGACCATAATATAAATCTATTTTAGTTGTTCTTTGTCGGGGAATTCTAGTTATAATGCAGGCACACAAGGATTACAAGGCCAAGTTAGTATCTCAACAAAAAAAAAAACCAAGTAAGTCTAGTCCAAATCATGCAACACACACCTTAGTTTTCGTGGCCCCCCATCTCTCTATATTCTTCCTTGCAATCATTTTAAAAATATATCTTGAGTATTCGAATCTATTTTGAAGAAAGAATGATGTATAAAGAACTTGAATAGTTACTTGAATGGTAGTTATAAATATATAATTTGTAAACACTGAAGGGGGTCTATATTTTTTATAAATAAGGCATTGTAATGTAAAAAACTATTATTTTTAAAGATCAATAAAATTTTGTTGGGAAGATTACCAAAGATATTCTTTATTTGTATGCAATGGAATTGTGATGATGTTTGCATTTAACTTAATCTTGTTAAGTATAGTTTTGGAAATTTCTTTTTTTGTGAAGTTAAATTTGTGTAGGCATTGTTTTGACATTCTAAAATTTTGTTCTAGTCCTAAACTACTTAATTACATTTCCACTATTAGCGTGTTAACGTGTGTGTTAAAAGTATATTCAATTACTATTTAAAAAATGTTTTATGCATCTAAAGTTGTATTTCCTTTGAAATTCATAGTTGTTTCTTAAATAGGATTTCTTGCTTCGATTTCATGATGATAAGTAGATGCTAGTTTCCTTTCTCAATTTTTATTGAATAATACCCATTTTAAAATTCATAAAATTAAAAGCATTTGAATAAAGGAGTTCTACCTTTACTAAAATTTAGAGGGGAAACAACCAATAGTTCCCCCAACTATTATTAACAATTTGTCCTTGGCATTTTGGGTATCAAAGAGTCAATTTTAGTTTAAATTATAAAAGTACAAATATGTTAAGTAACATATTTTTCTCTGTTGGGGAAGAATTGATTTTCAATAAAGTTGGTTGTTATGAGAGAAAATGGTTCTTCCTATGATAATATTTTTCTTGTTGTATAACTAGATCTTGATTGGGTTTGTGCAAAAAATGAAGATATTATATCCTAGTTAAATACTTTGTCTAGGAGACATAAGATGAATAATACTAAATATATATGTGAAATTTTTTCTTGAAGAAGAAGATGAATAAGCCAAGGCACCCTGTAGTAGTCTCTAAAATTTGACAAGCACATGTTTGGTGAAATTTGGCAATTTGATCTAATTTACAAGTTTGACTAAGTTTGATTCATTTTGTGTGATCATATATGATGAGAAACCACATCAAACACAAAAACACAATGGTTGTTCAAATGTTTGTGATTAACTAGTTGCATGGCCAGGAATCCTCAAAGCCCAAATTTTCCTATGGGTCTCAAGACAATTGGAAACACTATGAGTACTTTATACATAAGTTCAGTGGCTTTATTACAATGAATTTAGGCACACATCTTGGTATTTCTTCAACTCAATGCCTTACACATTAAGGAGTTTTTAAATTATTTTCTTTGATATAGAAGGACAACTAGTGTGTCTTGATTTAGGAAGCACCCAACCTCTTTCTAGAAGCCACAATTAGCTTATGCAATCTAGAAATTTATGTTTTTATCCCAAGGAAATCCATATATTGTGTACCTTCAAGGAATAATTATATTCCCTTGCACTGAAATCAATACAATAATCTCAATCAATAGGGTGGGCTACTAACCTAAGGGGTTTAGATGCAATTTAGGGGACTTGTACCTATTGGTTCCTGGATAGAATTTTAAACTCCAATTGACACCAATATACTTAAGACTGATTTTGGGAATGGTCAGTTCCAAATATGGGGAAATCTGTAGGTAACTGGACCAACTATAGGGACAAGACTGCCCTCTTCACTTTTGGCTCTACAGAACCATGGCGGGTGCACCTAATCCAGTATAATAGAAGACTTCTTTACAACACCGAGACTAGATTGAACAAAGTAGATAATAGCAAGAAAGTACTAAACAATAACCAGTCATTCATTAAATTTCCATTGATATGAAATAACTGAGGCCTAAATACATAAAATTGAAAGAATAGAAAGGATTTGAACTTGATTTCTTATAGAATGTAAACAACCATGCCAACTTGCATCACTATAGGAGATACTGATTTCTGATCAGTGCCTTGTCCATTGGGCAATATATCTAAGATAGATAGAGAATACAAGAACATAGATTCCAAGCTATAAACACAATAAACCAGATTCATACACTGCTTACAAACATCCTTTCAGTTGAACCAAATGAATCTATGTTTCATTCAAAGACCTTTAACTTGATCCTAGATCAAGGTTGAAAATAAAACACATACACAGATAAACTCCAAGCAATGAATCAGAAAACCCAAAACTCAAGAAGCACAACCAAAGGAGAGATCTGAAAACTAAAAACTGCATTAAGTATAGGGATTCAAGTTCCTGTATTACAAACTATTCCAGAATACAACTCTTAGACAATATGCAAAAGATTTTGAAGGTTTTTCCTTTGTATTGATACAACTAGCAAAACATATTACAACCTAGACTAAGGATACACACTTAGCCTTTCAGCTTCCTGTGTCAAGAATTTCTAGCCAGCTCTTTCTAAATGATCATAAAATTCCTTTTATAGAGACAAGGATACAATGAGAAAAATATCATTTAGGTCAAAAAACCCTAAACCTAACCAATCAAATCCAAGGCCTGTAGGAGAAAGAAATATGATCTATTTGTACGTCTGTAATACATTCCCAGGAATAATCAGCTACTTTCTTTGAAAGAGATTAAATCAACAATAAAGCCTTTGAAAGAAGCAACAAATCTAATCTATTCATGAAACCAAAGCAAAATATCTTCAAAGAAACCAACTTGCAAGAAATCTGATTCTTCCCCCTTTGCCAGATCTGCATATCAATCTGATCTGAAATGAAAAATCTTCACCAAACTCTGATCCCGGATTACAAAAAACCATTACTATTATTACCCACTTGATCAAATCAGATTTTATCCACCGCCATTGCATTCCTCATCTTTTGGTGTTTTCAAAAACATATAATAATCATATATTCTAATAAAAAATGAGTCCTCAGGCAACATTTCTGTGAGCAACCAACAATCTTTTTTAAATTTTCAAAATTACTATATAGTTGAAACTATATTATTTCATTTTTTTATCTTTGCTGCAATTTCAAAATTTGAAGTGGGCCCACATGCCACATGGTGCCACCTAATTTTCTCGTTGATCCACCTCATCTCCAAGATGGACCTGTGTGCAACCCTTTGCCACTTCATCCTCACAGATTCGCCTGTACTATTGACTAGGCATCCACCTTAAACATTTTGCCAGCTCACCGGATGACACATGTTGCCTCATCTCTAAAGCACCAACATAACTCGCATGCATCTCTATATCTCTGAAATAAGGATGTCTATTGGATCGGCATGCATCTCGAGGTGGCCGACCAACTGCTTGATCCTCTACTTCATCATCGCTCTCTCACCACATGTCACATTCTCACTGGTCTGACCAATCTATCTAGGCACTTGACTGCATCATTCTACCACATCATCAAGGTAGACAGGTGTCGACATGTCGCTAAAGTACCATGGTAAACTTTGGGCATCTTTATCTCTCCGCTATATTGATCACCATTAGATGTCAACTCGTATCTCGATGCACCCAAGCTACACCTGCATATTTTATCAAAATTTTCTTACCTTCATCTATGGGGCCCACCCCACCAAGTCATCATCCAGCTGTCACCTCAATTTTTGCGCATACACAAGAGAGCCCTCCAGCCAAGTGTCTACTTGAGACACTATGATATTATATGGATTTCTTTATAAATATCTAATTTCCTTCTTGCAACGTCAATGTGGGATTATTCTAAATCTATTTTATAATAGCCCTCCTTTCAAAATTTAATTTTTTGTGATGCACACCCAGCTGGGCCCTCCAAACTGAACTGCTCCACACACAGAGCCCTCTCTTTCTTTACTTTACATTATACACAAGCCTTATTCCTTTTAAACATTTTAGGCACACATGGGCTAATGAATGTCGGACAAAACCTAAATACACAGTCCCAGCTATTTTACACTCGCACGCCCAGCCCCAATCTTCTTACTGTGATGCCAAACGTCATGTAAATGCATCAAAGAAGCTCACATAGGTCAAAATGGAAGGTCATGCACTGAATCTCCTTCTTATTCTTTCTTGGTGCATGTATTTTCCTTGTCTATTTTGGGCCTGCAAAATCAAGTATTCTTGGTGTGAAGGGTGGCAGCAACTCTTCACAAGAGACTCACACCTCCATACTGGCACACACTACTCATCTTTCTCTATTTTCATAAGTGCTACACACACCCTCAGCTTCCTTTAGACAACATTTATTTGAAAACTTTTCCTTTAAATCTTTCCATTCAGTGACTACGTGACTATAGTCAGTCTCATCTTTGCTAAAAAGTTCATCCCTTCTTATTTTCCTTACGAGACTTGGTGACAATAGTCACAATATAGTCTCTAGTAGAAAATTTATCATTCTATGATTTGGCGACCATGGCTTTATTCCATTTCTTTTTATTAAGAGATCTGGTGACTATAGTCTATCTCTCAGTCGTAGAAACTTTATTCATTTGTCATTTTTATCCAACGATCACATGACTATCGCATATCTGGAAACTTTGGTCCCTTCCACTTTACGAAACCTTTATTAAAATAGCAATTGCTATGTCAGCATTTGTTCTGACCAATGAAAATCAACAACTTCAGCATGACCTGGTGATTAAGGACCCACTCCTCAACCTGCATCCTACATGTGAGATTGGACGATTGTCACTATTTCACTAGCCCTAAAAGCCAAGCATCTCATCCCTACGGTGTAATGACAACTGCTAGATCTATTTGAAGTTTATCTTTTCAAAAATTGGAGACCCCACTGTATAACATCACCTTGGACATCTATCAACATGAGAGAAGCGCCATGGAGACTAACAAGCCAGAACCTACCTCTGTTAGCAAAAATTTGATCGCACACTTGTCACTAATTCGCAAGATTAAAAGGCATGCAACTCGGCCCAATGGTATAGTGACAGCTGTCGATTGATTCTGACACTTAATTGATAGCTAAGAAAGAAGAATGGGCCCACCCAGATAGGTGTCACCCTGTCACTATTTCGCATGTCAGAAACTTTGACAACCAGGAAGCCTAAGATTTAACGACAACCACAAGTTTAAAAGGAAGCCACTTTAAGGAAATAAATGGGAAAAACCAAAGGTTTTAAAAGGATTTATCTAGTAACAAAACATAAAGTGGGCATTTTAAAAGGCTCTAATATAGCACATGCTCTATTGGGAAGGTTAATGAGCAAAAAGTAATGCTCGAATATAATAGATCTCAGATCAACCTAGGGTTTTCTGCCACAATGCTCACTACTAGGTCTAAGAACCTCATTTTTAAAACCCTCTAAAGTATTAGGACAAAAATTTAAAATATTACTAACAGTACCTATACATTTCAGAGTGAGACACTTAAGTATCTAACAACTATACTTAGGGGCTTTACATCAACCCATTTAATTGTCACTCTCAGCATAGGATTGCAAATTAGACTCTAGCTTTCACCTTGGTCAATTAAATAGAGAGCCAAATGAAAAGCCACTTTAGGTCATTCCCCTTGGAGTGATCACTTCTCTAAAGGCATACCTTCTAAGAAATAAAATAATATATTGTGATTTTTCTTACAAACAAGATCTTTAGAAGGAGAGGAGAAAGGATACTCTCACAATATCTTGTGATCTAAATAGAAAGTGGGTAAGTACACCAAACATGCCAAAGACTTGTTCATTAACCTTTATAAATCCAAATGCAAGATAAAAAACAATAAAAATATTTATTCATCCCCCCTTAGAAATCAAAATGTGAGATAACCTATAAATCAAAGCATGTAATATATACATCCACAAAGTATTAGTTGTCTCATCTAATTCTTGGACACATGAAAACATGTTGCACCATTTTGTTATTCCAAAAAGGTTAGCTCAACATAATCCAAATCTAAAAGAAAACTCTTTGTAAAAAAAGTGTAGAAACATAAAGAAGATGCACAACTATACCTACCAAATGTATAGTTTTGGTGAAGGAAATGCACTAATCTGGTGAAACTTACAAAATGGTAGGAAAAAAACCAAGAAAAAATACAAAAAAAGATCTCAAATGCATATGAATATAATGGGTCTGTGCAAGATTAATAACGAAAATTGTAATAAACCTAAATTATAAAAACTTTAAAAATTTTGAAAATCAAATGCGCATAATTGGGTAACAAATGTGTAGTTCTAGTGCTTTAAAATGCAAATCCAACCTGCAACTCACAAAATCACTCAAACACCAAGAAAATACTTAGCAAAAAGGGACAAGGATCTCAATGGATGTGACAAAATAAAGATGATGGAAATCAAACTACTTATTTGAAGACCTAATCAAGTCCAACCACAAGTCGTATATTATGAAATAAACCAACATAATATCATTGGTGCTCTTCTTCATGAACTCATAACAATAAAATAAGTCATTACCCGAATACACTCCAAAAATGATTGACTCTATTATTATTCTAGATCCTTTAAGATCTTGTATGGAAGGATGGTTGCTCTTAGATTTTCAAGCACATGCACCATAAGGCATTAAAGGAAAGGATTGTGGCTGATTGATGCAAGATGATAATATGAAGATAATAGTGATAGTAGGATGATAATGGTGATAACAAGAATTTTCCAAAGGTCACAAGTGGACAAGCATGAAATAGATCACAAGTATACATAGGCTCACTAAGATAGGCATTATCATTAGAATTCAAATGAGAGCAGAAAATGTTTTATAGAAATCCTCTTAAAAATCAAGGGTGGAGATTAAGAGGTGGATGAATGTATGGATAAGATTAGAAGACATGTAAGGATATTGTGAGAGATAATAAGGATAAAGGATATTAAGAAGTTAATGTGAATAAAGGATATTAAGAAGTTAGCGCAAATGGAGAGATGACATTGAGTGGTAGGTGTGATAAAAAATATGACACACTTATATGAACCATTGCACTTGAGAGAAATCCATGGAAGAGGATATCCCAAGAAGTGGATCATAGCTTCCTAGTTGAAGCGAGTTTAATCCTTCTTAATATGCTCATAAAAATGGCATGAAGGATTAGTGGCTTGACTACTCTAAAATGGAAGATTAAAAGATAAGAGATGAAGCTAAGAATGCAAGAATGAAAGAATGCAAGATAAGATGAAAGATTAATCCAAGATGAATGCAAACAACTAGTAATCTAAGAATGAGATGCAAGAAAAATGCTAGAAACAAACTATATTAACAAGGCAATATTAATCTAGAAATGAAGCTAAACTAAGAATTCAAATAACAAGATTGCAAGAAATTTACAATGTGAGATGCTTATGATAACAAGATTATAAGATTAAGATTTCAATAATGATCAATATTGTGGACCCTTGAGAAAAGGAAGAGCTTCCTTTTAAAGGAATTTCCTCAAGAATGAAAAGTGGAGATTAAGAGGCAAAAGAATGAGTGGACGAGATGAAGAGGCAAATGGAGATGCAAGGTTAGGTAGAAATAAGTGGTGAGGATTAAGAGGCAAAAATAGATGTTAGGTAGAATAAGACAAAAAAAACATTTGAAAGCACAAATCCCTTTTAATTGTTAATTAATAAATATTAGGTATGTGTACACATGTCAATGTGTTCTTTTAATAAAAGTGTAAGAACTTTATATTAAAAGTAAGGTTTTAGCAATTAAATAAATATGCAAGCTCTAGAAATTAGACCATAGTATAAGCTCGATATAAGATAATTGATTCAATTATGCAAAGGGGATTTTAAGGATTAATTTTCATCATGATTATTAGCAAAGAGACAATTTGATAAAAAGGGGGCTCAGGTTCTAGTAGACCAATTTTAGATGATTACATTTTCCCCTCTTTGACTAATGTGTGAGTGATCTGGGAACACATTGAGTCAAAGAATGATGATGTCAAGGAAGCTCATAGAGATCGGACTCCGAACTTGATTGAACAAAGACCTATAAGAAAGATGAGAGTATACATCCTGATGTCAAGTGATGAGACGTAATATCTTTCCAAGGAGATTGAGATAGATAATCATCTGAGAGACAATACCAGATTGATATGGGTCTTGATGAACCTGATATGCCCCAAGAGATCAAAGAGATGTATGTCTAAGTAAACTGATATGAAGAGATGATAACACTCTTTTAGAAAGAAGATGTGGAGAATCTCAATTTGACATGAAGCAATGAAGCTGAGATTCCCCGAGCGATGATGTTTAAGTCATGATTAACTTGATCGATTTAAGATTTGGTTTGATTACTAGATTTGTAGGTTAGGAGATTCAATCAATGAAAATATTTTCCATGTTGTCATGCCCCCTTAGGATCAAAATAGAAATGAGGTACAAGGGGTGAAGATAAGCCTCAGAGATCTAGAAAAGAAAGTGGAAGCGAGCAAGAAGTGATAGCATTAGCAATCAACTGCATTATAAGATTTGGAATTTTGATTTCGATCTTGAAAAAGTAGGATCAAAGATAAGGTTTTTCAATTGAATACCTTAGCAGAGAGAAAGGGAGAAATAAAAAGAAAACATAGATCAAGAGAACAAGAAAATGCAAAGCTAAGATGCAACCCTAGAATGAAATGCAGCCTAAGAAAGACAATGCATCCTAAGGCCTTGGAGTAGTCGAGTCACCAATCTTGTAGACCATTATTTTTCATCATTTGAGAATTTGGTACAT
Organism: Chamaecyparis obtusa; assembly: GCA_027943335.1. Classification (NCBI taxonomy): domain Eukaryota; kingdom Viridiplantae; phylum Streptophyta; class Pinopsida; order Cupressales; family Cupressaceae; genus Chamaecyparis; species Chamaecyparis obtusa. Next base: position 192,930 of record BSBK01010620.1, on the reverse strand, counting down.
CAGGGGTTAGTACAACCATCACTAATATGAGAGAAACCATGAAAATATGAATACGACCCTATCGAATAAGATGTAGGAAACACACATAAGCTCAAGACATAAGAGTTGAGATGAACTAAACATGGTTTCCAAGTTAATGTTGTAAGATAGCACAAGCAATAGACAAGGAGATAATTCCAACCTCACCTAAGTGTCTGAATAAGGAGGGTCTAGATATGTGTGGTGTTCCAATTGTGATGGAGGCTCTTATCACAAACACCCAATTTATTAGACAACATAGGATTATTGAAATTACACCACTAGAAAAAATCAAAGAAAAAGGATGTTATGCCCCCAGTCATGAATCTCTAGTCAAGTAGACATCATCAAGTGACCTTAGAAGACATAGAAAGAAAAAATCAATGCTAATAAACACCACACAAGAAAATAGCTTGGTCATTTTCAATTTTATAGGATGTAAGTGGGTGCTAGGTGTTAATGAAACACCTTTGTGCTAGTGTGAAAGTACAAGTGCAGTGAAAGATGGTACAAGATCCAATATGTGTTAAGAAACACAGCGAAGCCCAAGTTGGTAGTGTTGAAAATATTGATGGATTGGATTGTTGAGGAACACCAAGTGATATCATTGAGAAAGTTTCCATCACAAAGGAATGATAAACTAACTCAAGTCAATTGCAAGAGGTCGACCAAGAGGTAAAGCACTAATCATCTCAAACAAGTGTATGATTGCCCCTAGACAACAGATAAGAACCGAGGAAAATACAAAGACAAGTTCCATCCCATGAAAATGCAAGGAAATGGAAGTATGATGGATGAAAGGAGACAAAATCCTATCTACGTGTTGATAGATGGAGTGTTGATTGCAAGGTTTCACTAGTTGGGATGATTTTTTTCTTTTTTTCTTTTTTTGGATTTTTTAGGATATTTTACAATTTTAAAAAAAATTTCAAGGCTATAAATGATTTTTAGAGATTTTTCAGAATCATATATTGTTGTACAAGAACAAAAGTGCTTAGTTTTAGAACCAGTGAAGATGAAGAGTGTTGAGAGGCCCTTTGAGAACACTGCCATTTGTTGTAGTAACCAGTTGAGAAGTTTCAGAACCATATGTTGTACTAGTGATAAGAGGAGCCAACCAATAATGTCCAATCATCAAGAGGTTGATAGTCAAGGAAATATCATTTAAGTGAGACCCACAACTATCCTCATGGACACATATTAACTCTTTGTCAAATTTATCATTTTCTAAACACTTAGGGAGAGTATGTTCTATATTTCTCTTAGTCATGTCATTAGAAATGGTAAGATACTGATATGTACTTTTGGGAAAGGCAAGATAGAGTGAAGAATGTGATATATGAGAGGTAATGATAGTTAGAGTAAAGAATTAATTTAATTACATTGATTAAATTAACTTTACTAGCTCTTAAGATTTCACTTTATGCACTTGCATTAGTCATTTAATAATTAAATATAATTATTAAATGCCTATTTACCTATTAGGATTTCCTATTAGGTTTTATGATCTTCTATAAGGATTGATCCATTGTATATTTTTATTCATTCTTTTGGCTGATAATAAACTTTTATATTGTCAAAGCAAAACCTTTTTTTGTTTCCTACTAATTTCTTCCTTGTGACAGGTTTTTGCATGCAAGTTTCTTGGGCTTAATAGATTTATTTTTCATCAAATCTTACATGGTATTAGTGTTGGATCTATTTTATCTTGATCATGTTTGAAGAAAAAAAGGAGCAAGGGTTTGACAAAAGAAATTTCAGATTTTTTGGCTAATTTGAGAGGTTTTGGTTGTAGTTTTCAGATCTGGTATTCTTTGCAGAACGTTATTTTTTAAAAAAATTAGCACTTTTCATACATGCATGCATGTGAAATGATATTTTTTAGGGGTGTCCTTTCTAGTATCATTTACCAGACTTGCACCTTAATCCTTTGACCTCATGCATGAGTTGAGGTCTGCATTGGCATATCTGTAAAGGAAGAACTTCAAACCCCGCAGGCATTGTAATTTGACTTACAATATTTTTTACCTACAATTTCTATCTAGATCTATGGTTATTTTCATCACAAAAATTCAAAGGTACACATGATACTCATTTGAAGATTTTTTTCTCTCTCAATGTAAGCAATCTTTTATAGCTTCTAGGGTTCAATTTATTGAATTGTGGGGAGTGTTTTATTTCTTGTTTTATATAATTTACTTCAGTAAACTTGAAATCATATCAAAACAAAACTCCTAAAAATATGGTCGAGACCTCTTCTTGTCTAGAACTTCTAACCCCTCATAACTATCACACATGGACATCCTTGATGACATGACTTCTCCAGTCAAAAGGGTTGTGGTGTTGTTTAGACACAATACAACTAATTTTACAGAGGCCTTTCGAGGTCATGCACCATAGGAAAAAGATGGATGAGGCAATGGGGTTGATTTCTTTACATGTATTAGATAGTCTATAGTTTCATCTTGATGGGTGCAATACCCCTCTAGCTATCTAGACCAAGCTTAACATCTTGTTTCATACAATGAATGAGTTAAGGGAACTTTAGATTAAGGTAGATCTTGCCTCTCATGTACCAGATCATTTTCCATCCATTAAGGACTTCCTAATGAAGTTCAAGAAACAAAGGTCTTTATTACAGGGATGTGGAAAGACTAAGACTGACACAAAGTGTATCCACCTAATTATATCAAAGCTTTGGGGAAGCTTTTAGATTTTCTCCTCCACCTTCCACTCTACCATGGATGCATTGGGACAGAGATTAAAAATGCCCACTTTTGAGGTGTTCTATGATCGAATGACTAGAGAGTAGGCCAAGATCACATAGCTAAATTCTTTATTTGGAACTAATAACCAAGTTTTGGTTGCTCAGACTTCTAAGGGGGCACATAAGAAAAATTAGAAACCCAAAATAGATTTAGTTGGTAGTGAGCATCCCTCCAAGACACCTCAGAAAATAAAGTCTAATAAATCCACTCCTAAGGGTAAATCTTCTAAGTTTGGTGAGTCTTCCTCCAAGGCTAAGAAATTCACAGGTGAACCTTGCAATTTTTGTGGCTAGGAAGGGCATCCAATTTCTAGGTGTTGGAAATGTCTTGAGGCTCTAGAGGAAGCCTTGCATCAATGTAGTATTACTTCTCCACAACCTTCACCTACTCTCACAAGGAAAGGCCATGCTCTTTCTGCACGAGCATTATCTTCCACTACTACATGGATCATTGATTCAGGTGCTTCGCACCAGATGACACACACATCTAGTTTTGTTACCTCACTTTCTCAGAGTGATACTGTACATATTACAGTTGGTGACTCAACAAAAATTTCAATTACAGGTTTTGGTACTATTTCATTGGATGGTGGCTCTCTACAAGATGTTATTTTGGTTCCTACCATTTCTATGAACCTCGTGTTTGTCTATCATATTTGCCATTTTGGTTCTGGTAATACAAGTGAGTTCTCACCACATGATGTAGTTATTCAAGACCTCCATGATCCTAATTTGGTTGTTGCTATTGGGAGTGTTGATTCAGAGTCTCACTTATATAGGTTTGAGGGCTTTGACAGCTCTGATTATACATGTGTTTCTCTTTTTGCTCATGTAGACATAGTGAGAAAGCTTTTGCATGAGCTTTTTGGCCATGTTAACTACAAATATCTACAATAGATGAGTACACATGAGTTAGTGATTGGGTTTCCTCATATCTCTTGCAATGATGGTGTTTGTCGAGGTTATGCACTTGGAAAACATCATAGAGATCCTTTTCAGATAAGTAGATACTAGATCCTCACATGCTAAAGCACTATTGAAGTTGATACATAGTGATCTCATGTCAATCCCACTCATTTTTTGGGTGCTTGTTATGTGCTCACCTTTATTGATGACTTCTCTAGATGGACATGGGTGTACTTGAATTACAAGTCTTATGTCTTTTATTCATTTCAAGTCTTTAAGACATTTGTGGAGAAGTAGTCTAGTCTTTCTGTCATGCGGATACATAATGAAAATGGGGGGAATATGTGAATCATTATTTTCATGAATTTTGCACTAAGAAGGGTATATTGCATCAACTAACAGTTCCACATACCCCTCAACAAAATGGAGTTGCTGAGAGAAAGAATAAAACATTATGGGAGATGGCCAATTTTATGATACAGTCTCGAGATATGCAACCTTACTTTTAGGTAGAGTCAGTGAATTGTGCCAACTACATTCAGAATCATATGCCTCATAAGGCATTACAAAATTTGACTCCTAAGGAGGCTTGATCCCATGTACAGCTTGATTTTTCTACATTTTGAGTGTTGGTAGTGAGGCTTGGGTATTTATTCCAGATGCTCAAAGGAAAGCCATGGAGAGGAAGAGCCAACCACTCATATTTGTTGGCTACTATGAGGATATGAAGTCATAAAATTTTTTTGATCCTAATTATAGAGAGGTTTGGTTATGTTGAGATGTCCAGTTTGATGAGTGCTATCCTCAGATGGAGCCTCCATCGCCAGATTCTCCCTCATTACCTATTGCTTCCTTTTCTCCTCTTCAAGATTATATATCCTCTGAGGATGATTTAGATGATGGTCCACCTTCCCCTCCTCCACTAGATATTATGTGAGTGCCCAAGTGGCTCATGATATTGTTTATGTTGTTGGTTCTTTGGTAGGAGATCCCTCAGATACCCGTTGTACTGGTGCTCATTGATTTGGTACTAGTATTTTGAGTCATATTGTTTTAGATGATCCTCAAAAGTTTTCAGAGGTGACAGGACATCCTAAGTAGGATAGGGCTATGGATGAGGAGTGATCTTCTTTGATGAAGAATCACACTTGGGATCTTTGTACTCTTCTGAAAGGAAGAAAGCTGGTTTGGTGCAAGTAGGTGTACCATAACAAGTATATTGTAGATGGTTATATTGATTGGTATAAGGAACTTCTTGTTTTGAAGGGCTTTTCATAGGTGGAGGGTATTGATTACTTTGAGACCTTTTCTCCTGTTGCTAAGATTAATTCTATTTGCCTTGTACTTTCTCTTGCATCTTCACAGGGTTGGAAAGTCTATCAGATGGATGTAAAGAGTGTGTTCTTGCACAAGGATCTACATGAGGAGATCTATATGGAGCAACTTCAAGGTTTTCTATAGTAATCTTCTCTTGTGTGTAGACTTCATAGGTCATTATATGGTCTCAAACAAGCCCCTTAGGCTTGGTATGAGAAGATAGACTCTTTCTTGCTATCCTTACACTTCACTTGTTTTCATTTTGATCCTATAGTGTATATCCAGTGTCATGGGGCTGATCTTGTGATACTTATGTTGTATGTTGATGATCTCATCATCACATGTAGCTCATCCTCTATGATTCAGACTATTCTGAGAGCATTGATTGACCAGTTTGAGATGACAGATCTTGGACTTCTACACTACTTTTTGGGCCTACAGGTTATTCAGTCTTCAAATGGGATTTCCATACACTAGCAGAAGTATGTTCTTGACATCATTTAGAGATTCAACATGCTTTATTGCAAGCCTTCTCCCGTACCTTTTCAATCAAGTGTTCTTTTTTCTACCACTTTCTCTACTCCTTCAGTGGACTTCACCTTATACAGATAGCTTGTGGGTAGTTTGGTGTACCTTCCACACACTCATCCTAACATTTCCTTTGTGGTTGGCATTGGCTCTCAATTCTCCCATGATCCTTATGAGAGTCATTGACAAGCTCCCAAATGTATTTTGGTACATTTGAGGCACCACTTCATATGGCATTTACTATACATCAAGAGCTCCTCACATTATTGGTTTCACATATGTCGATTGGGGTGGTGATACAGATGGACATAAGTCTACTTCTGGCTTTGTTTACTATCTTGGTTCTAGTCCTATCACATGGTCTTGCAAGAAGAAGACTTTTTTTGCATTATCATCTACAGAGGCATAGTATCGAGCAACTATGCTAGCTAGACAAGAGGTTTTATAACTTTGACAATTGATGACAAATTTTGGGTTTCCTCTTGATAGTCCCACTCTTCTTTGGTGTGACAATTAGATTTCTATTCATATTTCCTGCAAACCAGTTGAGCATCAGTGGACCAAGAACATTGAGATCCATATGTATTTCATCAAGCAATTGATTGAGGATGGTTCTCTCAGCTTGGAGTATGTTCCCACTTCAGAGTAGGTTGCTGACATCTTCACTAAGCCTTTTGCATCGCTGTGGTGTCTTCAGTTGTGTTCTATGCTTGGGGTGAAGGAAGTTGTCCTTGGGGGCTCTCAATGAGGCCTACCTTCCTTTCTTTTTTCCTCTTTCCACATCTTTCTATCTCTTTTTAGAGGAGGGTTTTTCCCATGTGATTTTTTCCTATTTCTTTATTTCATAGAGATTTGGTTGTGATTGGGTACCTCATTAGGCCATGTTGTCAGGACCCAAATTTGCATTCAACATTGTAGTTACTTGGCTTCTTTCTTGCATTATTTGTAACTACATTATTTCTCATCTTAAGGGGGAGTGTTAGAGTTAAGAATTAATTTAATTACATTGATTAAATTTACTTTACTACCTCTTAAGATTTCACTTTATGCACTTGCATTAGTCATTTAATAATTAAATCTAATTATTAAATGCCTATTTATCTATTAGGGTTTTCTATTAGGTTTTATGATCTCCTTCTATAAGGATTGATCTATTTTATATTTTTATTCATTCTTTTGGTTGATAATAAAATTTCATATTGTCAAAGTAAAACCTTTTCTTGTTTCCTACGGATTTCTTCATTGTGACATATTTTTACATGCAGGTTTCTTGGGCTTAATAGATTTGTTTTTCATCAAATATTACAACAATGGTGGAATGGAATGAGTTATGATAATTTGGAACCTTGAATAACAACTTTGATTTTCCTTTTGTATCCAATTCTTTTAGCTTGGGAATCCACATAGCTTTTGATTTTTCTTTGCTTTGAGATGCTTTTGATTACAATTCTTGTAAGATGGATTTTGAGATCCATTTTTTCTTTGATTTTCTTTTTCTTTTTGAGGACCTTTGTCATTTTTTGAATATTTATTTTCACTTTGTAGTTATGTGTCGATTAGATGGGACATGGTGACTTTTAGATATGAGTGGTTTTTAATTTTTGTGTTGCACATCTAAGTTATTTCTAGAAGACTTGGGAATCATGAACAAGTGAGACTAATATGACTGGTTTACATGGAGAGATGGGTGAGAAATGTGTAAGCCACCTAATTGAGGAAGAAAGGGAGATGAGGGGTCAATGGGCTCAAGTGAAAATATCTTGATATCATCCTCATCATTCATGAATGAATAAGATAGATCAAGAAAGATATTTTCAATAGAACTTTGTTGATTGTGAGTTGTCCTAGATGAGTTAGACAAGTTTAGAGGAGTATTTTGTGATTCTAACTGAGATGGTTGATTCTGAGAGCTATGTTCCTCCTCAAGTGGTAAGAGTGCATTAATGGGAACCATTTCAATCAAGGATCTACCTATATTCCATGAAGTTATGACATGATGGGGTCTTATGTACCTATTATTTGTTGGAGCATTTGAAGTGTTTCTTTGAGTAGGTGGCCTAGGATCCATAGGAATGATTTCCATAGAAGGGTGGAAAGGATCATCACCAGTTTCTTGATCTTGAGAGTTACAAATTTATCCTCTTTTAAAGTTGGTGGGAGTGGAGCATATCTATGTATAACATCAACTGGTATCTCTATAGTAGCATCAGATAAGGAATCCCACTCATATTCATTTGAGTCTGTGTCATTGTTGTGGTATTGTCTGATGTAGTTAGTTAAAGACAATGTAGGATGTATATTTTCTTCATCACTTCCATTTTTCACAGGAAGCGTATTCTCAATAGTAGGAGCTTTCACAATATAAGGAGAAATAGAGTAGTCTAGAATGGGCATACCCTGAGGCATATCCAAGATGTGGGAAATATCAACTAGTTTCCCCCAATAAGGAAAAGTAGTATATTAAGTAGTTGGAACAAGATTTTCCTAAGTAGGATCGGGGTCATGTCCTTGAGGTACTTGAGTAGGTAAGTAATGCTCTCCTTGATAATCTGGATTAGAATTCTAAATGTGTAGGATCCTTTCATAAGTCATAGGTTGAATTTTTTCTTTGTCCTCATCTTCCAAGTTCCCATATGCATTGGTACTACTGCTAGGTTTTCTAATCTCATGTTCATGATAAATAACACTAGTTTTGTCTATAGGGTCTCTGAATTTAGCGTGTATAGGTTCAAGAAGACCCTTTCCTTTTCGAATAGAACTTTTTCCATCATGTCCCATCTTTTTCATAAGATGATAAAAATTTTTACTTGATAGGTTACCATGCTTCACTGTATGATTTTGAAGGGATGGGAAAATTTTTTACTTGATAGGTTACCATGCTTTTAGGTCTGATGAGTATTCTTTTTGTATGATTTGATAGAGATTCTATTTTAGGAGGTGATCCTTCTTTGTTGTGAGGAAACATACGGTGTGATTGTCTAAGATTTTTGGGAGCACACGTTGAGTCTATAGGAATAGTGATCTCAATTCCATCATGAGGGAATTTAATGTAGTGATGGTATGTTGAAGGGACTTCTTGCATAGCATGGATCCAAGGACAACCCAAGAGTATGTTATAAGCCAAAGGAATATCTAGGACTTGACAGATGATGTCCTGCTGAACATGACCAACTTTGGTTGGTAAGAATACCATACCTTTAGAAGAGTGTTCCTTTTTGTCACATGCTTTAATTGTTATTTTTCATCTAGGATTTATAGCATGTTCAAAAAACCAAAGAGCTTTGACCAGTTTAAAAGTACAAATGTTCAAACCCTTTCCTCCATCTATCAAAATGTGCTTGAATATAAATTGTTGAATGAAGAGTTCAATGTGGAGAGTTTTATTATGTGGGTGGCTTGCAGATATGTCATATTTTTCTGACAAAGTGAGAGAAGGAGATGAAGTGAGGTGTTCGACCATGGACTGGAACTTTTCAATGTCTAGGTCCCTAGGAATGTTTTCTGCAAGAAGGGCTTGATTAAGAATCTTCTTGTGACTAGGAGAGATATCAAGTAGTTCAAGCATTGAGATCTAAATTGTAGTGTGTTGAAGTTGGTTAATCAAATTTTGAGTTGTTGAGATTGAAATCTTCTTAGAAGAAGAGGAGGAAGATGAATGTTCTCCTAATGGAGCTTGAGAGTTGGTTGCCACTTTAGATGATTCAATCTTACCTTTGCCTTTAGCATGATCAGAAGGTTCAAGCATGTTGATCACATTGTCATCATTATCATAAGTGTAGGAAACTTTATTATTAGTTTCCTTGGAAGATTCTCCCTTTTTCAAACTTAGGAAAAGGCTCCTTGAAATCCTTATGATCATTATTTTCTTGTGGGGAGTCAAACACAATATTCTCATTGTTAATTAAATCTTGAATGAGATTTTTGAGTTTCATTCATTCATTGGTTTTATGACTTTTGTTACGATGATAATCACAATAGTGGTCAGCGTTCCACCATTTAGGCTTGATTTTAGGAATGTATGGTCTTGAATTGTCAGGAAAAGTAATGATCTTGTTAGTGAGAAGAGTCTTTAAATCATTCTCAAGTGATTCCCCAAAAGGAGTGAAATTTCTTTTAGGTTTGGGAGCCCAAGGCTTATCATTTTTAGCCTTTCCAATAGTAGATAGATTAAATGTTGGTTCTTTAGTAGTGGTAGATTGTGAAGTTAAAGCCATGATTCTGTCATTAATGACATCCTTAGTTTTGTTCCAAAATTTTCTTTTGTCTTTGTTAAACTAGTTGTTAGAAGAGGATTTGGATTGAAGTTTAATACCACCCTTATGAACACAAACATCCTCTATGTGAATAGACATTTCAACCAACTTATCGAATGAAGCATGAGTTTGCATCTATAATGCATAATTAATTTCAGGAACTAAAGAGTTAATAAACATATCAATATTTTTAGTTTTAATAATCTATCAGGGATAGCACAAGTATAGTGTTCACCATCATTGTAGAAAGACCACAAAGGATTCACATTTATGTTGTTTTATCTTGCAAAGATCAAGCATGGTGATATCATGTTTAATGTTATAGAAATATTGTTGAATACATCATTGCACTAGATGGTCAAAACATTTGAGAGGAGATAGTTTGGTGAACCACTCCATAGATTGACCACTAAGACTCCTATGGAAGAGCCTCATTAGATAAGTTGGTTCATGTAAGAACTCCATGCTAAGTGCACAAAATTCCCTAATCTGATCATGAGGATATTTTCTACCATCATATTTTTCATATTTAGGAAACTCAAGCTTTCTAGGAAAAGGTGGCATGTGTAGATAATTTTCAAAAGGGAATGAGCATATAGCCTCAAGTTATAAAGATGTGCTTGGTTGTTCTTTCTCTTTTTCCTAGAATTGCATATGCTTCATCATGTCTTCCATCTACTTTCTCAAATATCTATTTAAGATGGTTCTTCTTTTTTTATTAGATTATCAACGTCAAATTTGTGGGGTAGTTTAACTCCTTGAGAGGCCATGTGCAAGAATTATTAGTCTTTATTTTGACTTAGAGTCAACTTCATGAGTCCTTCTAAGTGTTCATCTTGTTGAAATTGCAAGATATCTTCCTTAGTTATTTTGTTATCTGATTCACCACCTTGTGAGTCACGTGATTCATGTCTAGTATGTTGGGAGCCTTGTTGAGATCCATGTCTACAGTTGGGACATTCTTGATTTTCTTGTCCAAAGTGTTTATCACCGAGTTGTTTTAGGAATTATCCAATCCTTTTACTTCGTTCGTCCATGGATGGAGTGTAAGAAACACTATGTGCCAACTTAGGAGAGGATAAAGTAGATTCACTAGAGATGTTAGCAAAAGGTTTGAAACCCCAAGGTAGAGGACTTTCTTTAGTTGAGTTCTCAAAGATAGCTTCAAGTTGTTTTCCCTTATGAATTTGAGATCTAGTTATGATCGACATGAAATAAATGTGTTAAAAGCTAAAAAGGATGACTTATGATGACTTGATGTTAAAGCTAGGTAAGTTAAGATGTTCACTTGTCCAAAGTATAATAGTGTAAGAGATATAGAGAAAATATGACCTACCACAAAGTTCCCAAACTGTGGGGAGATCCCTATGTATGACACTTGTCAACAAGCAAGAGGTTGGATAGATCATCTAATAGAGTTCATCAAAGAGATGGTGGACAAGTGAGCATTCTACTAGCCAAGTGATGCAAGGATGGACATGGAATAGCCATGGCCAAGGGAATGCCTAACTATCCAACCACCTTGCAAATTAAACTCAACAAGAGAAACAACACAAAGAACAACACTAAGGAGGGAAGGAACAACAAACACTTATTTGATTCATCCAAATTTCTACATGCATGCCCGATTGTTAGGTCTTTTGGATTACAACCAACAAGATATAAATATACCAAAATTATACTGTCTATGCTTCCTTTCAACCTCCCTCTTCTACACCTAAACACCCTTATTTATACTTTCTGAAACATCTTATAAAAGACTCTATATGATTACATAAAGAAGGCCAACCACAAAATGGTCTACACACATCCCAAGATAAGATCCCAATTATTAAATTTATGACCAAAATTGAATACACAAGTCAGCTCCAACTGGAATCAATCATAGATAAACTAGGTCAAAGAAGAACTGAGCATCAACAAATAACAGGTTCACTCATCATAGGAAAGAATGCTCAGCCAACACTAGATAATGCTGCACATACAAACACACTCAACCAACACTAGAAAACTTGGCACGTATGAACTCTTGGAAAAGACTACAACTTGGCACATATGAACCCTCAGAAAAGATTGCAACTTGACACTTACTGGTAGAATGAACACAATGAGTATGATAGAAAGGAAACCTAGGATGCTCCTACATCAGACAGATGGGGTTTAAAAAAATGATTCTCTTGAATCATTGAGATGTCACAACCTGAGATGAATCCAACTCAGATTGAGAAATCCATGAAGCATCTTCAATGGGTCTATTCTTTGACTTCACCAAATATTCATAGTAATATTTTCCTCTTGTGATTTTACCAATCCTCTGATCCAATATCTGTTCAACCTACTTCTTAGGATAATCATCTAGTATAACAACTTCATCATCTAACTCATGATACTTATTCAAATTAGCAATATTGAATATAGGAGATATATCCATTTCATCAAGTAACTCAACTTCATAAGCATTACCACTGTCAAACTTCCTCAAAATTCTACAATGACCAAAAATCTTCATTTTTAGCTTACTATATGTTCCAACAAGAAATCTACCCTTCTTCAAATGAACAATCACCTCATCCCCAACTTCAAAAACACGATGTCTCCTAGACTTTTCAGTATTTTCCTTATACTTTTGATTACTTTGGTCAAACTTCAACTTCACTTCCTTATGTAAAGACTTCATAAAATCAACAATAACTTCCCCTTCAACACTTCTCTTTTCTTCACCAATAACATCCCTAAAATCTGATACTCCTCTAGGCTGCATTCCAGTAACAATCTCAAAAGGTGTTTTTCCTAAACTCCTATTCACAAAATTATTATATGAAAACTCAGTTTGTGCCAATACCATATCCCAATTACTCGTCTTATCTCCAACTAAACATCTCAAAAAATTACCCAAGCTTCTATTCACAACCTTTGTCTAGCCATCTATCTATGATGGAATGTAGAGCTAAATCTCAAATCAATATCCATCTTCTTCCACAAAGTCCTCCAAAAATAACCAACAAACTTTCTATCTCAGTCAGAGATAATACTTCTAGGTAATCCATGCAATCTAACAATCTCTTTAAATAAAATCTCAGCAACATGCACTGCATTTGATGTCTTCTTACATGGTATAAAATGTGTCATCTTAGAAAATCTATCCACAATAGTAAATATAGAATCATACCCTCTTGTTTTCTTAGGTAATCTGAGAAAAAAATCCATACTGATGTCACGCCAAGGTTTCTTACAAACAAAAATGGGTGTATACAATCCAGTATTCTGACTTACTCCTTTTGCAACTTGACAAATCCCACAACTCCTTATAAACTTTGAACATCCTTATACATATGTGGCCAATAATGTTTTTTTTAAGAAAACTCAATGATTTATAAATCCCAAAATGTCTAATCAATCCACCACAATTCTTTTCCTTAATCAAACTAATTCTCATAGAACTTCCTGGTATACATAACTGAATTCCCTTAAACAACATACCTTCTTGATTGAAATATTCTCTGAACTTACTTGTTTGTCCTGAAAATTTTGGTGCTTTGCACTCTCTCCATGCCTTAGAAAAATCAAGGTTAGTATCATACAACTCCTTCATCTCATCAAAACCAATAACTACAACCTTCATCTCAGTCAACAAAGAATGTCTTCTTCTCAATGCATCTGCAACTTGGTTAGTAACTCTATTCTTATGCTTGATAACAAATGTGAAACTTTGTAAATATTCAACCCACTTCATATGTCTTTGATTTAGTTTATTTTGACTTCTCAAATATTTCAAATCTTTATGATCAGTATACAACACAAACTCCCTCAGTATCTCCACTTTTTCAAAGCTTGAACAATAGCATAAAACTCTTGATCATACAAAAAATATTTCCTTTTAGCATCATTTAACTTATCACTAAAGAAAGCAACATGTTTACCTTCTTGACTCAACACAACTCCTATTGCACTACCACTTGCATTACACTCAACTTGAAATACCTTATTGAAATTAGGAAAAGCTAACAAGGAAACTCGTAAACCTTTTGTTTCAAAGTTTCAAAACTCTTATCAACTCCATGTGTCCACTTAAAATCCTTTTTATCTCCTCCCATAGTCTCAAACATAGCATTACAAACAAAACTGAAGTTCTTAATAAACTTTCTATAGAAACTAGCCAAACCGTGAAATGATCTAATTACTTCACCCACATTCTCATGTGTAGGCCATTCCAAAATTGTTTTAACCTTCTCAGGATCCATTTTAAAACCATTAGCTGAAATCACAAATCACAAATATAGAGTCTCATCTTGCATAAAAGAACACTTTTTTAAATTAATCAACAACTTCTCATCTTTCAATCTTTGTAACACTTGTCAAATATGCTCAAGATGTTCTTCCTTAGTCTTACTAAATATCAAAATATCATCGAAATAAACAATCACAAACTTACCCAAAAATCTCTTGAGAACTTCATTCATCAACCTCATGAAAGTAATAGGTGCATTAGTCAAACCAAAAGGAATAACTAACCACTCATACAAACCATCTTTCATCTTCAAAGCAATCTTCCATTCATCGCCTTCTCTGATTCTAATATGATGATAACCACTCTTCAAATCAATCTTGGTAAAATAATTTTCTCCACTCAAACAATCCATGATGTCATCCATCCTCGGCATAGGAAACCTATACTTCATTGTTATCTTACTGATAGCTCTGGAATTAGTACACATTCTCCATTCTCCATTCTTCTTAGGTGCCAATAGAGCAGGTACAACACATGGACTTAATCTTTCTCTAATTAAACCTTTCTGCAACAACTCCTGCACTTTCATGTTAAGTTATTCATTCTCAGTAAGTGTCAATCTATATGGTGCTTTATTACGTGAACTAGCTCCAGTAATCAGATCCATACAATGACTTTATACTTCTTACCAGTAACCCATTAGGAATATCCTTTGCAAAAATCTCCTTATATTCATTTAGCAAGTTTTCAATTTCTACTGGCACTTGGTCATTAATGTCTTCTTTTTCTCACTCATTACTACCACAAATCTATCTCTTAGGAATTATAGTGAAGCATACTTGATTCTTCTTCATATCTTTCTCAAATTATTTTCCATTAACCATGCAAAATTTCACAGTAGTATATTTTATCTCATCTGGAACCTCAATCAAGGGAAATAATATTTGCTTTCTCCCATTTTCCCAAAGTGTATATTGATTCAATCTACCATCATGCACAACATATCTATCATACTGCCAAGGTCTACCCAACAAAATATGAAAAAATCCATAGGCATAATATCATATAGAACTTCATCAAAGTAATGTCCAATCTTGAATTTCATATTACATTGTTCACTTACCAATTATTTATGCTCATCCTTGATCCATGAAACATGATAGGATTTAGGGTGTCTCAACCTTTGCAATTTCAACTTTGTAACTAGCTTCTTAGATGCCAAATTCATCAAAATGCCAATTTCAACAATCACTTTGCAACATTTTCCTACCATCTTTGATCTGGTCTTGAAAAGACTTCTCCTCAAGACAGGCTCTTCATCAACTCTTTTATTACACGAAGTTCTTCTTAACATCAAATTTTCTCCAACCTCAGGCTTACTTGATGAACCCTCAAGAACCTCTTGTACCATATAATTTCTATGACTTTGGTCATTTCCATCAAAGTGTCTACACTAAAAATATCTATGCCCTTCTTTGCCACAACTAAAACAGTTACCACTAAAACCACCTCTAGAATAAGAATTACCTCTTCCTCTGTATGAACTAGTACCTCCTTGGTAAGAACTAACACCTTTCCACTCAATCTTTATTTTATCTTTAATTTTTCACTCAAATTTTCCCTTATCTTGTGCAGAATTATCAGAGCTACCACCTTTACCATAAGATCTACCTCTACCTTTCTGGAATCTACCACATCTACCTCTCTATCTTTTTTCATGCTTCTTTGTCAAGATCTCCCAACTTTCAAGGCATATTGATATGATTCTTCCACACTATCCAAATTTATAAAACTTATTTCATCTTGAATTCTAGATCTTAATCTATTCAGGTACTGTGCAACTTTCTCAACCTCATCATCCACATGTCCAGATATAATGTCCAATCTATCAAATTCCTCGGTGTATTCCTTCACAGTCATGTCCCTTTGTCTAAGGTTTTGCATTTTCCTCAACAAGCTAACTTGGTAATGTTAGATATTGCTAATGCATTGGGAATATTCTTGGATACATTTAATATGTTTAATAACTACGTTGAGTGATGTTGGAACTACTCTTATTGTCATTTATGTTTTGTCACTGATGTCAACATATGTTTCTATGAGGAGAACAAGTTGGTTATTATAGTGTATGGATAATGTATAGATGTTTTAGAATATGAAAATTCAGTTGTGTGTACAAGAAAGTGTTGTGATCTTATATCTAAGATCACATGATGTAATATTACATATTTGTTGAGTTACAAAAAAATTGGTGAAGACTGGTTACTAGACATTGACAGTGGAATTTGACAGAGTAAGTCTCAAAGTTTTTGGTATATCTTACAAGCGATGAGGATTAAGAGTATGTGAGCTTAAGAGATGAAAAATAGTGTATTACAGATTGTTCTTTGGTCTTAGCAAGGTACAAAAAGCAAGATGACATCATCTCTAGCATGTGTTCTAGAGAAGACCTATTTGGAAGCTGACTTCAAAGTTGTAGCGTGTATCATGGATGGTGAGCATGAATTATGGATGTTGGTTCTTAATTATTGTATACTTGTTTTAGATACCATGTGTATCTTAGCAAGGAGTTATGTAATTATTTGTATATTAGGAAATCCTAATTGGCCGACCTGGTCATTTGTTTATTAATAGGGTATATATGTAAGATCTTTTCTTTTGAAAAGATATGGTAGAATGTATGTGATGTAAAAGAGGATTATGGAAACTACAAGCTTGTGTCTTCTAAATGTAGAGAAGAGGATAATTTTTGTACTTCATTGGAACTGATCAAGCAAAGACAATTGCTATCAGACAATTCAAAGATTGTGTATTTCTTACATACACTTGTGTTGCGAACAATGAGTTATGAAGGTGGACATAACCTTCTTTAAGAAGTGATCCTAGGCATAGAGCCTATCTCTTTTTCTTGACTCCTAATAGGGTCTATCCTCTAACAAGGACCATGTACTATAATTTTTTAGTCATCTCCTAATAGGACTAGATCTTCTAACAAGGATACTAT
Source organism: Chamaecyparis obtusa (assembly GCA_027943335.1). NCBI lineage: Eukaryota > Viridiplantae > Streptophyta > Pinopsida > Cupressales > Cupressaceae > Chamaecyparis > Chamaecyparis obtusa. The sequence continues at coordinate 175,909 of BSBK01010620.1, read as the reverse complement.
ACTCTCAGTACATCATAAGTGGGTGTTAATTCTCACCAGGGTTTTACCTTTAATAGGGTTTCCTTAACAACAAATTATTATGTTATTGTGTTAGTATTCATTGTGTTCATTTGATTTGGTATTGATTCTATTCAAATTTTAAAGTTTAATAATCTCTCATACAACTGATTCACCCCCCCCCCCCCTCTCATTTGTATTGGTGGACTATTATTCCTAGAAATTGGTATCAGAGCTATTGGTCCTTAGAGAGAAAGCTTAACATCTTGAGGTGATCTTGGAGATGGTGTTCTATAGGAAGGATAGTCCAAAATTTGATCCTGAAAACTTTGATAGTTGGAAGAACAAGATGCGAACTCATTTTTTATGTTTGGGCATTGACTATTGGATGATTACAAAGAATTGGGTGGCTATGAAGGCTAAGGATGAATTGGAAAAAGCTACTGATGATGAAAAGAAGATATTTTCATATAATATGGTCATAAGGGAAGCATTGATTGGCACATTCTCTGAAGGATAATTTACTGAGGTGAAAGATTTGGATTTAGCACACAAGATTTGGAAAAGATTAGAAGCATTGTATGAAGGAGAAAATTTTACCAAGCAAGAAAAGTTACAGAATTGGAAAACAAGGATGGAGAAGCTACAAATGAAGGATGATTAAAATGTTAGGGCTTATGTACAAAGAGTTATAGAGGTTGTGAAATAAAACTCATGTCTCTTATATAGATAGGTAAAACATTTTCTTATCAACCATTAGATTTTGCCGCTTAATCTCCTTCATCCATTTTGCCGCTTAAACCTTCCTCAGTAGATGTGTTCATAACACATTTCAATCTCATCCTTTAGATCATCTTCAAATTTTTTCATTCATGGATCTCATTAAAAACTTCATCCTTAACCTCAAAATCATAACAATATCTAGCTCATCATATTTTGTTGGCTAACCTTAGCATTTAATGTTTTCATCCATACTCGGTTAATATAGAAATGCGTCGATGATAACTAGTTAGACTAGCTCAGTTAATATTGTCACTTGGTATACACTTCACTGGCTCAATGTATACAAAAATCTTTAATTACTGACCACATTGACTTGTTCAAATTTAAATCTCTTCTTCAAGATAGATAAATGTAACATGCTCAAGTCAACAATATACAATCATAGCCTCATCAAATAAGTTACCAAGTATTTACCTTTGTTTGGAATGAATGTTGAATATAACCTTTGGGGGAGTAATCGTAACCATTCTGTAGTAGTTGTTGCATTCATGACTATGATTGTCATTGATGTCAACACAGTGATCGACTGGAGATTAGTAGAGAAGAAGATAGTGTTTGAGTTAGCGCACATGGGATATTGAAGATCAAGCTATGCGGAGTTGGGGAATAACTCTATGATGTTTGATATGATCATGGTTAAGAACACATACACAAATTTATTTATTTATAATAGTTATGTGGAAATCAGTGGAAGCAGTATTCAGGCAGTGTTCCTGATTAGCGGTTTGTGGAAATTGGATGATATCTCCTAATTGAGATTGAATCTAATCATGCACAGTTATGGAGAAGTAGAAGACATGTTGATAGTGATGTGGACGTGAGTGCAAGGTCTGAGGTAGCATGAGTGAAGAATTATCTTAATTGGAAGCTGACAGTTTTGTGTAATTGTTGTGTAATTTTTGTGTAACGTGTGGAAACTTTTATTTTGTAATTTTTATCCCAACTCAGTTGTAATTGCTTGAGTATGGTATAAATGAAGGAATTTTTTCCTTTTTGTAATGTAAGAATGTGGAATTGAATTATAAAGATTGTGAAAGTGGATTGCAGATTTATGCAATACTTATTGAAAGAGGATATGCGAAGTACAAAGATCTGGTATTGAGATCTGATGAAGCAGTCGATGCAGTTTGGCACAATTAGAGGAAAGGTAACAAGTTGTTGAGATCATTAATCTTTTGATATTATTTTGTTGAATAATATAGAGATTAGTTGGACAATGTGTTCAGTGATATTTTCATTGAAGCTGTTTCGGCAATGGGTCCTTCTATCTTCCATAACTCCTAACAGAGTTAGAATCTTTTAGCAAGGATTCAAAGTCGCCTAACAGGGACTCATATGTACTGAATGTATTTCATAATACTCCTAACAGATTCCATCCTCTCACAAGGAACTTTCATATTAGTGTATCTTTTTTGGGCATCATTCCCATCGGATTTACTCTTTGATCAAGAGGTTCCCTAGTCAACATACCTTGTGTCATTGTGTTATTGTATATGAATATATTTCTATGGTTGTTGGTTACATTGCTTACATGGTTAAAATCTATTAAAGTTGATAAAAGTTATATTTGTCTGATAATTGATTCACCCCCCCCCCTCTCAATTATCTTGGTGGACTTTACTTTCTAACAATCGGTATCAGAACAGCAGGTCCTTGAAGGAAAAGTTTAACAACTTAAGGAGATCCATGGCGAATCATTTCAGGAAAGAAAGCCCTAAGTTTGATGGAGTAAATTTTTATAGCTAGAAAGAAAAGATGAAGACACATTTACTTTGTTTAGGACTAGGTTATTGGTTAATCACAAAGAATCAAAAGACTATGATTGATGATGACAAAATTGAGGATTATACTAATGGAGAAAGAGATCTATTCATGTGTAACATACTTTCCAGAGAAGCACTTTTGTTAGCTCTTCTGAAAAATGAGTACAGTCAAGTAAAATATCTAAAGACATCTTATGAAATTTGGTTATCTTTACAATCTACTTTTGAAGGTGATGAACATGAAAAGAAAGTTAGATTACATAATTGGATATGTGCATTTGAAGATATAAGAATGATGGAAGATGAATCTGTTAGAAGCTATATTGGTAGAATGTCAGAGATTGTTGTAGGTATAAAATCTTGTGGAGGAACCTATAGACTAGGCTATTTGTATCTATTTTGAAAGGCTGAAACAAGAAAATGTTAGGTTTTAATGTAGCATTATATCAATTCAAAACAAGAAACATCTAAGCTAAGCCACCTCAGATTGAGCCTAAATAGGTGCACCCAAGCACTGTTTGATTTGCTCTGATAAGAGGGATGTGGGTATGCTCTTGAATCACTTGGAACAATTCCCTAATGATAATCAGGAGGTATCAGGATAGCTTAGGGACCAAAAGAACCCCATAATGGCACAAAACCGGGTATAGAACACCTATTTTGCCCCTAAGGTCTTAAGGATCCTACAAGCTTAAAAATGAAGTCTATGCTATGAAAGATTAATCTAAATTGATTTTAATCCAAATAGAGATGTGATATGGTGCTATGTTATGCAAAAAAATGGAAGAAACTAGGTTAATTCATAAAGCTATGCTAAGATGTGTTAGAAAGCTTAAAGAAAATAAAGAAATCTAACAAGTAGGAATATTTATGCTAAACCTAGAGCTAAATTAGCATGATAACAATGCATAGAAATGAAAGGTGAATTGGTGTTTTTGCTCTTAGAATGAGGATTATTTATAGGAGTTGAGAAGGGATTGGGTCAGGAGGTTGAGTCAAAGTTAGAGGTAAGGTTTGGGGTAGGGTTTGGGTCAAAGATAAGGATTGACTTCTTCTAGAAGAGTTTAGGGTTTTCTTAAGATATTTAGGAGTTTAGGAAATAAATAAGTATTTATTTATTTCAAAGGCTTTTTGGTTGAGGATATTTATTAAATAAATTTAATAAATAAAAAGATTTCTCATTTAAACTTAATTAAATGTTTTTGAGTTGGGATTAGGCTTAGGAAATGGGGAAATCATCCTTTAATTAAAATTAAAGTGAGATTAGGAGATTCTAGAAGAGGTTAATGATCTTTAGGATATTTCTAAGGTTTTGGGTAAAAATAGATAAATTATTTATTTTTTAGTTTTTTGGTCAATTTATTAATTAAATAATTAATAAATAGAGAAATAATGTCTAAATGAGATTTAAACATTTCTAGAAGGGATTCCTTAATTAAATATTTTTAATTAAGATAGCGGGATTTAAAGGCATAAAATTAATTAATTAATTAATGATGATGTCATCAGGGGTTTTTCAAAAAATAAAATACTTTATTTTCTAAAGGATTTTTAGGTGTCTACATTTTGCCCCTCTTTGATGTGATGCCACAAGTGGCATGGCATCAAAGATAAGAAAATAAGATGCTCTAGGCTAGAATTTAGAGGAATAAGGGATTGTGCCCCCTCAAGAAAATAATGCAAAGAGGAAACGTTGCGGAATTTTCTCGAAAGAAAACAAAAGGAAAGAATGAAGGAAGAAGGGAGGATAAATAACCAAGCTTCCAATAGAAAAGATGGGTGAATGCAAGATGAGATGAAATGCAAAATGTAGGATGCAGCTATATGAGAGATGCAAGATTAATCTATATGATGTAATATGCAAGGGATTCTCAGGGAGCTCCAAGTGATAATGGGGAGAGCATAACCTAGTTTAATATAGAAATGCTAGAGACCTACCAAGGTTATGAAAGAACACAAGGCCTTGTCACCAACATTTCATAGGATGAACACAAAAAAGACACGTGAGGTTGCCCTAGCATCATGCATGAACCCAAGAGGAAGCATGGTAGAAATGATGCTAGAGAAACAACAAACAAATGACATTTCTCAAGTGCACCATGTAACCCAGATGATCAAATGTGAACTGTGCAAGGGTCACATATGACTAACTCACAGGTAGAAGTGAAAGATCAAAAGACCTTGCCCTAGATTGTCCTCATTCACGGCCCACCATGATATAAAGGATCATGGCAACTTTGAGTAGAGAACAATGAGAAGCTGTAAAAGATTAACAAGATCCAAAGGAAAAAATCCAAGACCAAAATGATAACTCCAAAAAGACATCCTTTTCCAAGGAGAGATATTTGAGTTGACTGGTTGACTGATGGTGGGAAGATTGGTTTGAACGTGTGGAAGGATACATCAACATGGACCTGGTGTGATTGGTGGAAGATTAGGTCTGACAAGAGGAAGGATACATCCTCAAGGACCCACTAATTGATGAGAGAATGAGTGTTGTTGTTCACTGGCAAATGATGAAGTTCAAGAATAATCACAGTGATCAAGAATAGTTGACAATTGATGTTGCTGAAGTACAAGGCTGGGTGGGACAAGATTTTTGATCAAATGTTGTTGCAGGATTGACAAGGATTATGTACAACAAGATGGGATGATATGTATAATGAAAGAGAAAATACTTACAACTGATATGTACAAAAGCTTAGGATTTGGGATAGGAAGATCTCTCTATACAAGATGTAGTCAAAGAAGAATTGTGCTATACAAGATATGGTACAAGATATGTGCAGGATAGGATTGTGGATTCGCTTGAGGATTATAAAAAAGAGGAATGCGGGGGGATGGTGGATGGGGATGGGGATGGAGAAAAAATGACTGAGTGTTTGGGGATGGGGGGGTGGGATTTTGATAGATAATGACTCGGTCCACTATGTATGGTGCCTATTTGCCAGGTTTTCACCAACATACTTGTCCAAGGTGCTTGAATTGCCAAGTTTTCACCATTGGATGATTATTTTTCTTTACTTTTTTTGCATTTTTTCTTTTGTGACTTTTTTTTCTTTTTTTTATTTTTATGGATTTTTTGAATATGGAGGATCTAGTTCAAGCATAGAACCTCTTCAAATGGATGATGTTGATAGGATCATGCAAAGGCTCACCTTATTGTGTAGATAGCTGATAAGCTCTGGAGCCAAAGCATGTTGTAACAACGTAGGGGCCCAACCAAGTAGGCTCAAACTTGCCTTTCTTTTCTCTATGAGCTTGGACCTTCTGATTTTCTTTGAGGACCATGTCTTACCTGGAACTATTTGGGATGGACCTCCCTATTATAACTCCTCTTGAGTCAATTCTGGTATGCAACCAGGTGATCATAGGCTTGTTGTCTCTTTTCATCTAGCAAATCTAGAAGTGTGAGACGTGCCATGTGATAGTCTTCATCAGTGGTGTAGTTTTAGATGGAGACTCACAATGATGGGAGCTCGACCTCAATTGGTAAAATGGCTTCACCACCGTATACAAGGGAATATGGGGTGGTGCCTATGGGAGTGCGATAAGAAGTGCGATAGGCCCAAAGGGAGAGATTTATTTGGAGGTGCTAGTCACAACTAGAATCATTGACAACCTTTTTAAGGATTTGGAGGATTGTTTTGTTGGTTGCCTCAGCTTGGCCATTTCCTTTGGGGAAATATAGACTAGAGAAATGGTGATGGATGTGGAGTCTAAAACATAGATCATCCACATGCTGGTTTTCAAAAGGTGTGTCATGGTCTGTGAATATGGTAGATGGTATGCCAAAGTGGCCGATGATATGGTAAAGAATGAACTTTGATATTTGGATGCCAGTAGTAAGGGTGACCAGAATTGCTTCGACCCATTTTGTGAAGTACTCTATGGAAATTATTATGTACTTATGTCCATCAAAAGAGAGGGGAGTGATTAAGCCAATGAGGTCAAAGCCCCAGCATGAAAAATGGCCAAGGTGGTGTAATGGACTGAAAGTCTTATGCTGGTCCATGAATCAGATTTGCATGTTGTTGACATGGTAAACATTTTTTGACAAACTCACAAGCATCATGTTCCATGGTTGGCCAATAATACCCAACTCAAAGCATTTGCTTAGCTAAAACCATGCCACTCGTGTGGGCACTGCAAATTCTAGCGTGGACCTCTTGTAAAGCTAAGACAACCTTGTTTGAATCTAAATACCTAGAGAGGATATTGTGATATCCTCAATGATAAAGGGTGTTGGCTACAAGAGTGTAGCAGGAAGCTCTGCAAATCAAGTTTTGACATTGGCTATTGGTGAGATGGGGAGATATGATACTATTCTTTAGATATGCATGTATGTCATGGTACCATGGGGACTGAGGACCAACCAAGACACACACTATTTTGGCATCAATGTTCTCATAAGTTCATGTGTGTAGCTTCTCGACTAGGAATTCATATTGTGATGTGTCGTGTGGGATTTATAATAAGGATATGATGGTTGCCATTGCGTCTGCTATTTTTTTTGAAGCCTTGGTATCTATGTGAATTGTAGATTTAGGAAATGGTCTTTTAGTTTGTCCACCAGTTCTTTGTAGGGAAGCAACTTGTCATCCTTTGTCTGGAACTCATCTAGGACTTGCTTGACAATCAGCTGTGAATCTCCAAACACTTGTAGTTTTGTGATATTCCATTAGATGGTTGTTTTGAGACCTGAGATGAGTGCCTCATATTCTGTAATGTTATTAGTACATGGGAATCCCAATTTGAATGATTTTGGAATATAGTCAGCTTGAGGTGTGATGAATAGGATTCCTGCCCCTGATCCATGCGATATATAGGAACCATCAAAGTATATCTTCCACATGGGTTGTTCCTTAATCATACATAAGTGTTCATCAAAAAATTCCATGATCAGTGGATAGGCATCCACCAGTGGTACTTCTGCTAGCTGATCTGCAATTATTTTCCCTTTGATTGCTTTCTGATTTATATACTAGATGTCAAACTCACTGAGTAGCATAACCCATTTTTCCATACGGCCTATGAGAGTTGTTCTTGACAACAGATACTTGAGTGGGTCCACCTTTGAAATGAGCTTGATTGTGTGGCTGAGCATATAGTGTCTAAGCTTTTGAGTGGCAAAGACCACTGCAAGGCATGGTTTTTCCATGGGTGAATAGTTAAGCTCATAGTGGACAAGAGTTCGAATAATATAGTAGATGGCTCTCTCTTTATTTTCATTATCATGTTGAGCTATGAGTGCCCCTAGTATTTTAGTGGTCACTAAGATGTAGCGTATGAGAGGTCATCCTAGAATTGGTGGTACAAGGATTGGAGCATTGACCAAATATTCCTTGAGCTTGTCAAAACTTTTCTGATAGATAGGATCCCATTTGAAGCTTGTGTCTTTGTGAAGCAAATGCATGAAAGGTTGGCACTTGTCTACTAGCTAGGAGATGAACCGACACACTGATTGTAGTTTTCCTTGTAGGCTTCTGAGCTATCTGAGTGTTCTTGGTGGAGGCATTTATTTTATTGCTTTGACCTTTTTGGGTTCGATCTCTATGCCACGCCATGATACAATAAAGCCTAATAACTTTCCAGATGTAACACCAAAGACACATTTCTTTGGATTCAGTCTTAAGCCATAATGATGGAGATGATCGAAAACACTTTCAAGGATGTCAATATGTTCACACCGTGTCTTGAATTTTGCAAGGATGTCATCCACATAGTCCTCCAAAATCTTGTGGATCATGTCATGGAAGATCATTGTCATTTCTCTCTGATATGTGGCTCCTGCATTCTTTAGCCCAAATGGCATCATGTTATAACACAAGGTGCCCCATGGGGTTGTGAATGTTGTTTTGTGTTGATTCGCTTCTACTATCTGGATCTGATTATAGCCTAAAAAGCCATCCATGAGTGACAACATCTCATGGCTCACTGTGAGATCTATGATCATGTCTATGTTGGGCAGTGAGAAGTCATCCTTAGGACATGCCTTGTTTAAGTCCCTAAAATCTGTGCAGATTCTGATGTCACCTGAAGGATTTGTGATAGGTACCACATTGGAGATCTAATCTAACTAATCAATGGCTCTGATGATCTTTTCTTGGATGATTTTTTTGAGCTTTTCTTTTACTAACAAGGCCACTTTCAGATGCATTTTTCTCAACTTTTTCTTGACTAGCTTAACATTAGGATCTACAACAAGATGGTGCATAATGAGCTTTGGATCAAGCCCAGGAATATGTGCATATGACCATGCAAAGTTTATAATAGATTCTTAGAGAAGCACAATGAGACTTGTTTCCTCACCTTCTATTAAAGATGTTGCAATGTAGGTGACTCTTAGATATTCCTTTGTGCCCAAGTTGACTGGCTTAGTTTCCTCTATGATGATCAGTGACTGCTCAGGTTTATAATCCTAAATAGGAGGAAGAGGCAAGTCTTCATCTTCTAGTGCTTGAATTGCCAAGTTTTCACTAGAAGTCATGCTCTTTATTTTTACTATTTTGGAATCAGAATGTGCCCCACAAGGGTTTTCACATAAGGACTCGTGTTTTACTCTTTCTATTTCTCTTTTGCAGCTAAAGCTTGCCTTCTCCCCAAAATATCCTTCTGGGTCAAGTTTATAAATGTGAGTTGACTCTGAATCTTGAACTGATCAGGGGCCTAATGTCCCCATGAATTCTAGGACTGCTTTTGTGCTTTGGAACTCATCAATATGTGTGATGTTTGGTTGGTCCTAGTCTATGAGTGCGGGGTGGATGAGGGGAAGTTCTATGAGATTGATAGCGAGTTGTTGGAGGATAGAAGTCCCCAAGAGGGTGTCATCATCAAATATATCATCATAGGATCTTATTTCTCTTTCTTTAGGGATGTCTTCAATTTCTACAAGGTCATCCTAGCTATCCAAGAAGGGAACACTAGTCATGTTGGTGCCCCCAGTTGCGGTATTGGGCCCTTGTATACGCAGGAGATGGGTATTAAAGCCAAGACCCTGATGTTGTGGGTTCTTTGATGTTGTGATGGGGTCTTTTCTTCCACCTTCTTATGGTCCTAGACCACCACCTTGATATTTCAATTGTTCAGTAGCATATTTGTGCGGTTGGGGATACTTATCTTTGAAGTAACTGAGAAGTTGAGTTTCAGGTGGTGGGGGATCTTTGTACAACCACCTATTGATGTCAAGGTCTATGTCTTGACTATTTATGTTTCCATGGGATTCAAAAGTCATAGGTCCCATTTTCTTGATTTCATGAAGCTCTTCAATAGGCTTTCTTTAGTGACTCAGGTGCCCTAGCGTATGTGGATCAAGTGGGAGGGCCCCTACTACAAATGCATCATTAAGGTTGTATTCACCACAGCCCTGGTTGTTGATCTTAATGGAAGAAAGAGTGGAGGCAAGGATAGTCTCTAGATCACAATGGGATCGAGATGAGCTGGCAATAGAAGTGCTAATATTGGTTACAGGACAATGAGTGGAATGAGGAAATGATGCCTCCATCGTATGGCAGTATGTGAAGGGTTGGGGATTAGCATGGATGGTAACCTTAGTGTCTTGATGTGTAAATTTGATGCACTAATGGTAAGTAGATGGTGCAGCCCTAATGGAATGGATCCATGGCCAGCCGAGGAGGATGTTGAATGGTAGGTCAAGATCAATGACGTGGTAAATGGTGTCTTATGTTGTTGGGCCTAACTAGATAGGCAACATAATGGCACCTTTAGAGGTACATTCCAAGTTGTTATATGCCTTGATTGTGATCACTTCATGTGAAATGTTAGCTTTTGTGAACCCAATCTGCTGAATGAACTTCAAAGTACAAAAGTTTAGGGCTGAGCCATCATCTATCAAGACCTATTTGATGGCAAAATCTCTAACCATAACAATGATGTAGAGAGGGAGTATGTGGTCAGGTGCAATGGCAGGCATGTCAGATGGTTTGAAGGATAGAGCACATGGTGTGGATAGATGTCCCACAAGGTTTTCAAACTGGATGGTGTTTATATCTATGGGGACTTGTGCTTCAAGGAGGGCTCGATCAAGGATCTCTTGATGGAGGGGTGAAGTGTAGAGAAGATCTAGGATGGAGATTTGGGCTGGTGTGTTCCCAATATGTTCTATGAGATTTTATTATGCATTGTGTGCATTGTGTGATGGTCTTGGATAGGCACTAGTGACAGTTATTTGGCCTCTGTCCTTTGACATGAATGGCATTGATTGTAGGCTCAAATTGGGTTATACATCCAACAAACTTGTCATAATTGATATAGGTAGTGGTATAGTCTTTGTGGTCAGTGTGATCTTCTTGCTTGCCTTTGCCTTGATTTTGGGGAGGATTGGTATTAGCTTGGTTCTTTGCAACGTTGTGTTGCGGGAACACATTTTGATAGATTTGCAAATTGGCATTAGGCAAGGCTTGAGAGGGTGTGTCCACTTGGATCTCTTTACGGTTAATCAGATCATGGATGTAATTCTTGAGTTTCATACACCTTAAGGTAGTGTGTCCTTTGATACGATGATAGTTATAGTACTCATGATCATTATACCAGTTGGGCTTAGGAGTGTTATCATCAAACTATTGGATTGGTGGGTATGTAATCAAGTTGGCCTTGGCCATTCGGTGAAAGATAACATCCAGAGGTTCACCAAGCAATGTGAAGGTCTTCTTTGGTTAATTCTAAGCTCTAGGGTTGTGTTTATTGGGAGTAGTATTGATAGCATTGACCTGATTGTTTGGATTTCCTTGATAGGCTTGATGTGCTTGCTGCTAATAATTTTGTTGATTATTTTGGGGTTGATATTGTTGCATGGGTTGCTGATGGACTTGAGGAGATTGCTGATAGATGGGTTTTGGTTGTTGTTGGTATGCAAGAGTCAGTGTAAGGCCAGCCACAACCATTTAAACATGCTTGGCGTTAGTGGCTCCATCAGTAACAACATTTTTGTTACGATTCTAGTAGCAAGATTTGTCATTGTTAGGTTTACTTTGGGAATCATTCTTGAAATGTCAAATTGTGCCTTCTTCTAGGAGACCTCGTTCAATATCTATTCCTTTCCTTTTGACATCCTGATATGTTTGGATATAGTTCATCCTCATGAAATGGGAAAGTTTGGGATGTAGGTTATCAATGAAGATCTTGGTCAGATGCTTTTCTAGGGGTTGGTATGATAACTGGGTAGTGAGGTTTTTCCATCTTTGTAAGTAATCTGCTAGGCTTTCTCCTTATTTTTGCTTGGAGTTGCAAAGATCTACTAAGGTCAACTCATTCTTGATATTGTGTGCATATTGGGCAATAAAATTCTTAGAGAGCTCAGCAAAAGTTGTGATTGTCCCACATGGTATCTTGTAAAACCACTCAACAGTAGTTCCTCACAAGCTTTTGGGGAATAGATGCAAAAGTTAATTGTCACTGTAAGCCACCTCTTGGCATGCCATATAGAATTCTTTGATGTGGTTTACAAGATCTCCTTATCCTCAATATTTGTCAAACTTGGGTGTCTCAAAGTTTTTTAGGAAAAGGAATAGTTGTGATTGATCAATCAAATAGGTAGGGAGACACTTCTTCAAACTTGAAGGTCTTATTTTCTATACCAGTTTGGATCTGCTTAAGAGAATTCTTCATTGCTTCCCACTCAGTATTGATTAGCTTTGGAGCGGGTACTCTGATTTGAAAAGGATCTAGTGGCACTAGTGAAGAAGGGTGATTTTGGGGTGGATATTGCGTAGTGGGATATGGAGACTGTCTAGCAGGATAGGTGGATTGGAATGGATTTTAGAGGGATGATTGCTGGGGAGGATATTGTTGGTGTGGTGCAGGGGTATATTGTGGTGGAGGATATGGAACTAGTTGTTGGTGTGATGGGATGATAGGGATTTTTTGCTGCGATAGGAAGTATTGTTGTTGTGGGGGAGGCTAGTGGAATGATGTAGCTTGCTAGTAAGATGGCCCTTGCTGAACTTGGCTCTATGCTTGGCTGATATAGGCTGGGTGCATCCCTACATTTCTTAGAGGTGGAACTGATGTAGGTAAGCTAGCAACAAAGGGTGGTTGGGCAAGATAACTTTTGAAATGGGATGAACTTTGCTATTGAGGTGGAGGAACTTGTTGAAAAGCACTAGGTGTTGTGAATGGATAGCTTGCAAAGGATGAAGCTGGCAGAGGTTGTGATGGTTGTTGTTGTGCTATTTGAGAGAAGGTGGCTTGTTGGTTCATAGGTATGGATGTAGGAGAATGAGTTGGTATGCCAAAAGCTTTCATTTCTTCTTGAGTGAGGCCCCAATGAGAACTAGTGTGTGGTGGGAATTGTGATACAGAGGATGCTAGGAAGGTAGGTGTAATGGGAATTTGGGATATGAATGGTGGATTTAAAAAAAACATGGAAGGCATACATGTGGTGAGGGAATTTTTCTAGGCTTGTGCCTAGGTTGATGTTTTTTGAGGGGTGAATGAGGATTCTTGTGTTCCACATAAAAAGGGTGATGCTAATGTGGAATTTTGTTGGGTATGAAAGGGGAACGATTGCGCTGCCCTTGAAAATGATGGTATGGATGCAGAATTTTATGGAGTGAAAGGAAAGGATGATTGCGTCCCTCCTATAGAAAAATGTGTAGATGTGGAAGCCTGTGAAGTGAAGAGGAAGGATGATTGTGTTCCTCCTAGAATGAAAGGTGTAGATGCGGAATCTTGTGAAGGTGGTGGAACTATTTGTGAAAATTTTTGAATAGCTTGTGTGGTAGGGCTTGTGAAACTACTTTGTAAGAGAAGAGGGATGGGTGAAGCTACTTGGGATGTTTGCAAGGTTGGATCTTGGAATGGTTGGATGAATGGAGAGTATGCTTGTGCTAGGATTTGGATAGTGTTTATGGGAATGCAAGGATGGAGATATGGCAGAATGGGAGTACCCGCTTGTGTGAAGTTTTTCCACATGTTTTACTGATTGTAAGGGGTGAGTGTAGTAATTACTGGCACATTTCCTAGATCATTATATGCATTACTAGTTTGTTGAATCTAAGGATCATAAGCTACCATCACACTGGCAGAAATGTTGGGATCAGATGAGCTGGGGACTTGATAAGGATTCCTGGTGCTTCTTTTTCTATATCTTGATCTTGTCTCAACAAGCATGGAGTGAAAATGCAGATGCTAGATGGATGCAAGATGTTCCTAAAAGACTATATGGAATGATGGATGCAAGTCTAAGAAACTTCTAAGGATGGATGTTGAATGTTGGATTTCTAGAATGCAATGCAAGGATTGGTGAGATGCTTGGATTTGGATCAAGGATGGTGAAAGATGGTGAAAGATTTTGGTGAGATATTTGGTGATGACGAAGGTTTGGTGGGTTTCTCTTATCTGGATCAAGATTTGGTGGATGATTGGTGGGATGCTGGTGGAAGATTACTAAGTGTCAACAATGAGCTATTGTTTTCCTGATGGAGGATCAGTGATAGGATTTGGTCAACCTAGGATAGACTAATGATCTTTGGTCAAATGGATTCTTATCAATGCAAGCCAATCTCTTGCTCGAGATGATGAGGCCATGCAAGGACAAGTTGGATTTCCTTTAGACAATGCTCTATCAAAAAGGGGATGATTTCTGATTTAGGATAGGGGATGAAAACAACTCAAAGGTTTTGAACACTAAGTGCTTGTGGATTTGGATCACTGGATTTGGTGCAAAAGATGGTGGATTTTGATTTGGGTAATGGATGTTGTATTTGGATCAAGGATTTTTGGATTTTGATTGTGGATCATTGATGGAATGAAGGTTGATGAAATGATGCTATTTTTAAAAGGATGATGTAGATGTAACTGAGGTGGATGGCCTATGATGCTACTAAGAAAATGATGATGAATGCAACTAAGACTGGACTCTAGGATGCAACTAAAATATTGGTGATGATGCAAGGATGAAACTAGGATGAGCTAGTATGGAAGACTTTTGAGATAGATCTGGTATCTGAGGATAAAAATGGACATGTGATGGATCCATCTAGTCTTCTCTTTCAAGGTTGACATAGCGACGATTCACTTGGAATCGGTAAGAAAACTACTTGACTCTTGCATTATAGCCAATATTATCAATCTTTTCTTGGTACTTTTCTTCGGCTTGGGTTGCTTGCACAAAAGATTGATGGCTCTTAAGATTTCTCTCTGCAACTTTCTTCTCTTGATAGGCTTGAGATTTGGGAAGTTTAGCTTTCAGATGTTTGATCAACTCGGACATAACTTGGGGAGATTCTGATAATTGGATTGAGACAAAAATCTTTGGGTGTCTGATTTCAAGGGTTTCTTCTACAAGGTTTTCTGTGTATCTTGAGTCAAGTTGTAGATCAATGTGATGTTTTCCAATGGCAAAGGACAAATTTCAACAAAGACTTTTGAAAAATAAATCTCCACAAGGGACAAAGCAACCTTGTGGGATACAAGCAGGATAACTGACTCTTGAATCTAAAAAAGCTTTGAAAAGTGTATGTTCCAACAAGTATTTTCACAAAGTCTTGACTGTCAATCATTTCAAAAAAATCTACCTAAGGAAGGTGAGTATCAAAATCCTTTTCCACAGCTTGGTGCCCCCTAGAAGGGGATACAAATGGTGAGTAATCTTGAGGTGATCTGGTAAACCCCTTGGATTGGTCCTTGCACAAGGATTCTAATACCTTTAGATGTGGATAGGGTAGCCTGTATTTTAACTAGTTTGTAATTATTCTGTGGAGTCCTCCTAATCAATTTGTACACACGTAACTCACTTAAGAACCTAGTTGACCATGCTGAAATAGTAGGGATGTTTCATCTACCTTGGACTACCATCAACATGCCTCACCTGAGCTTGAGGGGATATAAGAGAGAGTTTTCTCAATGCTTTATTTATATACCGATCAAGGAAGATACCGGTTGAGGACATTCTCCATAGAGGAATCACTTTTCTCTCTGGACGGGCCTTGTTAAAAGTAAAAGAAGTGAACTTGTCTGAGTTCAAGTGTTCTTTGTTACTTATTCTAACAAGGATTTTGCAACAAATTGAAGACTCCTAGATGCACATCAAGCAAATGTTCCTTTCTCAAAAATTAATTAAGTGTTTTGAACTCAAAAATCTTGAAGACACATGTGTTTATGTTTTGAGTTATTCTTTCTCTCTTCAAAAAAGTAAGACTTCAATCGTTTGCAAGTTCTTTGATTCTAGGCATTCAAGATTTGATTTGTGTATTGCTTTAGAACTTTGAAGTGCACTTTCTTTTGATCCTTAAGTCATTCAAGATTGAGTTTTCATTTTTCTTGAACTGAAAAAGGAAGGAATAGAGATGCTTGTTCTTTTAGTTGAATGCATTCAAGAGTGTGTTTGTTTTTCAAATTGACAATGACTCTTTAGGACTTACATTCATTTCTTTACTTTCATTCAAGATTATTTTTTTGACCTTTGCTTTGATTTTTAGCTCCAAAAGACAAGTTCCTAATTTAACTTTGATACATGAAATTTGGAAAAGAAGGCATTCAAGACTTTGCAATATGAAGTTAGTTTCCACCAAGCACAAAGCATTTGTTTAGTAACTTTTAAGAATGATTAGATTTGTTTAGGAACCCTTTAGGAAACATTTTCAGATTTTCTCCTAGATTGAGAGAAACTTGAAAAACACTTAGGATATTGCACATGAAGTTCAATTTGGCTTAAGATAATGCATCAAGTTTAATTTAGGACCAATTTGAATTGATTTTGAGTTGGATAGGACTAATTAGGACACTTTTAGAAAACATTCACAAATTTGTTCTTTTAGGGCATTCAAGAGCGTATTGATGTTCATTTTAGGCCAACCAAATGAAAGTTTGAGATTCCTAAACATGCAAGAAAGTTCCCGAGCCTTAAGGCTTTGTCATTTTGGTGATCTCCTTTTCTTCCAAGAAGTACCTACAAAACATAGAGTTTAGAACCTGTAACAAAAAGCAAAGTTCAAAAACTTTAAAAACATCAAATTACCTCTTTCTGGTATAAATGCATAGTTACAGAGAACAAATGCGCAACTATAAGTGATAAATGCACACTTTTCCAATCTTGCACACATGCATAGAAACATAGAATGTATGCGCAATCATAAGTGATAAATGCGCACTTTTTACAATTTTGCACATATGCACAAAAATAGAGAATGTATGCGCAATTCTATCTATTCTGCTAAAAATGCCCTTAAAATGCAAGTTTTTTACAAAAAACATATATGCAATTCTATTTCACATATGCGTAGCAAGATGGTATGGATGCACAATAGAATTGCATGGATGTGCAGTTGTGGTGAACAAATGTGCAATTTTACATTTTTTGCACAAATGCACATTTGTGGACAACAAATGCGCAAGTGCGACTGAGAGTAAAATGTTACAACCTAGATTTTTGAAATAAATTTGAAAAAAATGGCCAAGAAAAGTTGATTTTGGAGTAGATGATCAGGATAGGGGTCCCACCAGGTGTGCCAAAATGTAGACTAGGCTATCTGTATCTATTTTGAAAGGTTGAAATAAGAAAATGTTAGGTTTTAATCTAGCATTATATCAATTCAAAACAAGAAAAATCTAAGCTAAGCTACCTTAGATTGAGCCTAAACAAGTGCACCCAAGCACTGTTTGATTTGCTCTGACAAAAGGGATGTGGGTATGCTCTCGAATCACTTGGAACAATTCCCTAATGATAATCAGGAGGTATCATGATAGCTTAGGCACCAAAAGAACCCCATAGTGGCACAAAATTGGGTATAGAACCCCCATTTGCCCCTAAGGTCTTAAGGATCCTACAAGCTTTAAAATGAAGTCTATGCTATGAAAGATTAATCTAAATTGATTTTAATCCAAATAGAGATGTGATATGATGCTATGTTGTGCAAAAAAAAGGAAGAAACTAGGTTAATCCATTAAAGCTATGCTAAGATGTGTTAGAAAGCTTGAAGAAAACAAAGAAATCTAACAATTAGGAATATTTATGCTAAATCTAGAGCTAAATTAGCATGATAACAATGCATAGAAATGAAAGGTGAATTGGTGTTTTTACTCTTAGAATGAGGATTATTTATAGGATTTGGGAAGGGCTTGGGTTAGGAGGTTGAGTCAAGGTTAGAGGTAAGTTTTGGGGTAGGGTTTGGGTCAAAGATAAGGATTGACTTCTTCTAGAAGAGTCTAGGGTTTTCTGAGGATATTTAGAAGTTTAGGAAATAAATAAGTATTTATTTATTTCAAAGGCTTTTTGGTTGAGGATATTTATTAAATAAATTTAATAAATAAAAGGATTTCTCATTTGAACTTAATTAAATATTTTTGAGTTGGGATTAGGCTTAGGAAATGGGGAAATCATCCTTTAATTAAAATTAAAGTGAGATTAGGAGATTCTAGAAGAGGTTAATGATCTTTAGGATATTCAAAGGTTTTGGGTAAAAATAGATAAATTATTTAGTTTTTAGTTTTTTGGTCAATTTATTAATTAAATAATTAATAAATAGAGAAATAATGTCTAAATGAGATTTAAACATTTCTGGAAGGGATTCCTTAATTAAATATTTTTAATTAAGCTAACAGGATTTAATAGCATAAAAATAAATTAATTAATTAATTAATAAATGATGATGTCATCAAGGGTTTTTAGAAGAAAAAAAATACTTTATTTTCTAAAGGATTTTTAGGTGTCTACAGAACCAAGACAGAGAATGAAGTGATATGGAAAATTTTGAGGACATTGACTCCTAAATTTAATCAAACAACATAGATGATTGAACAAGTTATACCTTGTACTACAAACTTCACCAGAGAAACTCTTCTTGGAAGATTAGAAGTGGCAGAGATGAACTTGAGACTATCAGGAGACTTACCTAGAATGGAGATAGCATTCAGTGCACTTAGTGTTTGCCCTACTTTGTCAAGAAGCATCAGTGTAAGTGGAGATTATGCTAGCAGATGCAGATCTAGAAATGAAGAAGACAGGAAGATTGAAGAAGGTATTGCCTTGATTGTGAAAAGAGAACCAGAAGGTAAGAAAAATTTTAAATGTTGGACTTGTCAAGAATATGGTCATTTTGCATCTAAATGTCCTAAGAGAGTTAAGAAGTATAGAAACAACTTTAAACCTAGAAGATCTAAAGAATGTTATTATGTTAATGATGAAGAACTTAAAGTTAGTTTGGAGAAATCATTGAGTGAAAGTGAAACCAAGCATGATGATATAGGATTTGTAGCAATTAAAGAAGAAAATATTGAAATAGAAGTTAAGGAAGAAAAAGCCTTAGTTTCTCAAGTAGAAAAAAAATATGATTGGATTATAGACAATGGTTGTTCACATCATATGACTGGAGACATGAAAAAGTTCATAAAGTTTAACAATTATGATGGAGGAATTGTTAGAGTTGGAAACAATGCACCTTGTTCTATTAAAGGTATAGGATCTATTACTCTTGATGGAAAGACTAATACTGATGATGTTTACTTTTTGGATGGCTTGAAACATAATATTTTGAGTGTTGGACAGCTAGTTGATAAGGGATATCAAGTTTGGTTTACTGAAAAACTTGTGTGATCAAAGACAAGGATAGTAATTTGATTGGTATTGGATCTAGAACCAAAGGTAATGTATTTCAGTTGAATCCTACTAAGATGACATGCTTGATTACTAAGATTGATGATAGTTGGTTATGGCACCGAAGATTTTGTCATATAAAATTTGATAACACTGTGAAAGTAAGTACTACACTTGCAATAAGAGATTTGCCTAAAATTATGAAGCCTACTAACATGATTTGCAAGGAATTTGTGTGGCTAAATAGAAGAGAAGCTCATTTCCCAGCAAGAAGTTCACAAAAGCAGAGAAGTTGGAAATTGTTCATACTGATTTGAGCAATCCCACAAGACTAGAGGATTCTATGGAGAAGGGTATTTTATGATTCTTGTTGATGATTTTACAAGAATGATGTGGATTGCATTTCTTAAAGAAAAATTTGAAGTATTTGATAAGTTTAAGATTATTAAGAATAAAGTTGAGAATGAATCTAGAATGAAATTAAATGTTTGAGATCAGATAGAGGTGGAGAATTTACTTCAAAAGAATTTAACAATTTTTGTGAAGTGAATGGTATTAAGAGATGATTTTCATCCCCTAGGACACCTGAACAAAATGGTATTGTAGAAAGAAGGAACAAATCAGTGACTAAGGCAACAAAAGCTATGCTATTTGAGAAAGACTTGGTGAAGATATTCTAGAGAGAAGTAGTGAACACAATAGTGTATACAATGAACAAAGTACAAATCAGAGCAAACACAGACAAGACACCCTATGAACTATGGTTTGGACATGCACCATCAGTTAAGTATTTTAGAATTTTAGAAGAAAATGTTATATTAAGAGAGATGATGACATTGGAAAGTTTGATCCTTTCTTGGATATTAATTGAAGAGCAAAGCTTATAGATGTTACAATAAAAGAACTAAGACTATTGTTGAGAGCGCAAATGTTAAAGTTGATGAAAAGTTCAAAATTTAGGAAAGAATGCTTGATTATGAATCGAATGAAGAAAATCACCCTAGAACTAATCCAGAGAACATTGAATTATTCTATAAAATTGACAGTGATTTTTTGAATGAAAGCCCCATTGAAGAACCTACAGCAGAAACAAGTACTGAGACAGTGACACCTAACAGGAATCTATCTAGAAATCATCCTATTGAGTAGATTATTGGAAGCATAGATAAAGGAGTTTAGACTCAAAATAAGGTACAAGAATAGGTGTTTAATTTCTCAAATTGAACCTAAATCTACTAGTGAAGCCTGTAAAGATGAACATTGGATTAAAGCTATGAAAGAAGAACTAGATCAAATTGAAAGGAACAAGACTTGGGAATTGGTCCCTAGACCTAAAGATAAGAATATTATAGGAATAAAATGGGTATTCAAAAACAAGATGAATGAACAAGGAGAAGTTGTAAGGATTAAAGAAAGATTGGTATGTAAAGGATACTCACAGCAAGAAGGAATTCACTATGAATAAAAATTTTCACCAGTAGCAAGAATTGAAGCAATAAGAATGTTTTTGGCTTATGTAGCTTACAAGAAATTCAAAGCGTATCATATGGATGTGAAGTTAGCATTTCTAAATGGAGAATTGGAAGAAGAAGTCTACATTGAGTAGCTTGAAGGTTTTCCTTTAACTAAAGAAGGAGATATGGTATGCAAATTGAAGAAATCTTTATATGGACTAAAACAAGCACCTAGAACATGGTATGCAAGATTGGATAAGTATTTGATAAAATTAGGATATACAAAAGGCACAGCTAATAGAAACTTGTATACAAAAGAAATTGAAAATGGTTTGTTAGTTGTAGTCATTTTTGTTGATGATATTATCTTTGGAGGAGAAGATGAAGCTAGTGATAAATTTGCAGATGAAATGAAGACTGGATTTGAAATGAGTATGATTGTTGAAATGAAATACTTTTTACGATTGCAGATAACACAATGCAATGATGGTATCAATCTAAGTTAGACAAAGTACTTGAATGATTTACTGAAGAGATTTGGAAAGGAGAACTGTAAACTAGTTGGAACACCTATGGTAACCAAAAATAAGTTATCTAGCACATATGAGACTCCTGTAGTTGAATAGAAGTACATATCCATGATTGGAGGATTGCAATATGTAACTCATACAAGAGCAGATATATCACATGTAGTTGGAATTGTAGCAAGATTTCAAGCTGAACCTAGACAATCACATTATGCAGTAGTGAAAAGGATATTGAGGTATTTAAGAGGAACAATTGAATATGGATTGTGTTATGAAAAATCTGATAACTTTACCTTATGTGCATATACAGATGCATTTTGGGGAGGTAGTGTTAATGACAAAAAGAGCACCAGTGGTGGAGCAGTTTTCCTTGGAGGAAGATTAGTTTCTTGGCTAAGCAAGAAGCAAAATTCTATCTCACAAAGCACATTAGAAGTAGAGAATGTGGCAGCAACAAATAACTATAATCAGATAATTTGGATGAAGCAAATTCTGAAGGATATTGGAATAAAATTTGTTGAGCCTGTTGTTGTACATTGTCATAACACCAACATAGTTAGTATGTCTAAGAACCCTGTGTTACATTCTAAGACAAAGCATATAGATATAAAGTATCATGTAGTAAGAGAGAAATTTGTAGAGAAAGAAGTCAGACTTGAGTATATAAGCACAAAAGAGAAGATTGCAGATATATTTACAAAACCTTTTCCTAAGGATACATTTGAGTATCTGAGAGGTATGCTTGGGGTTATGCCCCAGCCTACTCTTGAGAATTGATGCAAATTGTTGCATCCATCCAGTGGTATATGAGCTCTATCTTTCTTCTGGACTAGATGTTGGTACTTCCTCTATGGGGGAGTATGTGTTTTAGAGCTGAGTTGTGAGGACTCTAGTAAATGTATTTTTTGAATAGTGTCTTTTGACATTGAAGTTGTTGTTGATATAATGATGAAACATCTGTCATTGATGTCAATGGGGGAGAAGTATGCATGAAAAAACCATTTGTTGGAGAGAATTGATAGGAAAATGAAGCATGATTTGATTGATGAAGAGGAATTATGATTTGATGGACTTGTGATTTGATTGATGGAGAGGACTTAAAAAAAATTTCAGAGCAGTGTTGCAGTGGTTGGTATTCATGGAACTTGGATGTTTTTTCATCTATGTTGCCATTAATGCCAATGGGGGAGATTGTTAGGAATGAATGTTGAATATAACCTATGGGGGAGTATTTGTAGTCATTCTGTAGCAGTTGTTGTTGCATTCATGACCATGATTGTCATTGATGTCAACACAGTGATTGACTAGAGATTAGAAGAGAAGCAGACACTGTTTGAGTTAGTGCACATGGGATATTGAAGATCAAGCTATGTGGAGTTGGGTAATTACTCTATGATGTTTTATATGATCATGGCTAAGAGTACATACATAAATTCATTTATTCATGATAGTTATTTGGAAATCAATGGAAGTAGTATTCAGGCAATGTTCCTGAGTAGCAGTTTGTGGAAATCGGATGATATCTCCTAATCAGGATTGAATCTGATCATGCACAATTATGGAGTAGTAGAAGACATTTTGATAGTGATGTGAACATGAGTGCAAGGTCTAAGGTCACATGAGTGAAGAATTATCTTAATTGGAAGCTGACAATTTTGTGTAATTTTTGTGTAACATGTGGAAACTTTTATTTTATAATTTGTATGTTGACTCATTTGTAATTACTTGAGTGTGGTATAAAGGAAGGAATGTTTTCCTTGTTGTAATGTAAGAATTTGGAATTGAATTGTAAAGATTGTGAAAGTGGATTGCGGATTTATGCAATAGTTGTTGAAAGAGGATATGTGACATACAAAGATCTGGTATTGAGATCTGATGAAGCAGTTGGTGTGGTTTGGCATAGTTAGAGGAAAGGTAACAAGTTGTTGAGATTGGTAATATTTTGATATTATTCTATTGAATAATATAGAGATTGGTTGGATAGTGTGTTTAGTGATCTTTCCATTGAAGTTGTTTGGGCAGTGGGTCCTTTTGTCTTCCATAACTCCTAACAGAGTTAGAATCTTTTAGCAAGGATTCAAAGTCTCCTAACAAGGAATCATATGTACTAAATTTATTTCATAAGACTCCTAACAGATTCCATCCTCTCACAAGGAAATTTCATATTAGTGCATCTTTTTTGGGCATCATTCCTACCGGGGTTTACTCTTTAATCAAGGGGTTCCCTGGTCAACATATCTTGTGTCATTGTGTTATTGTGTATGGATATCTTGCTATGGTTGTTGGTTACACTTCTTACATGTTTAAAATATATTGAAGTTGACAAAAGTTATATTTTTCTTATAACTGATTCACCCCCCCCCCCCCCCTCTCAATTATCTTGGTGGACTTTACTTTCTAACAACCTTTTCCTTCTCTGTCATATTCATATTTTCCTCATGTAGATATCTATGTTCTTCATATTTTCTTCTTTCAATGGATATTCAGATATTTGTAACTAACATGATAAGTAATTTCAAGACTAGTCGACATTAATGACAACATATTAACTAATTTAATCATCTTACATATCATTTCAGTACTCAGTGATCTCTAATCACAGTTCTTTAGTTCATCTAGATATTCAATCACTTGTAGTTCATCACAACCTGATGGATTTCCTCTATCTGAAGGTGAAGACATGGTATGCAAGTTGAAGAAGGAATTATATGGACTAAAGAAAGCACCTAGGGCCTAATATGAAAGGTTAGACAAATACTTACTTCACCTTGGATTCAGAAAATGTAATGTTGACAGTAACTTGTATTTGAGAACTAGTGAAGATGGAATTCTAACAGTAGAAGTTTTTGTTGATGGTATTATCTTTGGAGGTAATGATGAAATGTGTAAGAAATTTTCTAAAGAAATGGAAAATGAATTTAAGATGTCAATGATAGGCGAAATGAAATTCTTTCTTGGACTGCAAATAAATTAGAGAAAGAATGGGATTTTTATTTCTTAGACTAAGTATGTTAAAGAAATGTTGAAAAAGTTTGGAATGGAAGACTATAAACCAGCTGGTACACCCATGGTGACTAGTCATAAACTAACAAACAATGATGAGACAAAGTGTATTTTTTAGACCAAGTATAGATCAATGGTAGGTGGACTACAATATTTGAATAGACCAAACTAGATATTGCTAATGTTGTTGGAATTGTGGCTAGATATTAGGCATAACCTAAAGAGACATGCTTGGTTGCTATAAAAATGATATTTAGATATCTAAAAGGAACAATGGAATATGGATTTATGGTATGATAGAAATGATGACTTTTAACTTCATGCTTATACTGATGTTGATTGGGCAGGAAATATTGATGACAAGAAGATCACTAGTGGAGGTTAATTTTTTCTTGGGAAAAAGTTGGTTTTACGGCTAAGTAAAAAGGAAGATTTTATAGCTCAATCTAATATTGAATCTTAGCATGTTTCTTCTACTATTAACTACACTCAAATTGTTTGGATGCAACAAATACTAAAAGATATTAGAATAACTTTTGTTGAACTAGTGATTATAGATTGTGATAACACTAGTACAGTAAACATGTCAAAGAATCATGTGATGCACTCTAAAACTAAGCATATTTCAATTAAGTATCACTTCTTGAGAGACAAGGCTATAGAGAATGAAATAAGGTTGAAATAAATTAACACAAAGGAACAGATAGTAGACATCTTTACAAAGTCATTTCCAAAAGATGCCTTTGAGTATCTCAGAGGTATGCTTGGGTTGCAGGACCTTCCTAGTGAGAATTAAATGATGCATGAATGCATCAATCCAAAGGTTTTTTAGAGCCTTATCATATTCTATACTTGATGTATGTATCTACTCCTCAAGGGGAGTGATTGATTAAAGATATTTGATGACTTATGGCACCCTTTTCCATTCTTGTCAAAGGGGGAAAAATACTATGTGAAAATCCTATAGGAAAGAGACTATGTGGTAAAGATACTCAAAGAATACTTTTTAGTTGTTTGGGTTGATGGATTTTTCCATATGTTACCATCAATGCCAAAGGGGAGATTGTTGGATACATTTAATATGTTTAATCACTATGTTGAGCAATGATGGAATTATTGCTATTTTCATTCATGTTTTGTCACTGATGTCAACATATATTTCTATGAGGAGAATAGGTTGGTTATTACAGTGTACAGATATTGTATGGATGTTTCAGAATGTACAAAGTTAGTTGTGTATACAAGTAATTGTTGTGATCTTATATCTAAGATCACATGATGTAATATTGCATACTGGTTGAATTACAGAACATTTGGTGAAGATTAGTTACTGGATAGTAACATTGGAAGTTGATAGAGTAAGTCTCTAAGTTTTTGGTATATCTTACAGGTGATTAGGATTTAGTGTATGAAAGCTTAAGGGATGATAGATAGTGTATTGAATATTGTTCAGTGGTCTTAGCAAGGTACAGAAAGAAGGATGACATCAGTTGTGGCGTGTGTTCTAGAGAAGACCTATTTGGAAGTCAACTTCAGAGTTGTAGCATGTATCATGGATGGCGAGCATGAAATATGGATGTTCATCCTTAATTATTGAATTTAATTGTTGTATACTTTTTTTAGATACCGTGTGTATCTTAGCAAGGAGTTATGTAATTATTTGTGTATTAGGAAAGCCTAATTGGCCGACCTGATCATTTGTTTTGTAATAGGTGATATATGTAAGATCTTTTCTTTTGAAAAGATATGGTAGAATGTATGTGATGTAAAAGAGGATTGTGGAAGCTATGAGCTCATGTCTGTCAGATGTAGAGTAGAGGATAATTTGTGTACTTCATTGGAATTGATCAAGCAAATACATTTGCTATTGGATAATTCAAAGATTGTGTATTTCTTACATACACTTGTGTTGCAAACAGTGAGTTCTAAAGGTGGACATGACCTTCTTTAGGCACTAAGCCTACCCCTTTTTCTTAACTCCTAACAGGGCATGTCCTCTAACAAGGACTGTGTACTATAATTTTTTAATTAGCTCCTAACAGGACTAGATCTTATAACAAGGATACTATACTCTCAATACATCATTAGTGGGTGTTAATTCCCACTGGGGTTTTACCTTTAACAGGGTTTCCTCGACAAAAAAATATTGTGTTATTGTGTTGGCATTAATTATGTTCATTTGATTTGGTATTGCTACTATTCAAAGTTTAAAGTTTAATAATCTCTCATACAACTGATTCACACCCCCTCTCAATTGTATTGGTGGACTATTATTCCTAATGGGTAATCAGTAGGGAGGAACTTCTTCTTCACCTTTTCATCATTTTCAAACAAGTTCTAATATTTTCCTTTCCTCTTCTCTATCTATCAGTTTGCAAATTCTCCCACCTCGGTGAGGCATGCCCTTTTAACCTAGTGATTGCAATTTTCACCTTCCTATTATCAAGAGTGCTTTCAAACTCAAAGAACTTCTCCATATTAGAGATCCAATCCAACACAACATTTATATCCAATTTTCCATCATAAGGAATAACTTAAACAATGGGATTTGAATGTTACCTAGTCAATACTCTCAATAATCTTCCCTCATCTTGATCTTCCTCAGGTTCTGGATTAGGGTTTGGTGTCTTTGCTTCATCATCACTCACATCATCAAGATGCACTACTCTCTTATGGGTTGTCTCCATAACATCTAATCTAGATTTAATTTGTATTAACATGTCCATTATGCCATTATCAACATTTACTCTACCTCGAACCATTTTGACAAATAGGTTCCTACAAGATCATAACCCTCTGCAAGTTATAGGTCAAATCTGTAGATCTACCACCCTACAACCAAATCCAATTTAGGGTTCTATATGATTAAATATCCATAAGTATGATCCTTCACTCTAATACCACCTAACAAAAGGATGGAAATGGAATATCCAACCCCAAGGGCATACCTAACTATCCATCCACCTTGCAGAGTAAACTCAACGGGAGCAAGAACATAGAGAACAACACCAAGGAGAGAAGGAACACCAAACACTTATTTGATTCATCCAAATTTCTGCATACATGCTCAAATGTTAGGCCTTTCGAGTTACGACCAACAATATATAAATATCCCAAACTTAGAATCTATATGCTTTCATTCAACCTTCCTCTTCTACACCTAAATGGCTTACAAAAGATTCTAGATCATTATATAAAGAAGGTCAGCCGCAAAATGGTCTGTACACATCCCAAGACAAGATCCCAATTATTAAATTTGTTACCAAAATTGAATACACATGTTGGCTTCATCTGGAAACCAATCACAAACAAACTTGGTCAAAGAAGAACTGAGCATCAACAAATAACAAGTTCACTTGGCACATGAAAGAACGCTCGGCCAACACTGAACAACTTGGCTGAAGCAAGATGAATGAACAAGGAGAAGTAGAGTCCAATTGGTACCAATTGTTAGAAAGTAAAATCCAGTGTTTTAAATTGAAAAAAGCATTATATGGACTATCTTTTAGTTCTAACAATATATCCAAGAAAAATACCAAGATATCCAAGAAAAATACAAAATTGTATCCCAAAAAGATTATACCTTCATTTTCTTATTGCAAAGCCGGTAGGCTTGCAACAGAATCTGCAAAATCAACTTTCATAGCTTCTATCTCCTTTTCCCATGAATTCTTGATGGAATCTGCCACATAGAGTAATGTGCTCAGTCCATAAGCTGCTATTTCACAAGCTTGGAGGTTGTCAAATTTGAATTTCTAAAAGGATGTCTTAGCTGTAAGACATTCTTCTAACTACTCTTTAATGATACTCAACTTCATAGAGATGTGTTTTGACTTGTACACTTAGCCAATTTTCTCATATGTTGCCACCAATGACAAAGTGGGAGATTGTTGGCAATTTGGCTAAAGTGAGTACATAGATGTTGTCATTATGGCAACATATGATCCACATGAAGATTGCACAGGTCAGAGAGCAAGTATAGCAGAGCGCATTGCAAATTTGTCTGTGTAAGATAGTGTTTTCACCAGTGCACCAGGATATAGTTTTTGTTTTTGACATTGATTGGAGTAAGTTCATTGCTTGCACACTTGAACATAGACTTTATGATGACTAATGACCCATCTCATAGTGAAAGTCAGTACAGCATGTATGAAATTAGTTATGACAGTTTTACCGAAGACAGTGTTAAGCTGATAGGATAGAATATGAAGGCAGAATTGGTAAAGAGTTAAGGGATTTATTTTGTTAATCAAAATAATGACTTAACAATATAAAGGGACAACATCCTAGATTTTAACTCTTGGATAAAGATATATGGAAGCCAACCATGTAAAGTTATTATCCTTAATAACTTGTATATCTATGTAATTGTAATTGTAAGAAGAAAAAGAAGAGACATATGATAATATTGTAATGATATGATGCGAATGTAAGAGCAGAAAAGAGATATTGATGCAAGTAGCATAAGGTTATATACCTTAATCCATTTTTGTAATTATTATACATTGTACATTACTTGTTTGGGCAGTGGACTCATCTGGTAATCAGATTTTGTATTGACAACTCCTAATAGGGTTGAGGCTTCTAACAAGGCCTATAGTCCCTTAATCAGGACTAATACACTATATGTTTGTAATAGACTCCTAATAGGGTCAACATCCTTAACAAGATACTTTTGATTAGTGGATCTTTGTGGGTACCATCCCCACTAGGGTTTTCCCTTGGCTGGGGTTTCCTCGAGAATATATCATGTGTTATGAGATCTTTATTTCTATTGCTATGCATATTATTTAGCTTCTTATGTTATGCATGTGTAAAGATAATTTGTTATATCCATAATTGGGCAAAAGATAAAGTTTGTAGAATACTGATTCACCCCCCCCCCCCTCTCAGTATTCCCTATTTCTAACAATTGGTATTAGAGCCATTGACTAATGAACAATTACCAATTACTTATGTCATTGTATTACAATAACATTTCTTGTGTTATTGTGTCATTATCTGTGTCTGCTCTGATTTGTACGCATTTCATTGTATATACTACTATATTCACTGCTTCTCTCCAAAATGTCTTTGCCAAATCATTTTCAAATAACATAGCTCTTTCTGCTTCAGTCACTGACCTGCTTCTTCTTTCTGCAATACCATTTTGTTCAGGTGTTCTAGAGGCTAAAAATTGTCTCTTAATACCATTCACTTCACAAAAAGTGTTAAACTCTCTAGAAATAAATTATCCACCTCTATCAGATCTCAAAAATTTATCTTCATTCCAGATTCATTCTCAACTTTATTCTTAATGATTCTTGTTGATGATTTTACAAGAATGATGTGGATTGCATTTTTGAAAGAAAAATCTAAAGCATTTGATAAGTTTAAGATCATTAAAAATAAAGTTGAGAATGAATTTAGAATGAAGATTAAATGTTTGAGATCTGATAGAGGTGGAGAATTTACTTCTAGAGAGTTTAACACTTTTTGTGAAGTGAGAAGGGGGGGTGAATCTAAAGATGGTGAATCTTTAGATTCACCAATCTAATTATTAGATAACCACTGGACGGATGCAACCAACTGCATAATTGAACATTGTTAGAAAGTAAAGTCCACCAAGATAACTGAGAGGGGGGGGGTGAATCAGTTATCAGATAATTATAACCTTTATCAACTTCAATAGCATTTAACCATGTAAGCAATGTAATTACCAACCATAGAAAGATATTCATACACAATGACACAATAGCACAATATATGTTGACTAGGGAACCTCTTGGTCAAAGAGTAAACCCTAATGGGAATGATGCCCACAAAAGATGCACTAATATAAATATAACTTGTGAAAGGATGGACTATGTTAGGAGTCTTATGAAATACATTTAGTACATATGAATCCCTGTTAGGAGATTTTGAATCCCTGTTAAAAGATTCTAACCCTGTTAGGAGTTATGGAAGACAGAAGAACCCACTGCCCAAACAGCTTCAGGGTAACATCACTGAACACACTATCCAAATGACCTTAATATTATTTAGTAGAATAATATGAAATATGTTACCTCCTTACTATTCCAAACCACACTCACTACTACACCAGATCTCAATTCCAGATCTCTGTACTTTGCATGTCTTCCTTCACAATTTCACTTTCACAACTTCATTAGCTCTTTTCTTCACTTCATGCTTACATTCGCATTCAACCATACCATGCTCACACTTCTTTCAAATTACTACCACTTCATTCAATAAAGAAAAACATTCCTTCCTTTATACCACACTCAAATAATTACAAATGAGTCGGCACACAAATACAAAATAAAAGTTTCCACACGCTACATCAAAATTACACAAAATTGTTAGCTTCTAGATATAATAACTCTTCACTCATGTGATCTCAAAGTTTGTGCTATGAACCACATCACTATCAATGTGTCTCAACCTTCCCTTTAACTACACAAAACTAGATTCCATCCTGATTAGGAGATATCATCTGATTTCCACAAACCGCTACTCAGGAACACTATCTAAATACTGCTTCCACCAAAATGCTCATAACTTCTATGAATACATGAATTATTGTCTACACTCTTAACCATAGACAAATAACATATCAAATAATATAACCTCAACATCACATAGCTCCAACTACATTATCCCATGTGCGCTAATCAAAACACCGTCTGCTTCTCTACTAGTCTCCAGAAGATCACTGTGTTGACATCAATGACAATCATAGTCATGAATGCAACAACAACTGCTACAGAATGACTACCAACATCCAGCATTCATTCCTAACAATCTTCCCCATTGGCATTGATGGCAACATGGATGAAAAACATCCAATGTTCCAAAAATCTAATGCTGCAACACTGCTGCTCTGACAAACATTTCAAATGTTGCTTCATTATCCTGTTAAGTTCTCTCCAATAGATGGTACAAATGGTTTTTCATGTACACTTATCCCCCATTAACATCAATGATAGAAATTTCATCACTATGTCAACAACAACTCAATATCAATAGACACTATTCAGAAAATACATTCACAAGAGTCCTCATGACTCAGCTCACATACTCCCCCATAGAGGAAGTACCATCATCCAATCCAAAAGAAAGATAGGGCTCATATACCACTGGATGAATCCAACCAACTACATCATTACTCAAAAGTAGGCTGGGGCATAACCCCAAGCATACCTCTCAAGTACTCAAATATATCCTTAGGTAAAGGCTTTGTAAATATGTCTGCTATCTGTTCCTTTGTGCTTATGTACTCCAGTCTGACTTCTTTTTCAGCAACTTTCTCTCTTACAACATGATACTTGATCTCTATATGCTTAGTCTTAGAATGTAAAACATGATTCTTAGACATACTAACTGTACTGGTGTTGTCGCAATGTATGACAACAGGCTCAACAAACCTAATTCCAATATCCTTTAGCATCTACTTCATCCAAATTATCTGGTTACAATTGTTTGCTACTGCTACATACTCTACTTCTGCTGTGCTCTATGAAATACAATTATGCTTCTTGCTTAGCCAAGAAACTAATCTTCCTCCAAGAAAAAAGGCTCCACCACTAGTGCTTTTCTTGTCATCAACACTACCTCCCCAGTCAGTATTTGTACATGCACATAGGGTAAAATCATCAAATTTTTCATACCACAATCCATAGTCCATTGTACCTCTTAAATAGCTCAATATCCTCTTTACTGCTGCATAATGTGACTCTCTAGGTTCAGCTTAAAATCTTGCTACCATTCCAACTGAATGTTGTATATCTAGTCTAGTATGTGTTAAGTACTACAATCCTCCAATCATGGATCTGTATTTCTTCTACTCAACTATCGGTGTTTCATCTTTGCTAGATATTTTATGTCTTGTAACCATAGGTGTTCCAACTAGTTTATGGTTCTCCATTCCAAATCTTTTCAGCAAATCATTCAAGTACTTTTTCTAACATATAAAGATACCATCACTATTCTATGTTATCTGTAATCCCAAAAAGTATTTCATCTCACCAATCATACTCATTTCAAATTCAATCTTCATTTCATCAGCAAATTTGTCACTAGCTTCATCTTCTCCTCCGAAGATAATGTCATCAACAAAAATAACTATAATCAACAAACCATTTTCAATTTATTTTGTGTATAGATTGCTATTAGTTGTTCCTTTAGTAAATCCCAATTTCAACAAATACTTATCCAATCTATCATACCAAGTTCTAGGTGCTTGCATTAGTCCATATAAATTTTTTTTCAATTTACATACCATATCTCCTTCTTGAGTCAAAGGAAAACCTTCAGGCTGCTCAATGTAGACTTCTTCTTCCAATTCTCCATTCAGAAATGCTGACTTCACATCCATCTGATACATTTTGAACTTCTTAAAAGATGTATAGGCCAAGAACATTCTTACTACTTCAATTCTTGCCACAAGTGCAAAAGTTTCTTCATAGTCAATTCCTTCTTGCTATGAGTATCCTTTACAAACTAATCTTGCTTTGTTTCTTACTACTTCTCCTTGTTCATTCATCTTGTTTCTAAATACCCATTTAGTTCCAATCACATTCTTGTCTTTAGGTCTATGGACCAATTCCCATGTCTTGTTCTTTTCAATTTGATCTAGTTCTTCTTTCATAGCATTAATCCAATGTTCATCTTCACAAGCTTCACTAGTAGATTTAGGTTCAATTTGAGAAATCAAACATAAATGTACCTTATTCCAAGTTAGAACTCCTCTATCCAAACTTCCAATAACTTGTTCAATAGGATGATGTCTTGATATATACCTATTCAGTGTCATAGTTACAGATCTTGCTTCAACTATAGATTCTTCTCTAGATTCCTCTTTGGTTTCTTTTGTAGGACTCTCATTCAATAATTCATTGTCAGTCTCATAGAATAATTTAGTAGTTTCAATGTTAGGCTAAGGATGAGCTTCTTCATTAGATTCATAGTCAAGCATTCTTTCCTCAATTTTAAACTTCTCATCAACTTTAACATTTGCGCGTTCAACAATAGTTTTAGTTCTCTTATTGTAACATCTATATTCTTTTCTCTTCAAAGAATATCCAAAAAAAATACCTTCATCACTTCTAGGATCAAACTTTCCAATATCATCATCTCTCTTTATATAACATTTTCTTCCAAAAATTCTAAAATACTTAACTGAGGGTGCATGTCCAAACCATAATTCATAAGGTGTCTTGTCTGTGTCTGCTCTTATTTGTACTTTGTTCATTGTATATACTATTGTATTCACTGCTTCTCTCCAAAATGTCTTTGCCAAATCATTCTCAAATAACATAGCTCTTGTTGTTTCAGTCACTGACCTATTTCTTATTTTTGCAATACCATTTTGTTCAAGTGTTCTAGGGGCTGAAAACTGTCTCTTAATACCATTCACTTCACAAAAAGTGTTAAACTCTCTAGAAGTAAATTCCCCACCTCTATCAGATCTCAAACATTTAATCTTCATTCCAGATTCATTCTCAACTTTATTCTTAATGATCTTAAACTTATCAAATGCTTTAAATTTTTCTTTTAGAAATGCAATCCACATCATTCTTGTAAAATCATCAACAAGAATCATAAAATACCTTTCTCCATAGAATCCTCTAGTCCTGGTAGGACCGCTCAAGTCTATATGAAAAATCTCCAACTTCTCTACCGATGTGAACTTTTTACTAGGAAATGAACTTCTCTTTTGCTTAGCCATCACACATTCTTTGCAAATCATGTTAGTAGGCTTCATAATTTTAGGAAAATCCTTTACTGCAAGTGTAGTACTTACTTTCACAATTTTACCAAAGTTTATATGACAAAACCTTCTATGCCATAACCAACTGTCATCAATTTTAGTAATCAAACATTTCATCTTAGTAGGATTCAACTGAAATACATTACCTCTAGTTCTAGATCCAGTTCCAATCAAATTTCCATCTTTATCCTTTATCACACAAGTTTTCTCAATAAACCAAACTTGATATCCCTTATCCACTAACTGTCCAACACTCAAAAGATTATTTTTCAATCCATCAACAAAGTAAACATCATCAATATTAGTCTTTCCATCAAGAGTAATAGATCCTATACCTTTAATCAAACAAGGTGCAATGTTACCAACTCTAACAATTCCTCCATCATAATTGTTAAACTTTATGAACTTCTTCATGTCACCAGTCATATGATGTGAACAACCACTGTCTATAATCCAATCAGCTTTCTTTTCAACTTGGGAAACTAATGTTTTTTGTTCCTTAACATCACATTCAGAATTCTCTTCTTTAATTGCTACAAATCCTATTTCATCATTATTCTCAGTATCACTTTCACTCAAAGTTATTTCTATACTAGCTTCAAGATCTTCATCATTAGCATAATAACATTCCTTAGATCTTTTGGGCTTGAAATTATTCCTATACTTCTTAACTCTCTTAGGACACTTAGATGCAAAATGACCATATTCTTGACAAGTCCAACATTTAAAAATTTTCTTACCATCTGGTTCTCTTTTCACAAGCAAGGCAATACCTTCTTCAATATTCTTATCTTCTTCATTTCTAGATCTACTATTGCTGGCATAATCTCCACTCACACTAGTACTTCTTAACAAAGTAGGATGAATACTAAGAGCACTAAATGTTGTCTCCATTCTAGGTAAGTCTCTTGATACCCTCAGGTTCATTTCTGCTACTTCCAATCTTCCAAGAAGTCTCTCTTGTAAATTTTGTAGTACAAGGTATAACTTGTTCAATCATCTATGTTGTCTACTTAAATACAAGAGTCAATGTCCTCAGAATTTTCCATATCGCTTCATTCTCTATCTTTGTTCCTCCACAAGATTTTATTCCTGCAACAATTTTTGACATTCTACCAATATAGCTTCTAATAGATTCATCTTCCATCATTCTTATATCTTCAAATGCACATATCCAATTATGTAATCTAGCTCTCTTTTCATGTTCATCACCTTCAAAAGTAGAGTGTAAATCTTTCCAAATTTCATGGGCTTTTGTTAAACATTTTACCTGACTGTATTCATTCTCTGGAAGTGTTGTCAAAAGTGCTTCTCTTGCAAGTATGTTACACATGAATAGATCTAGCTCATCTTTAGATCTTGTCTCAAGATTATCTTCTCCAATGATTGTCTTCTCATTCTTTGTAATCAACCAATAACCTAGTCCTAAACATAGTAGATGTGTCTTCATCTTCTCTTTCTATCTATCAAAATTTACTCCATCAAACTTAGGGCTTTCTTTCCTAAAATTCACCATGGATCTCCTTAAGCTATTAAACTTTTCTTTCAAGGACCTGCTACTTTGATACCAATTGTTAGAAAGTAAAGTCCACCAAGATAACTAAGAGGGGGGGGTTGAATTAGTTATCAGATAATTATAACCTTTGTCAACTTCAACAGCATTTAACCATGTAAGCAATGTAATTACCAACCATAGAAAGATATTCAGACACAATGACATAATAACATAAGATATGTTGACTACGGAACCTCTTGATCAAAGAGTAAACCCCGGTGGGAATGATGCCCACAAAAGATGCACTAATCTAAATATTCCTTATTAAATGATGGACTCTATTAGGAGTCTTATGAAATACATTCAGTACATATGAATCCCTATTAGGAGATTTTGAATCCCTGTTAAAAGATTCTAACCCTGTTAGGAGTTATGGAAGACAGAAGGACCCACTGCCCAAAAAGCTTCAGGGTAAGATCACTGAACACACTATCCAAATGACCTTAATATTATTCAACAGAATAATATGAAATATGTTACCTCCTTACTATGCCAAAATGCACTCACTACTACACCAAATCTCAATTCCAAATCTTTGTGCTTCACATGTCTTCCTTCACAATTTCACTTTCACAACTTCATTAGCTCTTTTCTTCACTTCATGCTTACATTCTCATTCAACCATACCATGCTCACACTTCTTTCATATTAATACCACTTCATTCAATAAAGAAAAACATTCCTTCCTTTATACCACACTCAAATAATTACAAATGAGTTTACACACAAATACAAAATAAAAGTTTCCACACGCTACATCAAAATTACACAAAACTGTCAACATCCAAATATAATAACTCTTCACTCCTGTGACCTCGAAGTTTGCACTATAAACCACATCACTATCAATGTGTCTCAACCTTCCCTTTAACTATGCAAAACTAGATTACATCTCGATTAGGAGATATCATCTGATTTCCACAAACCGCTACTCAGGAACATTGCCTGAATACTACTTCCACCAAACTGCTCATAACTTCTTTGAATAAATGAATTACTATCTACTCTCTTAACCATAGATAAATAACATATCAAAGAATATGACCTCAACATCACATAGCTCCAACTGCAATATCCCATGTGCGCTAATCAAAACATTATCTGCTTCTCTGTTAGTCTCCAAAAGATCACTGTGTTGACATCAATGACAATCAAAATTATGAATGCAACAACAACTGCTATAGAATGATTGGAAACATCTAGCATTCATTCCTAACAATATAAATATCCCAAACTTAGAATTTGTATGCTTTCATTCAACCTTCTTCTTCTACACCTAAACACCCTTATTTATACTTGCCAAAATGGCTTACAAAAGATTCTAGATCATTATATAAAGAAGGTCAGCCACAAAATGGTCTACACACATCCCAAGACAAGATCCCAATTATTAAATTTGTGACCAAAATTGAATACACATGTTGGCTTCATCTGAAAACCAATCATAGATAAACTTGGTCAAAGAAGAACCGAGCATCAACAAATAACAGGTTCACTTGGCACATGAAAGAACGCTTGGCCAACACTAGACAACTTGGCACATACAAGAACACTCGGCCAACATTGGACAACTTGGCACATAGGAATGCTCAACAATGACTACAGCTTGACACTTATTGGCAAAATGAACAAAATGAGCAGGATAGCAAGGCAACCTAGGATGCTCATGCATCACCAAGTATGTAGTCAAGAGACCAAAGTAATCTTTTCTAGCTAAGGACAACTCCTAACATGATGGAATATACCAAATAACAAGATAAGTCAAGGATAACAATGGAGAAGCAATTTTGACAAAGTTTAAGCTTAGTCTAAGAATTCAAGTTTAAGAAGTTTCAAGGTGATTGATAAGTTTGAAGCATTCCCTAGACAAGGTTTGTTTTGAAAATATATAATGTGAACAAGCAATAGTCTCAAGACAATCCAACATGGGACAAAGCAACCTTGTGGATACAAACATATGAGAAGTTTTAGTAAGGTGTCAAATATACCAAGTGTATCATGTGTATGTTCAATAAATATTTCCACAAGTTTTAGCACAAGAAGACACATCAAGCAATCTACCTAAGGTTGAGTGGGTAGTGTTGCAACCTTTGCCCATAACTTGGTACACCTTTGTCTCACACAAAGTGATGTTGGCTTTGTCAATGATTTGCATCCAAGGGAGTACATATGTTCAGTGTCTTGGAGTGATCTAGCTAGTCAACTTGGATCAATCCTTACACAAAGGAAACAACATGGCCAAAAAAGGATATCCTCTAAGTCCTAAAGCTTTTAGTAAGGGCCTCCATTCATGGCCTCCCTTGTAGTTCCACAAAAAAAATTTAGACCTTTAGCCCTACAAGACAACAACCATGATTCTCCCTCTTTGGTTGAAAGAAAATTTTGATTATAGTGGGGTGGATTAGATGGCTTTACTTGTTCCCCACTTGGGTTGTTCCATAAAGATTTCTCTTTTGGCAGACCCTCTAAAGGTAAATGCAAGAAAGTAAAGATGGATAGCTAGTGGAGGTCTAGATTTCTGATTTTCTCATAGAGAAAAGAGCATAGTCTACTACTCCATAGTTTCTCCCAAAAACATCAAGCACATGTTAATTTACCCAAGACCAATTTCAAGTGATTAACTAATTAGGTCTAGATTTCTAATTTTCCAAGAGGAAAAGAGCATACTCTCCTACTACTTAACCAATCAAAAAATAGTAAGCCTTCTAATTGAGATAGGTTCCTAGAAATAAAATGTAAGAAAACACATAGTTTACTTGTATCTCCAAGTTAGCCTACACAACAAATAATTAGTAGTTTCAAGTTTGAGTCTTTGACAAGTGGATCCTACACCACAAAATGTTAGAAAGCATGAAAATATTGAGCTATTTTGATAGGCAAGACCTTACAAAACCACAAATTAGATCATAAAAGCATGAAAAATGAAGTAATAGCCCTACAAGATCACTAGTTAGTCATTGTTAGAAGACCAAAAAACTAGAAATACAAAGAAAATTAAGTAATTTTGGCCAAAACTCAGACTGTGACAAAAATAAAATCTGGGTGACAGTTAATTAGGTTGTCAGAAGATCGTATGATAGACCTTACAGAAGCAGGATGACATTCCAAAGTAGTACGGCATACCTTATAATGACACTTCTCAGTATGCCCATGCAACACTTATCTATATGGAAGGATGGCACTTTAGAGAATGCAGAGTTTCACGCACTAGTATAATGAAATTTCACCTGGGTATTATGAGAAATATCGTATTCGACTCTGGAGGCTGCAAAAAAAATTTTGAACCTATGACAATAAGAAACCAAAAGCACAAGATTTAGAGAAAAAAATGAATGCTCAGCCCCATGGTGGGTGCCAAAGATGTGTGATCAAAATTATGACACACT
This sequence comes from Chamaecyparis obtusa, assembly GCA_027943335.1. Lineage (NCBI taxonomy): Eukaryota > Viridiplantae > Streptophyta > Pinopsida > Cupressales > Cupressaceae > Chamaecyparis > Chamaecyparis obtusa. The sequence goes on along the minus strand of BSBK01010620.1, from coordinate 137,135 downwards.
TATATGAACCATTACCCTTGAGAGAAATCCATGGAAGAGGATATCTCAAGAAGCGGCTCATAGCTTCCTAGTTCAAGCGAGTTTAATCCTTTTCAAGATGATCATCAAATTGGCATGAAGGATTAGTGAATTGACTACTCCAAAATGGAAGATTCAAAGCTAATAGATGAAGCTAAGAATGTAATCTAAGATAAAATATTAATCCAAGATGAATGCAAACAACTATTAATCTAAGAATGAGATGCAAGAACAATATAATAAAAAAACTAGATTAACAATGAAATATTAAGCTAGAAATGAAGTTAAACTAAGAATTCAAATGACAAGATTTCAAGAAATATTGAATGCAATATTTTTACAATAAAAAGATTCTAAGATTTGGATTTCAACAATGATCAAGATTGTGGACCCTTGAGCAAGGGAAGAGCTTCCTTTTAAAGGAATTGCCTCAAGAGTGATCGGTGAAGATTAAGAGGAAAAAGAATGAATGGATGAGATGAAGAGGAAAAAGAATATGCAAGGAGATGCAAGGTTAGGTAGAAATGAGTGGTGAGGATTAAGATGCAAAAATAAATATTAGGTAGTGTAAGAATTTGCCTAAGGGAAAGAATAAAATGCCAAGATCTAGAAGCTCAAGAGATAGCACAAGAGAGACAAATATGATATGATCAATGATCAAATAGTCAAATAGAATGAATTGATTGATTACATACAATTTAGGAATGCGTAAATATATAGGCAATGTGATAAGACTATATGATAAGGAGATAATAAGCTATCAACCACACTAGGTGGAATCACATGTCCGCTAAAGGTGGATCATCCTCCATTGTACATCAAAGTATGTGCGACATATGCAACAATGAGAGGATGATAATGTGATAAGAGAACTAAAGGTGGATCTCACACACAAAAAGGTATGAGATGACAAATATCACCATGTAAAGTGGAAATTCTCCTAACCATGTGCTAAAATGAAATGCAAACTCGTAGGTGTCTCAATGACAACTAATATATAAATGCATTATCCTAAGTAAACTTAAGTAAAGTGTAATTAGTAAATATTTAATTACATAAACACCCCCCTTAAGTGAAACTTAGGGGACTGCACTTAAGCTCACAATGCTAGATGACAATGCTATTGGAATTAGGAGAGATAGGGTACTGAGAGGGGAGGGGTGAATCAGTGCCCACAAAAACTTTCACTTATAAACCTTCAAGTCTGAACTAGTAAACAATGTAACCTTCCAAAATAACTTGCATGTAATACATATATCATTCATTCATTTAACTTGCATAAGTAAATAACATGAAATCAACAATAAGACATTCCCATAACAAAAGTATTTTGGTAACACAGAAACCCTTGTTAGAAGGTAAAGACTGTGGTGGGGATGACACCCACAAATTCTTCGCTACTATAGATAGAAAAGGTTTGCCTGTTAGGGCTACAAGTGTTGATCACTTTTGGTGATCTTACCCTATTAGGAGTAACATATTAGATCAGCTAGATCTACCTAGTGATAGGATTTTAGCAACACTCATTAAGTGTGCACTCGATTAAGAGATTTACAAAAGATTGTTAAGTCTACTTTGTTAAAAGATTTAACCAAAACTCTATTACAATTTTTAGAAAGAATTAGGCAATGTATCTGCTAATGAAAACTTGATTGTCTGATTTAGATCAATAAAATACTAAATAAATATCACCTTTACTATGATGAATCTCTGCTCTGAACTGCTCAATTTAGCCTTCTCTGATTCTGCTTAATCTGATTAACTCTATATTCCTTTCTGCTTTGTCAACTAATAATCTTGAAGGTTGGCTAATACTTTAAGTGTTTCTTCATTCATACATCATTTCACACCACAAATGATGTAAACATACAAATATATAGCATACTCCTTTATGTCCTTTACAAAATTAGGTTTACAATCTTAGACAAAACCCTAAGATCTACGGTGTACAAAAATAACCTAGATCAAAAACAATTACATAAGATATACATTACATTTAATGAATATCTTGACAATAAAGTCTCCTCGATCTTGGTAAAACATTTTCTGATCTATTGTAACCATTTGCATAGAAGAATGTGTCATTCCTAATTACTATGTCATTTTCTGTGATCCTCGATAAATAGTGTATACACTGCTTGGTGTTCATTTTGATACTCGGTGTTTACTGTCACTCGGTATTGGTATTTGTTGGTGCTCAATAAACTGTCTGATTCTTGGTGTATACACTATAACCGACTGTCTAGTTTAGCTTCTAGTTACCGACTGGGTTCTTATATGTAACTGATCGATATACTTAGCTTCCTTTTGATAACCTTTGATACGAATGACAACCTTTAATGCTCAATAAAGATAAAAATCTCCCCCTTTGGCATTAGTATCAAAACTTGAATGTATATAGACCTTATGTATCAAAACTTATATCTCCACCATATACATAACAAAAATTTCTATACACGCATAAACTTATAAGCTCTTAAGCTCACCCTTGGTGCATGCTCCCGGTATGTGTAGTATACATAGAAAAAATTACCTATTTGGCATATACATTTTTTTTCCCCCTTTTTTATATTAATGCCAAATACAAAAATTGTATACTTACAACTTATCAAAAATGTGCTGATGGGTTTTCTTTAGTGACTCCAAGAGGTTTTCCCATTCCTCTTTCAAGTTGGTGGGAGCAATGTGCTCAAGACCGACTTGTGCATGCATATCAAATATGTTGTCTAACATAGAAATTTCTAGTGTTGAGACAAGCTTTTGTGCCTTAGTGATATGTTTCTCAAAAAATTTCAGGTATGGAATGAGTTCTATTTGCAACTTTGTAACCTGATCGGTGATTCACTCTTCTTGTTTCTTGAGATCTTCTATCAACCACCTGAGTTCTTGAACTCTAAGTATATGCTTTGTGAAATCTTGTGGCTCGGTTGTAGCTTCATTTGCACTGACTTGAATTTCATTTTCAAGTGTTTTTATCTTTTCACTAATCTCTAGTGAATGTTCCAATAGTGCATAGCTTGAACAAGATCTGACAAATAGTATTGGTAATGGACTAAATTTCAATGATTACCTTTGATAGTTTCACCTTTTTTATTCCCACTTCTTGGCTTATTTTCTCTACTAGTTTGTTTGGAATCTTTGACTTTTCCCTTTCCTCAATTCTTTTATTTGCATCAATGTCTGGGTCATTGATCTTCTCGGTTAGAATAGCAAGTTGATCTATGATGGGAGTATCTTCATCAATATTTACCTTAGGTACTACCTATTGTAAGATATCCCTCACATCTACTAATATTTCCTTTCTTTTTGTTTCTTGCTTCAACTTCTCTTGAGATGCTTTCCTTGAACATAATTCCCCATATCTACTTAATTCCTCAGGGCTTAGGGTCCTTGGGTCACACTTTGGAATTATTATCACTTCATCTAGGGTGACCGGCCCTTTTCCTTTACTCTTCTTCTTTTTCTTTTTGGGCTCTTTTTTTATTAGAACAATAGCTTTTTCATCGGTTCCCCTTGGGGTGTTCTACCCAGTAGACACATTGTCATCCTTTTTCTACTCATCAGTTACCTGAGTCTCAATAGATTGAGTCTGAGCCTCTAAAGTAATGTCTGGTGGGGTAGCCTATGTGCCTTTAGGTTGTTCCTTATTCTCAGTTTCAGATTTATTGGCCTTTGTTTCTTTAGGCTTGTTTGTCTCCGCAGGAGGTTCTTTGCTCAGTTCCCTAGTTGTTTCTTGTGGTTTCTTGGGGATAGAGCCTTCAAGTTATTCCTTTGAAAGTATTTCAACTACTTCAGCTAAAACTGGAAGCTCACCCAGTAGAGATGTGAGTGCACATTTGGTAAATTGTGCCTCATCTTGTTCATATACAGGAGAAACATTCACATCTTCATCATTGTCTCGATCATCAGGATCACCATTTGTGATGTCCCCAATGATTACATCATTATTAGTGTTATCTTTGATTTGGATCTCTGCAAGATCCGGTGCATCTTGTGAATTGTTTTGAATTTCTTGCACAATAGTTATATCAATCATCTCAGTAACTGATATATCTACTTCCTTCTCCTTTTGTGTAGTATCATCTCTGATGAAAATTCCTTTTCCCTTGTACTTGTGTCTCTTTTTACACAAATTTTGAAAAGCAATTTGTTCATTTTGTTCTTTTATAGCAAGAACTGATGTCCAAATAATTTGACCTGATTCATCAAGATCTACAAGGTTTTCATTTAGTACTTGCATAGCTCAGTTTTTTATTGGAAATATCTACACCAATGATTCCATTAGTTCTTTTATTTCTGCCATAGATAAATTTGGTGCTACCAATGCTAGAAGTTGTTCTCTGATCTTCTTCTCAGTTTCCAGTGCATATGTCCATTTCTAGTTTATTCTATCCTCTAGTGCAACTAGAAGTTGTGTATTGAACTCTATTGGAAGTCTTTTGAAATGTATCATCATCTGGATGACAACTTCCTCTATCTTATTCTGATCTTCATTTGACATTTTATCAAATCTTTTGAGTTCGAGGTTCAAGATGTCTCCATTTTCCATTATGTCCTCTATGACATCATTAATTGTTATTTTCTTATTACTGACAATCTTAAATTGTCCTTGGTTATTTTCTTCTTCATCATCCTCTAGATCCTCTTTACCTCTTATTAATTTTCTTCTCTTCCTCGATGGTTCTGCTACTTTCTTAGGTCCTTTCTTAACATAAGTCTTTATCAGTGTTGCAGCTTTTCTTTTTGTCACTCTTACTACTACCTTCTTCTTTAGTAGTGAAGCTATAATGGATGATCTTGTGCGTGTACCTGTCTACACTTCTAACTACTTCTTCTTTATAGAAGGGATCGGAGGACCCAGTGTAGGATCTTGATCTTTTTCTGACTCGGTCTCCTCACTATCATATAGCTTATCAGCCAACATCAATTGAACTTCGGTTGCTTGTTCAATTGGTGACTTTAGATAATTCTACATCCTTATCAAATCTTTTTGACAAAACCTTTTTCATTTTCTTTGACTTCCTTGTCATTTTATTGATGACCAAACCTATCTTTATTCTAGACTTTGCTTCTTCATAGGCTCCAAACCTAGTGGCCTTAGGGTCTTTTGGTAGTGCCAGAAGTTCCTATATAGATTTCAATCTAAAATCATAATCCATTTCATCGCCCATAGGTGTTAACCATTTGGTTCTTGGCTCGACTACTTTTATCATAGTTTGGTCAGTGTTCACTAGAAAACAAATATCTATCTCAAATTTCTTGACCAATGTGTTCGGTATTCTGCTTCTCAAATTCAGTTTAAATTTAAAATCCTCAAAATAACTATCAATAACACTTTGTACATTATTTCCCATGCCTTTCATTATATCAAATATCTATGTAGTTATTGTAATACCCCAAAATTGGCACCTATTTAATTTCATCAATTTTGGTGCATTATCTCGATTTTACATCACCAAGGTCCTAGTTCCCTAGGCAATTTTCTCTCTCCTACCTGACTTAATTTGACTTGATGTCAATTGCAAAGACCATAAATTGCAATAATCAAATGCTAAAATAATTCCTAAGTCCTAGACTTTATTTGGCTAAATAATCTCTATGATAAGTTAATTTAATTATGAAGTCCTAAGTACTTTTAATTAAATTAAACTCCATCCCCTTTAGCTAAATACCCTTGAAAGGAATTAATAAATATTTAGTTAATTGAATGGACACCTCTTTATTTGAATTTAATAATTCAAATTACTCGAAAGGTCACTCCCCACATGTGGCAAATTTCATTCTTTTAATTAAAAAATTCATACCTTTTTTTGTCTCAAAGGGGAATGAAGAGTCAGGAGTTTCAAATCAAGAAACTCTTCATTCCTCTCCTGAGCTTTTCTATTTAATGAGCCTCTTTTTCTCATTGAAAGAGGACAATTTTGAGAGTAAAGGCACTATAGTGAATTTTTGATTGAATTTCAAGCTTTCATTTGCAACTAGTTTAATTTCTCATTCTAGTGTAATTGCATTTCTCATTTAGATTAAATTTGCTTAATTGTTCTTAGATTAAGATCATTTTTATTCCAAAATCAACTAAAAAAAATCTGCATTTCATATCTTCTTTCAAGTACTTTAGATTAATTGCATATTTTTCTCAAAGTATTCTTAGATTAATTGCATTCATCTTAGTTTGATTCTAGCTTTGCATATCATCTTTATGGCTTTCTTGGAAAATCCTCCATTGTAGTAGCGGTCTAATGGTTGTTGGTTCTCCAAACTGAGAGCGATTATACACCCCCGCCTGCATAGGAGGCAACAGGTCACTTCCTCACGAATTTCGGATTGAATAATTCATATTCTCTTTGCAATTTGACCATAGGAGTAATGACAATGTTGCGTATGTGGTTGATTTAGAGGTCACATTCAAGCACACACATTTTGGCGCCCACCGTGGGGCCGAAAATTTGATTTCTGGCCTCATTATCATTTTTTTTTCTGACAAAAAATTTAAGCTCTGTCATGCGTCCGTACTGTATGTGTACGGATCTTCACGTGAGAATCCAGAGCATCCCGTGTGAAGTTTTTCTCCTGTAGCACTCTTTCGTGCGATATTTTACTATCTCACCCCAGAGTTTGCACTTTCTCGCGCGCACTGGAGTACTTCCTCGTGCGAGATTTTAGTTATCTCACGCTAGACACTGCACTTTCTCGCGCATATTTGTACTTTCTCACGCGAAGTTATATTACAATTTTTTTTTCCAGTTTCCAGTTTTCTTGTTCTTTCTGCTCTTAATTTCTAATAACTTCTGATAACTGTTGATTTTTATCTCTCTGATATTTTACAGCATTAACAGTTTCTGCAGGACGCTTGTCAAAGAATTTGAAAACATACTAATGGTTTGATTGCAGGATGAATAATTGAAGATCGCTAAAACGTTGTGTTTTTTTCCTGCTTTTACTCACATAGTATAAATAGGGCTCCATTAAAATTTCTTGAGAATTTCGATAGTGAGTAGGAATTTTGGCTCTTCATTACATGGAGGTGATGACCATGAATGAATCCAGAATTCTAATGATCTTACTAATATGATGAATTCTTGGGGAAGTGGAGAAAGTTAGTGAATCTTTAACATTTCTATTCGTCAGGGAATTATGCTCTTCTCTCCTTGAGAGAGAATCAGAAACCCAAAAGCGTATAGATTTGGTGAGGTGAAACTAACTCGGTGATGAACTTTCTTGATGTGTTTGGGTGAGGAAATGGAATAGAGAAGTATGCTCTTCTCCCTTTGGGAGAATCAGAAAATCAGACTCCCGAATCTAAACCAAGTCTAGTGTCACCTTTAGAGGGCCTGCCATTATTGAACCTCCAGGAACGACCCAAGTGAGTACACACCTATTGCCGGTGATTCCACCTCACTATAATAAAGAAAGTTTTGTTGAGTCTAAAGACTCCAAAACCATGGTAACTTCCTTTTCATGACTTTGACGATCATCATGGAAAGGCCCTGTCTATTACACTGAGCGGCGCCGCTCCAAGCCCTGCTTGCAGGGGTGTGTGATTTTCAGGTGTTGGTGTGGCTGCGAGGCCTCAACCCTGTATCAGGGGCACCGAAGGTTATTGTGAATGGAAGCCTAGTAAAAAAACCTTCTTAGCTAGTGGCCTACCCGGTTCATCTCCGAAAGGAGTCATTATCTTTGCGCAAGGAGGGGGAAGAATCTCTCCATATGTTTATCATACACAGATTCCCATCATAGGCATACACCTGGACGTTTGGAGGTGGTTGCAACACTGGCCCCTGCTACAAGGGTAACCTTTGAATGTACACTGTTGAGTCCTTGGAAACATCAAAAACACAGGCGCCCTCTAGGGGGTGACATTGTTGTGTGAGGTGCACGTATGCATTCAAGCAATGGGGCAAAGGTTTTGGCTTCTCACCATTTTTTTTTGTAGGACTAGGCTATGTGCTTGTTATTGAGTCTTAAACATTGTCCATACCTTATCAAACAAAGACTCCCCTGATGCTATCAAGTTGCTTTGGCCTTGATAGGTCTGTTAATGACTACTTCTTGCTTCACAAGTGCTTGATCTAAACCATTGTGTCTCTAAACGAATGCTTAGAATCCTAAAACGAGTGTGTTGATTAAACAATTCTGTCAACCTGTCAAGAAATTGGGTTTTCTATCAGACATCAGTTCAAACTGTACCTCAAAATTCAACTCAAACTTCAAAAATTGCATCAAAACTGTCAGATTTTGCTTGTTTCCCGCACGAGCTTTTAGCTTCAGAGCACTTCCTCGCGCGAGATTGTATTTTCTTGCGCAAAGTTCTATGTTCTCTCATGCGAGCTATCATTTCCTCGTGCGGTTAGGCATTTTCTCGCGCGAACCTGTAGCGCAGTTTTCCAAAACAGAGACCTATTTGCAGTTCACTGTTTGACTTTTTATCTGGTCTGCTTTTTGTCTGGGGTCTATTTTTTTTTTCTTCCCTATTGTTTACTGTCAGAAACTGGTTGTGTTAAGTTAGGAATCGATCGACCTTTGCTTTGGTTCATGTTGTCTCTCATCTATTCATCTTATCTCTTTATGCCTTTTGTACCTCGCATTGCGGTTGTCTTATCTCGGCTGTTCTAGCCATCTTTTTTGACAATTCATACCAGGTCCATCTTGCATCTTGGCTGTTCTAGCCATTTATCTCTTTTTTTTTATCTTAGAGATAGAACCTAGCTTTATCCTGAATCTTTGCTCATTACATCTTTGTCTATGACTGTCATGACTCGAAGTGGTAAGACTTATCCTATCCAGAACGCTGATCAAGATCAAAGTAAATCTCATAATCAAAACATAGGTCATTTCCAATTTGTTGAGAAATCTGAACTTTGTAAGAGTTCTTCAAATTCATCATTAAGCAATCCACAAGATAATTTGTCTCAGACATCTCCTCCAGTTTTCCAAGAGTGCTTGAATCCTTTATTTTCGCAATCTAGTTCATCACGCCAAGAACAAGACAACTCTTATTTTCAAAACAATTCATTGTTTTGTAGCTTTGAGAGATCATTTCCTCGGACGGAACCCATTATTGAAACTATTGATCCCACTGAAGATAGTGATTCATCTGAAGCTATTCACACACCAAAAGTTACATTGGCTGCACCTTTTCGACATCGTTCTCATCACTTTACTGAAGCTTCAATTGCAGCACAAATTTGTCTTGACAAGATGGGAACCAACAACCCATTTGACTTTCAATCAAGCCAATACGGTCAAACTTATAATCAATACCATGGTCAATCTTCTCATGAACAAAATTAGACTCATCACAATCAATCTCATAATGACGATCAATCTTGCAACAAAACTCAAGCTCATCAACAAGCAGCATATAACTATCGCCCTCCTCCTTATGATCAAAATCAAGATGATCAACAAGATCACACACAAAGCATATATGAGACTCTTGGTAATGAGGATGATGTAATTACTCAGAATGATATAAATGCTATGAAAGCTAACAAGAATCTCATTAAAATGATGGAAATTATTCTTTTGGAAGATAAGGAAAAGTATTTTCTTGAGTTGGCTAAGCAAGGAGCCAAACTACCTCCGAATTTCCAAGTGGAAACTATTGTAGCTAAAGAAGAAGAAACTGAAACCGCTAAGCTACAAAAGGTGATTCAAAGTATGCAAGATCAAATTACTCAACTGACAAAAGAAAAGGATAAGCCCACACAACAATTTACATTGGAGAATATATGTCCTTTTCCATTTGATAAGAATGTTTACATGCCTCCTTTTCCAAGAGGAGTAGAGTTACCCAAATATGACAAGTACATGGGTACAACTGATCCTCAAGATCATCTAAGAGAGTTTGGCGCGCTATCCATGGAATTCATGCACGATCAAATGTATCTTATGAGACTCTTTCCCCGCAGCTTGGGTGGGCCAGCTATGGAATGGTTTTGCCGATTATATCCTGGTATTCAAACTTTTGATGAGATTGCCAATCTTTTTCTTCAGCATTATTCTCACAACATCCAACACCCTGTCAATATTCGTGACTTGTGTAATTTGAAACAACAACAGGGAGAACCTTTCTTGTCTTTTCTCCAGAGGTGGAGATAACTTTGTGCAAAGTATCCTCGTAAATTGGCTGAATCTGAGAAACTTGATATCTTTTTAGACAACCTTCTTCCAGACTTTGGATATCAAGTACAATTACAAGGTCCTTTGACATTTGACAGCATGATCAAACAAGCTATGAGGATAGAAGCCTTTATGGTCAAAAAGGGAGAATTAATTCTGAATAAAGACAATAAACAAGGACTCTCAACGAACAAGGATAAAGGGAAGTCTGTAAACAAGAATAGAGAGGTGGTAAATGATGGAGTGGTCGATAATGTCACCGCAAAGCCTTCAAAGCCTGTCTTTAATCTTACTTCTAGCATACAAGCGGCTAAGGCTGTCGAAAAGAATACAACAGATAATCAGCACAGTTCAAGATTTTCTAGAAACAAACCGTGGGCTCCTCGACCTAAGCGTAATTTCACTTCTTTGGGAGAGCCTCTTGATGTAGTCTTTAAAACTCTCATACAAAATCAGATCCTCACTCCTTTGGACAAGCGAACTTATGACCCACAACCAAGACCTCACTGGTGGAATGACAATGATTATTGTGACTATCATCAAAATATTGGTCATAAGACATCCACTTGTCTTCAGTTGAGACATAAAATTCAAGATTTGATTTACAGCAGTGATATTGTTGTGGATGGTCATAATAAGAATTCTGATCATCAGGCATTTAAAGATCCTTTTCCTCCTCATGAGAAAGGAGAGTCTTCTACAACTAAGAACAATAATGCTAAGGTGAATTACACTTACCCTTCTACCGATAATGTTATTAACATGATTGAACCTATGGGAGTTGAATATTGTGATGTGATCACTTTTAAGGGGAGTGGTGATGCTCCCAAGCCTAGAGTTCCTTTCATCTTATGAAATTCCACATCTTGTTCATCTGAATCTAAACAAACTCAAGATTGTGCAACTGTTGTCACTCGATCACATGGAAGAGTTGTTTTGAAAGGTCCTGATCCTCTGAAGCAAACTGTAGACAAGGATACTTCGAGACAAAGCACAGACAAGGTTGCTCCAAAACAAATGATGGATAAGATTACCACTGGCCCTACCAACAAAGCTTCTAAATCAACTCCCACATCTAGTGTTACTAGTTATAGTATCTTAGATCAACTCCAGCGAACCAATGCTCAGATTACTATTTTTGAGTTGTTAAAAATCTCGCCTGCTCATAGGCAAATTCTGGATAAAGCCCTCACTAAAGCAAATGTCCCCAAGGATCTTGATCTAAACCGGTTCCAATCTATGGTGGGTCACTTGACCTCACCACATTATTTGTCCTTCTCAGAGGAAGATGATCATTCTTTGAACCACCTGCATAATGCTCCCTTACACATAGAGGTTATGATAGGTCCCAAACGTGTCCGTCGTGTGCTTATTGATAATGGCACTGGTCTTAACATTTGTTCCACTACATTGCTCACTCAGCTAGGTTATGATGAGGACTACATAGACTCCTGTAAGATGATTACCATAAAAGCTTATGATAAAGAAGAATGCAAGTCCTAGGGTTTATTTGTGCTACCTATCCACGTAGGTCCTGTTGAGAGAGATGTTACTTTCCAAGTGCTCAACATTCCTTTAGCATACAACATTTTGTTGGGTAGGCCTTGGATTCATGAGAAGCAGGCTGTTCCATCCACATATCATCAATGCATCAAGTTCCCATTTCACGGGGTGGAAGTCACTGTACCCGCAAACACCAATCTCTCTTGTAATACTCTCATGCAAACTACAGATAGCTTTGTTCCTGCCAATAGGGACTCCACTGAGTTCTATGACACTAAGCTTAGAGAAATGGAGCAAACTTTGAAAATTAAAGATACGGGCATGGGAGAATATCAAATTGAACCTGTGCTATCTCTAGCAGCTTTACCTCCCTCTCCACGCCTCTATGGGAGACCTTCGGAAACTCATGGACTTTCTGATAATTCTCCTCAAACAATCTATGATGGTGCTTTTGTGCGAGCCTCCATACCTTTAGAATATGAAGATGAGGAAAGAGCTATCAAAGCTTGGATCTATAAAGGAAAGGAGATATCTGAAACAACTACTCCTCCAGAGTTAGAACAAGAACCTTATAGTGAAGGTTTCAAAATCATGAAGCACTTTGGATACAAGGGAAGTGGTCCTATAGGGGTAAATGATAATGGATTGTTGAAGCCTATTGAAGCTGTAGGTCGTAGCCCAAAGGACACTACTGGCTTAGGCTTTAAAAAGACTCCCTTTCATTTGGGGACCAAGACATTTATGTTGGCTCTTATGTCTGATTCCAAGCTTGAACCTGAGCATGAACAAGAAATTGAAGATACCACTCCAAAGATGAATCCAGAAAATAGCTCTGATGAAGATACATTTCCATATCCTATCCCTTTGGATATTGCGAAACTCCTTGCTGAACCTGATGAGCCTATCATACCTGTTCATCTGGTAGAGACTGATACTGAGACGTGCTCTGAGGCTGATTCTGAGAAAACTTCTTTAGTACATCAAGTTACATATGAGGAATGGAAAGCAGCATTAAATGATGATCCCAATTTTACAGGTGAGCAATATAGGCCACCATATTTTCAAAAATACTATGAACAAGAATAACTTCAGCAAGCTATCAATGACAGAAGGAATAATAATGAGACTAATGATGCTGCTAATGAAATTCCTACATCAAGTACGGACTCACATGAATATGAGTTTGACTCTACATCCGATGCCACTTATGATGTAGACATAGATACTATTCATGAGTATGAAAGACTCCTCGAAGTAGGTGAAGGGTCTGGCGCTAGAACACAAGAATTTGATGTTGTAGATGTCAACTTGTCTTCCGCTTCCGACGTAGGATCTCATAGGGATTCAAACACTCCTCTGGATGAGACTGCTCTAGCTCTTGACTTGCTTGTTAACACTTTTGAGGGTTATACCGTGAATGTAGTTGAACCAGCCACTACTTCCCTTTCACTTCACCGTCCTGATCTAATAAACTGGAACTCCCCTCTCACATCCAATGAAGTCCTTACGTTCCAGAATGATTATGAACTAGCCTGTTACCTCCATGCTCTCGAACCTGTAATGTCTTCCACCAGCGAATACAGCATCAGCATGACAGAAGGGGATATCAAGTATCTCAGTCAAAAAATAAAAAATAGAAAAAATAAGAGCTCTGATGGTGAAAACCACTTTGTGGCAGTATCAGAGCCAAAAATAGTAAAAATAAAAGATGTATCTGAGGGTGAAAATCTCTCTGAGGCACCCAAGGATTAAATACTTGATACTCTACCAAGCCATTTTCAAGAAATATCATCAGTTTTGATTGAACTAATACAGTCGGTGAACTTGGGCACTGAGGCTACTCCACAGATTATACATTTAGCACAGTCATTATCTGCTGAAGAAAAAGAAGAGTTCACTAGATTCTTCCAATGCAAGAAAATAAACTTTGCATGCGGTTATTCTGATATGCTTGGATTGGATCCCAATCTAATCATGCATCATTTGTCCATTGCACCAGATGTCAAACCTGTTAAGTAGAAGCTTCGAAAGATGCACCCTCATGTGGCACTGTTGGTTAAAACTGAACTAGAAAAGCTCCTTAAAGCTGGTTTCATAAGAGCAATTGATTATGCCGAATGGATTTCAAACATTGTTCCAGTTACTAAACATGATAAGTCCATTCGTGTGTGTACAGATTTCAGAGATCTCAATAAGGCATGTCCAAAAGATGATTTCCCACTGCCTAATATTGATATACTAGTAGACATGACAGCAGGATATGAGATGTACTCCTTGATGGATGGCTTCTCTGGCTATAATCAAATTAAAATTGCACCAGAAGACCAAGAAAAAACTACCTTCACATGTGCTTGGGGCACTTTCTACTGGAATGTTATGCCTTTTGGGCTTAAGAACGCCGGAGCAACATATCAAAGATCTGTTACTACTATCTTCCATGATATGATGCACAAAACTATGGAGGACTATGTAGATGATACTTTAGCCAAGAGTATGCAGCGAAGAACTCACCTTGAAGATTTGGGTCCCATCCTTGACCGCATGGAGCAGTTTAGCCTTAGACTTAATCCCAAGAAATGTGTATTTGGAGTCACTTCTGGAAAACTCTTGGGTTACATTATCTCAGCCAAAGGCATAGAAGTCGATCCAGAAAAAGTTCAAGCTATTATGGACATGCCTCCTCCTAAGAACATAAGTCAGATGAGAGGTCTACAAGGAAGGTTGCAATCCATTCGGTGGTTCATCTCACAGCTAGCTGATAAGTCACAGCCATTCACTAAAACTCTGCATAAAGGTGTCACCTATGAATGGAACGAGGAATGTGACAAGGGACTCAATCAAATAAAACAATATCTTGCCAATCCACCCATTTTGATGCCTCCTATCCATGGGAAGCCACTTATACTGTATATTTCAGCCACAAGTACATCTTTGGGTGCTCTCTTAGCTCAAGAAGATAAGAACAATAAAGAAAGAGCTATTTATTACATCAGCAGAACATTGGTGTCCTATGAAATGAACTACTTTGTTATTGAAAAAGCTTGTCTAGCTGTAGTGTTTGCCTCACAGAAACTGTGACATTATATGTTGGCTCACACTACAAAGCTTATTGCAAAAATTGACCCGCTAAAATACTTATTAAGCAAGGCTGCTCTCACGGGTAGGTTGGCTAAATGGGTCATGATCCTCAGTGAGTTTGATATTGAATATGTGGAAAGGAAAGCTATTAAGGGACAAGCAATTGCTGATCAATTGGCAGAGGCTCCTCTACATGATCACCAACCTTTGAACATTGAGTTTCCAGATGACTCCATTCTGCATCTCACACATCAGTCTTGGAGTATGTTTTTTGATGGCTCATTCACTCAACAAGGATCAGGTGCGGGTATTTTGTTTATAACACCTCAACGCTATTCTTTGCCTAAGGCCTACAAAATGATGTTTCCTTACACCAACAACATAGCTGAATATGAGGCTCTTATCAATGGTATGAAATTAGCCCTTGAATGGCGTATAGATGAGCTCCAAGTCTTTGGCGATTCTCAGTTGATCATTAATCAAGTTAATAATGTTTATCAAACAAAGGATGACAAGCTAATACCCTACAAAAGAATGGTGGATGATCTTAAGTTATACTTTGCACATATTTCCTTCCAGCAGATTCCAAGAACAGATAATAAGGCAGCTGATGCTATGGCTACTTTGGCCTCAATATTATAAATGCCAGAAAATGACTTCAGGCATGAATTCCTGGTGGAAACATTATGCTACCCTGCCTATGACAATCTTGAATCCAAGATGATCTATTCAGTCATTGGACATGACTCATCCCGCTACCACCATATTTACTCTTATCTTCAGGACCAAATTATACCCGATACCTATACCCGGAATGAGAAACGTCACCTCATTCGTACTGCTTCACGGTATGTTCTTATAGCAAATGACTTGTAGAGACGGGGCCTAGATGGTACTCTACTTAGGTGTCTAGAACCCGATGAGTCCAAACATGCGTTAGCTGAGGTACACGAAGGTATTTGCGGCTCTCATTCGAGTGGTCTAATGTTAGCTCGTAAACTTATTAGAGCTGGATACTACTGGCCGGATATGGAAAAAGAAGCTGTCCAATATGTCAAGACTTGCAAGCAGTGTCAATATCATGGGAATCTGATCCACGCTCCTGCTAGGGAGCTTAGTCCTCTCATTAGTTTTTGGCCATTTCAACAATGGGCTTTTGACTTGGTTGGTCAGATACACCCTTCTTCTTCAAGAGGACATAAATTCATAATCACTGCTACAGATTACTTTACTAAATGGGTCGAGGCAGTTCTTCTGACTATAGCTGATGGAAGGACTATTGCTAAGTTCATTTTGAACTATATTATTTGCAGATATGGCATACCTTCATCTATTATCACTGATAATGGAGGACAGTTTAAGAACAAAGATTTGACAGACTTATGCACTAAATTCAGGATCATTCAGCATTGGTCATCTATTTATTATCCTCAGGGTAATGGACAAGCAGAAGCTTCTAATAAGACAATCCTAAAAATTTTGCACAGAACAGTTCATAAATCTGGTAGAGATTGGCATCTCCAGATTAATCCAGCTTTGTGGGCTTACAGAACAAGTATCCGAACACCAACGGGAGCCACTCCTTTTGCCTTAGTCTATGGGGCAGAAGCAGTATTGCCAATTGAGGTCGAGATTCTGACATTGCGAATCTCTCTGAAGGGCCTCATCACTGATGAAGATACCAGAATATCTAGGTTGCAAGAGCTTGAACTATTAGATGAATGTCGGAGGGTGGCATTCGATCATCTTCGAGCATATCAAAAGAGAATGTCAAAAACATATAACAAGAAAGTCAGACAAAGGGAATTCCAAGTGGGTGACCTCGTCTTGAGGGAGAACCCCAAAAATCAGTAGCAAAGAACCCAGAAAGGAAAATTTGAACCAAACTGGCTTGGTCCATACATTATTACTGCAACATTTGGATCTGGTGCTTACCGCCTCTCCACCACTGAAGGAGAGCAACTCAAAGAGCCTATCAACGCTCTTCATCTGAAGAAGTTCTACAGCTGAGACATTGCTTGTATGCTCATGTACATACTTATTGATCCTGAAAAAATCCTAAAAATTGATATATTGCAAAAAATCCTAAAAATTGCAAAATGTCCTGAAAAAAATGATCATCTTAGTGAAAACCTGGCAAATAGGCGCTTTGATGTATCTATTATCCTGGTGAAAACTTGGTAAACAGGCGCCTTGATAATACAAAAAAAATAGAAAATTTGAAAAAAATACAAAAAAAATAGAAAATGTGAAAAATACAAAAAAAAATAGAAAATTTCAAAAATACAAAAAAAAAATGAAAAAATAAAAAATACAAAAAAATGAAATATCAAAAAAATACAAAAAAAAAAAAAGAAAAAAAGAGAAAAGTACAAAAAAATTGAAAAAGAGAAAAATGTGTCATTGATGAAAACCTGGTAAACAGGCGTCATGGTAGCAAAAATAGAATCTCTGCCAAGATGGTGAAAACCTGGTAAACAGGTGCCTCTTGTTTCCTAAAGCTGCATCTCATCTCAGCGTCGCTTGGCTCTTAGTTTCCTGCTTTAGCTTCCTTCCTTTCCTGCTTTAGTTTGTTTTCCTGCTTTCCTGCTTTAGTTTGTTTCCTGCTTTGGTTTGCTAGCTCATGCGCTTATCTTTGAGTTTTCCTCAATTCTTCATGGATTGGAACTGGTTCATACTTGGGGGCACCTGCCTGGTCTAGGAGGCATTGTCCTATCACTTTCAGAAACTCTTTTGAGCATTGGTCGCCAGTGGTTTCCCCTATGCCTGCCTACGGATACCTAGCTTTCGTTCAATCTCTCTTCTTCGGGATTTCTCCCTTATATCAATCACCAGTGATTCTCATTACATCTACCCACTGTCGTTATCTCATTGAGACTTTGAATGTTATCTTTCCGAATTGACTTCAATCCGCTTGAACATGAACTTGAACTGAAACTCAAACTAAATGTGTGTTCCTTTGAGACATGTTGAGCTTTGTTTTCTTTGAGTGCTTGTTTGTTTGCTTTGCTTTTTTGCTTTCTGTTTGTTGGTTTAGTTCCAATGATCCAAAGAATTCATTTAAGAGGGGTGTCCATCTATAAGAGCCTCTATCTCATATTGGATGGCCATGCATACCTCGACTCCTTTTATATGGATGCTTTGGTGAGGTTGGTTCTTCTCCTTATCTTTTGAGTGACTTCTTTCTGCTACTGATGAAATTGTAAACGCTCGTCCTGTTAAGTGAATGTAAGGGTCACTGCGAGCAATCTTTGGCAAAAGAAGGAACTCCTGCGTGCTTGGTGTGTTTGTTCGCAAGAGACATTCAGGTCATTCTAGCATTTATGCTCTAATGCTTATGTTAACTTGCTAGATTAAAAGGAATAGGTGTTCAGGTCATTCTAGCTTCTTGTGCCTTAATGCTTACATCTTATTCCGACAAATTTAAGACTCATGTCATATTCATATTCTCATGATAGCGATATTAGTAAGGATTGTATGACATCTTGTGATTGTTCAAACTTGAAAGGCTCTATGATGATAAATACGGTGAGTCCAACAACCAAGTCCTAGGGTTTGCATTTTCATTTTAAGCTTGCATCTTTAGCTTAGGCTTTGAACTTAAGGCGATGCCTTATTTACTCTCTTAATAGTCTTCATCAAAGGCTCTCATCTATTACCTCGGGTTCTTCTTGGTTGCACAAGTATCCGGTCTTCATTGTCAATCCTAGAACATATCTATCCTTTGATTAGTACCTGTTAAATATTGCTACAATCCTGCATGAGATGATTAGTACCATATCCATTGCATTTTATTTCCATCCATAAACTCGTTGCATCTGCATCAACATGTGTATCCGCTATAAGCATAAACCATTTATCTATCACTACATTGCATACATTTCTATTCATACATCTAAAGCATATAAGAGTACATCTCCTAAACATTATACATTCAAGCCATTTGCAATAAGTACAATGATATCAATAGAATCATCGATCTCATATGTATATATCTCTCGATCCAAATGTCATATACAAAGAGGTGCTACTCGAGCATAGTACCAAAATAACAAAAATGAGCTATGATACAATCAAGATCCACTCCCACTGGGAGGGGGTGGAGGTGGAGGAGCATGCTGTCCTAATGTCTGCGGTGGTGGCATCGGTCTCTATGAAGGAGCCTGCGGAGGAGCCTGTGAAGGAGCCTGTGAAGGAGCCTATGGAGGAGCCTATGGAGAAGCCTGTGGAGGTACTAGGGGAGGAGCCTGGGGAGCCCTAGCATACTTGGAAAATGGCGGCACCTGCTCTGATATATCTGGAACAGCCCCATAGTATGTTGCATAGTAATAAGCTACCTGGGCGGCCTCATATCTCGTCTCTAATCTCAAATGTGCTAACTCTACCCATAGCTATCTAATCTCTGCATCCCTATCTGCTACTCGAGTCTCCTCTCAGATAAGACGCGTGTGAAAATCATCACGCTCACGCTGCACTTGCCGTACTCTCTCTCGGCTCTTCCTGAGAGCCTCCTGCACCTGTCCTACACCTGCTCCAGCAGCCACGTCTGGCATGTCAGTATCCTCCCCCTGTGGTACCTACTGGGATATATCAGCTGTATGTGGTCTCGTGGATCTCTGCTATGTACCGCTACTCCCTACTCCGGGATCTGAGCCCATGGTCCTAGCAGGGATGCTCACCTGTCCTGATCAGGGCCTCAAAACTCTCTGCCCAGGTCTCTCCTGTGCTACCTGCTGCTGTTGTGGTTCCTGCTGCTGTATAGGCTGCTCTGCCTGTGCCTGCTGATCCTGTGGTGCCTGCTGCTGCTGTGGTGCCTGCTGGTGTGCTCCTATGCCAACTAGATCTGTGAACCTTAGATGAGGCCGTGCAATCAATTGGTCCCTGTATGCAGGTGTCACCCCGGCATTGGTGACATCCACCATGTAATCCCATCATGCTGGTGGGATGCGTGACTCTATTGCGCATCACCCTGGATCCAATCGTGCACGCCACCCCTTCTTCTCCTCGTCGGAGAAGTGAGCGTAGGGGCAATACTCCTATGAAATATCCTGTTGTCTGCCAAACTGACGCAGGACACGTGTAACCATGAATCTCTCAATCGTCTGAATGGTTCATCCAATCAGTGGACGTGATATAAACATGGTAGCAAACTCTCTCCGAGCATCATCCCAGGGCTCAGTAGCTATCCAAGGTCTCCAAACTACAGCGACCATGTCATCCAACTGTGCTCTCCACTGCTCTGTCTTACCCAGCAGGGGCTGGGTCATCACACCTGAATATCTGTAAATATAAGGCTCCAGCGCCTCTCACGTATCATGGAATAGGGGTCTACAAATGGGGAGGTGCTCCCAGGCCCAGACCTGTAAGATGAAGACTCCTGCTGCCATCGATCTCGCACCTCTGTACACAATCTCATGCATCTCATGATACATGTGTGCCAGCATACACTCCCCCCATCCAAATCTCACAGCTGGTCTGTCCAACATCCTCTGCAGCATAGTACCCCAACCACACTATAGTCCATGCTGACCTCGATCAGGTACGAGGTAACAACTTAGAAATATAGCCAACACGACCTCAAATGGATGCGCTCCACCATATCTATGCACTAGATCCTCCCAGGAGATGGCCCACCCCATCACAAGATCATCCCTGAAGATAGTCCTCAAGGCCACTGTACCCTACCGCGGTTGTGTATTGTACGCAACACAAGTACCATGAATGGGTATCCACAAGATCCTATATATGTCCTCGGTGGTCACTGTCATCTCCCCCATCAAAAAATGAAATGTGTTCGTCTCCGAATGGAAACGCTCTACCAATGCAGTAAGAAGACCGTGATTCACCCAAATGTCGGGTAACTCACGCAAATATCCCAAGCCCAGAGCATCAATGTGAGCACTCTCAGCATCTGTCAGTCTCTGAACTAATGTAGTAATAACCGGGTGATGTGCTCGAAATGCGATATCTGTAAAGTCAACCTGCAAAGCAAATGACGACACTGGGTCAGTAACTCAATCATGTTGGTTTTCACTACTACAACAACAACTATAGCAGAGTATCTATCCTATGACAAGGCTCTACAAGACTTTATTTGGCTGATTTCATGCAAATCTGATAAAATTTGGCCACTTGCAACAGTCTTTCATGTGAGAAAAGTGTTCCTTCGCGTGAGACAACTACCACTTTGCGCGAGAAAACTAAAATTTCACGCGAGAAAATAGAATTCTCGTAAAGATGATCCCTCTAGCTCGCGCGAAGTTCTATCCTTGGAGCTTGTTAGTTCGTGTGAGAAAACTACTTTATCGAGCGAAATGAAACCTGCCTTCACACGAGAGAACTACTTTCTCACGCGAGATTTCACACTTTTTACATTATGCTAATTTTTTTTAAAAAAAAATCTATCCTATCACGCTATACGAATTGAAATACAAAGCAGTTTATCGACTACTTACAGGTGCGTCATACTCTGGTGGCCGGGCATGTCATCGAGAATGCTCAAATCGGTGTGTATGTAGTGGCAGACCCTCCATTTCTCTATCTTAGAGCTCAGAATCACTAAAAGACAACGCTGAATAATGATTTGAAAATGACTCCTCCGACCCTTATATAGCTTTTGACCTAATTTTTCAAAGTGCTCCGTTTTACTTGAAAATTACACCCTTTGCTAAATCGACTATTCTGAATCCATTTTCAAGATTGAAATCAAAATCTGACATCTCTAAGTGGATCAAAATCATGTTTTAAATATTGGACTCCTTCTGGATCAGATGCTTGTGCAGTCAGCCTTCTGGTGTCATCTTCCTACCAGATCCTCATCTTTGCATCATGTTCTCAACTCTTTGCTTCTTTTCATCAAGTCAACCCTAGTCAAAATTTGGTCAACTATGGTCAAACTTGGTCAACAGGACCTCTGCTTTGCTCTGTTTCACTTCTATAGCTTCGTGAATCTAGTCTAATTGCTTTTGCTCTGCAATCTCTTCTTGTTTATCATCCTTCTGACATGTCATCTTTCCATTTCGCTCCCAAGGGGGCAGGATGATTACATCATTTGAATCTTGTCGAATCTATTCTTGAATCAGTCTGATTTGAATCATCAGTCCTCATTGCTAGGGGCATCTTCACGCCTCGCATCTTGTTATCTGGAAATCTATCTCTTAGGTATCTGAGCAATCTAACTCAAATCCTCGAGGATCATTCTTCGTTCTGGAGATGGTTCTTGAAATCTTTTGGGTATTGGGGCAATCTAACCCTAATTCCTGGGAGTCAAGCTTCGTTCTGGAGATGACTCTCAAAATCTTTTTTAGACCGTTATCTTGGCAATCTAACCTGGGTCTCGGAGGACTAAG
The DNA here is from genome assembly GCA_027943335.1 of Chamaecyparis obtusa. NCBI lineage: Eukaryota > Viridiplantae > Streptophyta > Pinopsida > Cupressales > Cupressaceae > Chamaecyparis > Chamaecyparis obtusa. The sequence continues at coordinate 115,065 of BSBK01010620.1, read as the reverse complement.
TTTCGTATTTGGGCAATCTAACCCTGATTCAGAGATAGTCCTAAATCTGCATCTTCATCAATTGGTATTGGGGCAATCTAACCCTGATTCTGGTTCTCTTCTAAGACCGTTGTCTTCGCAATCTAACTTAGACTTTGGAAATTCTCATCATCTGTCACTTCAAACTATTCTTTGAATCAACGCGTTGTTTGCACATCAATTCAAAGAGGGGCAAATGTAATACCCCAAAATTGGCACCTATTTAATTTCATCAATTTTGGTGCATTATCTCGATTTTACATCACCAAGGTCCTAGTTCCCTAGGAAATTTTCTCTCTCCTACTTGACTTAATTTGACTTGATGTCAATTGCAAAGACCATAAATTGCAATAATCAAATGCTAAAATAATTCCTAAGTCCTAGACTTTATTTGGCTAAATAATCTCTATGATAAGTTAATTTAATTATGAAGTCCTAAGTACTTTTAATTAAATTAAACTCCACCCCCTTTAGCTAAATACCCTTGAAAGGAATTAATAAATATTTAGTTAATTGAATGGACACCTCTTTATTTGAATTTAATAATTCAAATTACTCGAAAGGTCACTCCCCACATGTGGCAAATTTCATTCTTTTAATTAAATAATTCATACCTTTTTTGTCTCAAAGGGGAATGAAGAGTCAGGAGTTTCAAATCAAGAAACTCTTCATTCCTCTCCCGAGCTTTTCTATTTAATGAGCCTCTTTTTCTCATTGAAAGAGGACAATTTTGAGAGTAAAGGCACTATAGTGAATTTTTGATTGAATTTCAAGCTTTCATTTGCAACTAGTTTAATTTCTCATTCTAGTGTAATTGCATTTCTCATTTAGATTAAATTTGCTTAATTGTTCTTAGATTAAGATCATTTTTATTCCAAAATCAACTAAAAAAAATCTGCATTTCATATCTTCTTTCAAGTACTTTAGATTAATTGCATATTTTTCTCAAAGTATTCTTAGATTAATTGCATTCATCTTAGTTTGATTCTAGCTTTGCATATCATCTTTATGGATTTCTTGGAAAATCCTCCGTTGTAGTAGCGGTCTGATGGTTGTTGGTTCTCCAAACTGAGAGCGATTATACACCCCTGCCTGCATAGGAGGCAATAGGTCGCTTCCTCACGAATTTCGGATTGAATAATTCATATTCTCTTCATAATTTGACCATAGGAGTAATGACTATGTTGCGTATGTGGTTGATTTAGAGGTCACATTCAAGCACACACAGTTATCAGCATGGCCTAGTTATCGGCTTGTCGGTAGGCCATGTTATATTATCGACAAAGGGAAAGTAATTTTGTATATAGAAAAATAAACATACAAGGAGTGACCCAAACTTACATGTGTTTGACTTTTGTGTCCTTATGGTCTTCATGTTCTCCTCAACCTATCTCAGTAACAATTCTGCAAGGTCTATCTAATGTCCCTTTTTCATTAACTTATAGGCCATGTCAACTACACTATAGGGTACACTATTTTCTTTGATAGATTGAAATATCTTATACCTAATGACATGTGCTAAAAAATTAACCTTAGAATCTGTAATAGATGAGATCTTTAAAGCTCTTCCATCCCATACAGTGCCAATGTTCTTCTCTATTTCTACTCTTGACGCACTTCTGAATGCTTTGGCCTTGTCGGCAGTAGGGTAACCTGTAACTGTACTAATCATTCTCTTAGTGACCTTGATCAGTTTGTCCAGCCAGAATATGCCCTCGTGATAGCGGCTCGACACAACCCTAATCCATTCAATTTAAAGTTCTTGGGAAAATTTAGGGCATTGGTAAGACCAAGTGTCTCTACCAATTTGTGCTTGGGTTTCAGAACTTTGAAATTATCACATAAAGCCTGGTATGCAACATACATGTCAAAGTCCCCAATTTCTCCAATTTTTTAGTGAATATATGACCTTACGTCCTCTGTTAACAAAACCCTAGGTGGGATGCTTGAGAAAGCACCCGCTAAATCCATTTTTTATGCAACTTCAAGGTGCAATTTGTAATGTGGTTCTTTATAACTTGCTGATGTGATTAGATTTATTTCCTCTTCTACAACCTTAGATGTACTCGCAGTAGATGCCATTTTTCACAAACTAGGTTTTTCTAAAAATTACAAAGAATGTACTTGGTAGGGTTTCAACTTACTCAATAATGTCAAAGAATATGCTTGGTTTAATCTGTAGTACCTTTGAATCATCTTTGAAAAAAATTTCTCGAACGCGCTCTAGAAATCTTTAGCTCTTCAAAATTGCAATGTGAAAAATGAACTTGTTTCTCCGTGTATTTACAAAATTTTTGATAATCTTGCTTAAATTTTTTGCAATAAATGCTTGACCTAATTCTCAGTTCATAACAGATGTCAGCTCGGTGATGACTACAAATTACCTTCCACTCGGTTAACATAGCATTTCTCTCTCAGTTAATACTGTTGTTTGGTTAACCTTGTATAATGATTATCGACGAGTAACCAATGCCCATCTTTCTTTTACCGACTATATGACATTGTTAGATCATAACATATAAACCATAATGCATCTTTATTCATGCCAATTTGGTATTTCCACATCATATATAAGAAATTGTATGTAAGATATGCTCATTATAAATTTCAGTCCCATACATACCTTTATCACCTTAAGTGGAGCTATCGATGTCACCCAATTCAGTGGACGAGGTTTCACCGATAGCATTGCTTGACTCATATTCTCATTAGATTCTTTTCTCCACATAGTGTTTCTGATCTTCATGATATATGCTATAGTGTTTCCACTCTCAAATACATGAACTTCCTCTAGTACTTGGTCTCTGTAGTCTTTGCTTAAATGACTGACCTTATGGCAGTGCAAACATGCCATTCCAGTGCCTGACCTACTTCTAGATTGTCCAGCCCATCTTTTCCTGTAACAATTTTCTTCTATGTGCCCATATCTTCCACATGCAATATAGTTAGCCCATGTGTTGTAATCCCAAACATAAGAGTTACTTTGTCTTTTCAGTTGGTATGGCATGCATTTTGTTTTCTGCTTAGGAGTTCATACTTGCTTCATCTTTGCCTTACACTCTTGTGCAGTGTGTCCATTCTTATTACAAGTATAACATAACTTCTCCATAGTAGTATTGTTAGCATTATGTTTAGCTCTACATTCATATGCTTGATGTCCATATTTTCCACAAAAGTAAGAATATCCATTGAATTTAGGAATAACAAGAGGTTTACCTTGTACTTTACTTCTACACAAATTAGAAGTATGTCCTGGTTTGCCATAGTGATAACATGTCAATACTTTAGGTCTCTAATTTTGATTGTAGTTGACTTGTTTAGCTTGTTGTGATGATTCTCCTTCGCCGGTATAGCTTAATCCAACTTTGCTTCCAAATCTCCTTTGATTAATCAGAAAATCATCAATCTTCTTAGAACTATCCTCATCCAATTTCTTCATTTCATTGTGTTGCTATTTATTTTTCACTCATTTCTCAACTTTTCATTCTCCTCTCTAAGTTTTTCAACTTCTTCAAGTCTTCTTGATAATTCACCATTCACTTTGTTGACTTCTTGATTCACAACCATCACCTAATTGGATGTTTGAAAGTGGTGATTGGTGAGTCTCTGTATTTCACTTTCTTTTGCATGTAGTTGTTTAGTTGTCTTTCTTTGGTCTTCAATAGCCAAGTTCCTTTCTTTCTTAGCTTGTCTAGCATTCTTCATTATTTACACCATTCTTACCATCTGAGATTCTTGACCGATTTGTAGTGCTTTCACTTGTTTGGCTAGATCCTGATTCTTTTCAGACAAGTCAGATTTTATACTTTTAGATCCATCTGAGATACTTCCTGAACTAGATCCAAAATGATCAAATATATCATCAATGGCTTCTTCATGATAACTGACTTCATTTTGTAAGATAGCTAGGTTCTTTCTTTCAACTAGTAGTTTCTTTAGTTCACCCTTATCTTGCTTGTATTGTTCCACAAACATTTGCATCTGTATCTTCTGATTCTCTATTGTCTTATCAAGGTTATACCTCTCCATGACTTACATCTTTACCCTTCAGTGGTTAAACTATCTAATAAGAGAACAAAGCTCTGATACCAATTGTTGGAATTAGGAGAGATAGGGTACTGAGAGGAGAGAGGTGAATCAGTGCCCACAAAAACTTTCACTTATAAACCTTCAGATTTGAACTAGTAAACAATGTAACCTTCCAAAATAACTTGCATGTAATACATATATCATTCATTCATTTAACTTGCATAAGTAAATAACATGAAATCAACAATAAGACATTCCCATAACACAAGTATTTTGGTAACATAGAAACCCTTGTTAGAAGGTAAAAACTGTATTGGGGATGACACCCAAAAATTCTTCACTACTACAGATAGAAAAGGTTTGTCTGTTAGGGCTACAAGTGTTGATCACTTCTAGTGATCTTACCCTGTTAGGAGTAACATATTAGATTAGCTAGATCTACCTAGTGATAGGATTTTAGCAACACTCATTAAGTGTGCACTCAGTTAAGAGATTTACAAAAGACTGTTAAGTCTACTCTGTTAAGAGATTTAACCAAAACTCTCTTACAATTATTACAAAGCAATAGGCAATGTATCTACTAATGACAACTTGATTGTTTTATTTTGATCAATAAAATACTAAATAAATATCACCTTTACTATGATGAATCTCTACTCTGAACTACTCAGTTTAGCCTTCTCTAATTCTGCTTAATCTGATTAACTCTATATTCCTTTCTGCTCTGTCAATTGGTAATCTTGAAGGTTGGCTAATACTTCAAGTGTTTCTTTGTTCATACATCAGTTCACACCACAAATGATGTAAACATACAAATATATAGCATACTACTTTATGCTATTTACAAAATTAGGTTTACAATCTTAAACAAAACCCTAAGATCTACGGTGTACAAAATAACCTAGATCAAAAATAATTACATAAGATATACATTGCATTTAATGAATATCTTGACAATAAAGTCTCCTTGATCTTGGTAAAACATTTTCTGACCTGTTGTAACCATTTTCATAGAAGAATGTGCCATTCCTTATTACTATGTCATTTTCTATGATCCTCGATAAACACTGTATAAACTTCTCAGTGTTTACTATCACTCAGTATCGGTATCTTTTGGTGCTCGGTAAATTGTCAGATGCTCGGTGTATACACTGTAACTGACTATCCAGTTTAGCTTCTAGTTACTGACTGGGTTCTTATATGTAACCGAATGATATACTTAACTTCCTTTTGATAACCTTTGATACTAATGACAACCTTTAATGCTCAATAGAGATAACAAATGCATGATGGGTCTCAAATACTAGGCCATGTTAGGTACCCATGTACAATATGCAAGAGAAATGTAATGCAATCTCTTATAAATCAAAGAAAGAGGGAAAACCTCATGGGAAAATGCCTCCAACAAAAAGAGAGATGAATACAATAATAGAATATGAGAGAGAGAAGACCTCATGTGAGGAAAATATCCCCCCATAAGAGAGAAGAAGTGGAAGAGAGATCAAGTAGCCCCCCCTCAATGTAGAATTAACACCAATGGTAGATGCTCCAGGCTCGATGTAGAAACTATTCCATGAGTGTAGAACAATATTCCTCCCCTTAGGAAGAAACAAAACCAAAGGTGTATATATGAAGCCTCCTCCCCAATATAGGAAGAAACCTCAAAATGTATGGAATCTCTAAAACCTACTCAAGTGTCCCCATGTCAATGCTTAAAGGTTCCTCCTCCAAATCATGTGTACTAAGCCACTCTAGTGAAAAAGAAAAATCATGATTAACTGAGGATGAATGTAGATGTAGAACATGTGCCAAAGACCAAAGTGTCTCCTTTGAAGATAAAGTGACCTCCTCCAACTGTTGTATCAAAGTATCCACAATCATGTCAACCTTGAAAGAATGATCAAGTAGAGAATGAAGATGAGTGTCAACATCCTCCCTCACAACAATTGAAGAAGGATCATCTTCACCAAAGAGAAGATGAATATCATCAATGAAGTCTGCCAAATCTAAAATTTAGGACTCCACAAATAAACCTACAATGTATTTCAAGTAGTCATCCCATAGAACCAAGTCTGAAAGACAATGAATAACCTACTACACTAATCACTTGAACCCATGGATGTATGAATGCAAGCATCATCAAGAGCAAGAGTAGAAGTAGTCTCAATAGGAGGAAATGAAATGGAAGGCTCAAGAACTTGATCATGAGTGAGAATACCCAAGTTCAAGTAGCCAAAACTCTCCTCAAAATTTGAATCATCATTGTATGTGTGATCATATGTTGAAGAATCACTATCATCAAGAGGAACACAATCTAAAAAGGAGTACAACTGAAAAGAGTGATCCACCATCCTAGTAGCAATAATTGCTCCACTCTCCAAGTCTGATGAAAATTGAATCAAGTGTAAATTCCATAGTTTTTTGTAGCACCATTTTTTATTTGATAGATAGAAAGAGGGTTGTTGGTCAAGTGTGGAACACACAACACATCATTGAAGTGTCCCTCCCTAACATCAATGCTTCCTTTCCCAATAAAATTCATGTAAGTTTGATTGACCATGAAAATAGATAGACCTTTGCAAGGCTCAAATGATCAAAACATGGACTGTGAAGAAGCCATATGATGACAAGCCCCTGAATCGAGAATCCATCTACCTGAATTGAGACTTGACAAAGCATATAAAGCTTGTCCTTTTTGTGTGACAAATGCATGACCCTTTCCTTTATCTTTTTCTAAATTTTGTGAAGAAGAAGTTGAGGTAGACATCCTTGATTGAAAACTGTTCTTTTTCTTTACAAGAAGATTCTTGAATTCACTAATGTGCTTCTTATAACAAAAATGTTCTTCATGTCCATCCTTTTTGCAATATGCACAAAACCACTTCTCCTTCTTTGAAAATTCACCCTTTTGAGGTGATGTAGAAGTACCATGTTGTGTGGAAGTTGATTTTGCACTTTCTTGTTGAGACTTAGACTTCCAATTCTTCTTTTTCTTTTGACTTTGATTGCCTTGATTCTCATGATTAGCCACCAATGCCTTGGAGGTTGAAGACTTGAGAATCCCCATGCTCATTAATTTGGTTTGCTCCAACATCAACATTTATCCAAATGCCTCAAATGAGGGTGTAATAAAGGCACTTCCCATGGTCATCTTGTGAGTATTGTAGCTTGAAACAAAGGTTGCATATTCTAAAGAAATATTTCCAATCATATGATGAATCAATTGTGTATCCTTGATAGTGATTCCAAAATCCTTAAGTTGTGCTCTCAACTAATTGGCTTTGTTGATGAAGTCTTGAATTGTGTCAAAGTTCTTAGGATCCAATTGGAGAAGTTGTTCTTGAATTGTGAATCCCTTATCCTCATCCACTTTACCATACAAATCTTCAAGTTTATCCCAAGCATCCTTAGCATTGCCCAAGGAGGAAATGTGAAACAAGAGATCTTGAGTAACACATGTTCTTATAATTCTGAAAACTTGAGAATCTTTAACTCTCCAATCAATTAATTCCTTATCATTTGCATTAGGTGATTTAATTGTTCCATCCACATAATGATTTAGTCCTTTTACCATTAGCTTGCTCCATACATTTTATTTCCATGTAGTATAGTTATATGGAGTTAATGATGGAAATCCATAAGCACCCATAATGAAAAACTAAAAGAGAACTAAAGAAAAAGAGACACAACCACACAAGGCACCTCTCCCCCCAAATCACTCAATCAAATAACCCCCCCCCAAAATAGATTATTTGGGCACTTTATATATAGTGCATGTACAATTTCCACTTGTCAAAATGGACCAAAGTGGACTCCTAATTTTGATGATTACAACAGAAAATATGAAGCTATAGAAGACTCAAGAAGATAAGACATAAGATCACTCAAAGATCTAATCAATTACAAGTGCCAAAAGAGGCCAAAATAGACCATATTATGAAAGTACTATGTCCACTCAAAATTTCTCCAAACTAATACCATAATTGGAAAGTAGATGAAAAATCATGCACTTTTAAAAAAATTGCACCTGAAAATGTGTCTGTATGAGCCCGAACAAAGCTTCTAAAGTTGCAAAAATAGGGATCAGTCATGTACAGTCACCAAAAATTATAATTTATTAAAAATTCATGTGTCAAAACTAGAAAATAGCTGCACCACTAAAAAATTTAGGAAATTCTACCAAAAATAATAAAAAAATGCACTCAAGTTGGAGTCCGGATGACCAAGTTATGGCCTCCCAAAGTCGGACTGCCAAATCAAAACTAAATATGGTGAGGGCTGCAAATTTTTAAAACCTGATGATGTTAGAAATATATTGTCCTAGATTTGATGGTCAAATAGCTATCACGATAGTGTAAAAATGCCCAGAATTGACGATCAAATGACCGTCAATTTTAACCTCATAAAATGCTGATACAATCACTAGCACAAATTTGATGGTTAGACGACCATCAAAGCAAAACAAAAAATGCCCCCATGTGATGGTTGGATGAGCATCAAATTTAACATAGTTGAATTTATTAAAAATATAATTTTTAAAATAAAAATACCCTTTTTTTACCTACCACATGGCAAGCTAGGATTTGTTATTGTTGTGCTAATAAGTCCTCATGTATAGCCACATAGATGGGAAGAGCTGGCTATATTGGAGGTGGTCGATGGATGGAGCACCACCGATAGAGGTGGCTTCCTGTGTGGACTAGCTCAGGTGGCATTGTGTGGTGGTGGGGATGTGGGATATTAATCCCACATTCACCATGAAACAACCCTTCCCTTTGTTTATATTGTTGAATGCCCAAGAATAAGGGTAAAGAGCTCACCGCAGCTCAGAGACTGTGAGCAAGCTTGATTCAAGGTCAACTTGGGTCATGCGATCTACCTGGCTCACCTTAATGATAGGGTCCAAGTCACAATGAGTTGTGCTCCAGCTCATCTCTTGATTGGCTTTTGGCTCAAGTCACTGATCAGCTCGGTTCTGAGGGATTTGACTATAGGCTCGACTCAATGACTTGAGATGGATGTGATATACTTCGGGTTGATTCAGTGATTTGAGGTTTTTTTCTTTCCAAAAGATTAGTCCCACATGTAGTGGGCTAGGGAATAATTAAATGTATAAAGATAAACCACTATACGAGTAAAAAGAAAGATGAAAGTACACTTTATGGGATCTACTGGAACTGTAAGTGTGTATCGGGGTTTGAATGCCTAGGCACTACCTATATTCACCTGTATAGATTAATTCATGTTTCTTGTAGAAAGATTCTAACAAACAGGGGTGGGGACCCCAAGAACATAACCCTAATATTTTTTTGAAAAAAATAAAATTGTGCCAGATCTGAAAAAACAATTCAAATTTTTTTTTAAAAATACCAAAAATTTGTACCATCATGTAGATCAGACTATCCAAGTCTAATTTGCAAAAAAAAATTCCTCGAATTTGACTTTTTCCCAATATAGGCAAATTTATGGAACAACCACCTAGATGCAATGGCAATGTCATAACTTTCTCTAGACACTCCCAAAAACTGTTGATATCCCATCTGAATCGTGACCCTTTAAAAGTTGAAGCAACAATGGCTCTCAAACAACTATGCAATGAAATATTCTATGGCTCTGATACCATGTAAGAATTTGCCTAAGAAAAAGAATAAAATGCCAAGATCTAGAAGCTCAAGAGATAGCAACAGAGAGACAAAAATGATATGACCAATGATCAAATAATCAAATAGAATAAATTGATTGATTACATACAATGTAGGAATGCCTAAATATATAGGCAAAGTGATAAGACTACATGATAAGGAGATGATAAGCTATCAACCACACTAGGTTGAATCACATGTCCACCAAAGGTGGATCATCCTCCATTGTACATCAAAGTATGTGCAACATGTGCAACAATGTGAGGATGGTAATGTGATACAAGCACTAAAGGTGGATCTCACACACAAAGAGGTACATGAGATGACAACTATCACCATGTAAAGTGGAAATTCTCCTAACCATGTGCTAAAATGAAATACAAACTCTTAGGTGTATCAATGACAACTAATATGCAAATGCATTATCCTAAGTAAACTTAAGTAAAGTATAATTAGTAAATACTTAATTACACCAATAGGTAGAATAAGACAAAACAACATTTGAAAACACAAATCCCTTTTAATTGCTAATTAATCAAGATTGGGTATGTGCACACATGTGAATGTGTTTTTTAATAAAAGTGTAGGAACTTTATATTTTTTTTATGCTAGAAATAGAAAAAGCCATTGAATTTTTTATTAATAAAGCTACTTCAGTGAAGCTCCAAGAGGAAAGAAGTAGTAGGAAAACCTCCATTCTCAACCAAGTAGATACAAGTGGTGCCATACCACCAAAAGGATCATAATTGCCAAAACTATTTGGCATACATTTGAAGATAGGAGAAAATAATCTACCACCCAAGGGAAAAAAAACCACACAATGCCACCAAACCCTAACATCGACAGAACCAAAAAATTTCTAAGAAATAAAACCTCACTGGGAGCCCCAAGCATGACAAGAGCACCTACAGCTGCTTGAGATAGAAGTAGAGGCCATGACCTTGGGATAAACTGACAGATCCTTAAGGGAAAGATGGTAGTGAGAAGACAAGTTCACTATCCCATCATCCTGGACATAAGCCAAAATCACCACCATGTAGTCGTAGATGTTGAGAGCATGTGCCCGAACTGAGACAGGGATGAAATCCATCAGAGAAAACATGGAAGCTTTGAAACCCACCTTGTCCTTATGAGAAATTCCCAAATTGAAGGCATCAAAAAATTTGACATATTCCATGTCCTTATCTAGCCATGTCAGAGAGAAAATGTCACCCACCCAGGCAAGAGAGGCCCTGAGATTATACTAGGTAACCACACTGTGTATGCATTCTGACATTGCAAAATCCTCTCTGACAAGATTTGACATCACACTCATGAACTGCACATAGTCTTGAAGTAAATCATAGAAGTTTGAAAGAAACATTGAAAGGACCTGTGAATGGAAGAGGCACCTCAACAATGAAGGAAGCAGCACATAATCACCAATTATTTTCCGCACAACATTAGCCATCTCCACTGACATGGGCTTGAAGACCACCCAAAAATGATGAAGGAGGTAGTCCACCGATATCAGATATTCCCAATTTTGAATTGGCATACTGATGCGAAGATTTAGAGCCCTATACTCCATGCTCAACATTTCCTGTGAAAACCCAAAGAAAGAGGAGATCTAGGAGAAGGTTGCAAGAAGAACACAATGAAAAAGACTAAAACAAGGACCTGTTTAAAAAACCAAGGGCAAAAAAGATTATGCCAGTCCACACAAGCTTACTGTGTGGGAAGATATGCAATTGTACTTGATGTCCATTGTGTAATTTCCCAAAAATGTTCACACGTGCTGAGAAGGATGAAGAGTACTGGCACTAAGAGCAAGAAATACCCAGAAAAGAAAGCTTTCATGTGCAAAAGCATTTTCATTTAAGTCAGCCCAGCCGTCGAAAAATATCCCTCCACCTCAGCAAAAAGGATCCATGTCACCCCAATTAATAATTTAGACATGTTTTTTAGATGTGTCATGTATGTATCTCCTTAGCAACCTAGGCATAGCCATGTGATTTGAGTAAGGATGTGATAAGACAGTCATTTTGCCAATGGACATCCTTTGATTGCAGATCGGCCCCATTATTCACCAACCAGCCAACTAGTCCATTTGCTTCCCTATAACAATGGGAGATTTTTTATTCATCAAAGAGTGGAAGGAGAGCCCAGACCTCTTTAAGGATGTATTGGATCTCCCAACTAGAGGCTTCCCTACTAATGAGTGCTGAAATGATGATTTGGGAATCACCCTCAATATGAATTTTGTTAATCCCATGATATGTCTTTCCTACTAATGAGTTCTGAAATGATGATAGGAACTTTCTATTAAAAGTAAGGTTTTAGCAATTAACTAAATATGCAAGCTCTAAAAATTAGACCATAGTATAAGCTCGATATAAGATTTTTTATTTAATTATGCAAAGGGGATTTTAAGGGTTACTCTACATAATGATGCTTAGCAAAGAGACAATTTGATCAAAACGGGGCTCAAGTTCTAGTAGACCAATTTTAGGTGATTACAATAGGTAAACAATTGAATTTGATTAATACATCAAAAAATACATTAGGTCTAGACATATTTAGAGACACACTGAAAAGTCAAATGAAGAGACAAGTGACATTTGTTACATGCTTACAAATTTAGAGTTGATCCATGTGAGTGGAGATGATTGGTTGGAATTAGAAAACAAGGATCATGAATTAATTAAATAAATAAATAATAACAGAAAGGGAAAGTGGAAAAATGAACAATTAAATAAATGAATATTTATTTAATCATAGGATAGAAAAGACTAATGAATTAGATAAATAAATAAAGATATTTACTTAAATACAAAAGGACAAGATTAATGAATTAATTAAATAAATAATAATATTTATTTAATTAATAGAGGAATTTTAAATAAATAATTAAGTAGATAAAATACTTATTTAATTATATGAGGATATTTTTAGGTGTCTATAAAAGAAATTGAAAAATTATTCTTTTATAATTATTTTATATAATAGAGGGGTATTATATGAAACTCTTTCCCACAAACAAGAAACTATTTCACCATGTATGTTCTATTATTCATAGTTTGGATATAAAGAATTGGGCAAATATGTCCCAACCTTGCATTCGTAATGCTTATTTTAATGCATTTTTTATGCACTTGCTAATCTATCTTCTAGTAGTTTTGTCTTCATATTAGAGAGATGTTGTCCTATTTGGAGGATGAGTAAAATTTTTCACATGAGGAGGTAGGTGTCCAACTTTGAGGTGGAATGGTTTGGCCATGAATTAGCATCTTGTGGTGTGCATCAGATCGCCATGCAAGGAGTTACGTATGAAAAATTCTATGATGTGTATGAGCATGTAAAAGGGAGGTTACATTATGATCTTGACCAACATTATGACATGTATGGACACTTTTCACAGAGTCTTTGAGCATATTGGTGAACACATTACTTGATTTAAAGATACCTTTATTCAATTCATCAAATATGGAAGAAAAATAACACATTAAATGTTGAGAATGTTTATTGTGATCACCAAGGAACCTAATATGGGTCACTTATGATTTTAAAATATTTGAGAATATCAAGTAGATTAATTGTGAGATGACCTTAAGAAGGATGCAAGCACCTTTATAAGACTATGTGATGTGTTTCAATGCAATAAAGGTACATTAAACTGTTAAGGTCTTTACAACACCTTCATATTATTGACATGGATTGGGTAGATATGTATCTAGATTTCAGTGTAAAGATTATAAATTTAGGTTCTAACATGTCATTTTGATCATTATTGATTGACTTAATAAGAATACCCATTTTTGTGCCTTGTATCACCATAAAAAATTTATTTTTAGAGTTAATAAATTCATGGAACAATCTTCGGGTTTAACAACTTGCTTTGCTCCATTGTCAATAGTCATGAACTTTCTTTCACTAGTAAATTATAGAAAGAATTTTTTAAGCTACAAGACACTAAATCTAATTTCAATTTATCCTAGTGTCCATAGAGTAATGGTCAAAATGAGGTTATCAACAAACTCCTTGAAACTTAACTACATTATATTACATCTAAATAATAAAGACAATGGACTAGGATTTTTCCTCATATTTAGTGATAGTATAATATCATTCATCACAAGTTCCTAAAAGATTATGACATATGAAGGCCTTTATGGTCATCCCTACTTTTTGCTACCTACATTCCAACTTCTACCAAGATCAAAAAAGGTGAAAAATCCCTTACCAAGTGGGGAGACAATTCTCAAGGTCTTTAAGGACAATACGGTGGAGACATAAAACTACATACAATAGTTGATAGATCAACATATAATAGAACATACATTTCAAATAATTAATTGAATAATTTCACACCTTTGTCCTTACAAGTAGACATCCTTGCATGAAAAGGTGGGTCATAGTTTGTCCTTACAAGTAGACATCCTTGCACGATAAGGTGGGTCATAATTTAAGTCCAAATTTTAGATTCCTTATTAGGTGGTGTAACATACAGTGGAGCAATTTACAAATTTACAATCCCAACCTCTTAAAAAAATTCAATCAAATTTTCATGTCTCTTACCTTAATGAAGTTGTGTAACTTTTTATATATAACGATCCAACATATTATTTTTTGATAGATAAATGTGACTAAGTGGGGTAGCACCCATTTATTAAGATAAAAAAATTACAATACCAATCATTGAACATGTAAAAGGTCTATGGGAAGAATTTCAGGCGATCAACCAAAATGGATGACAACCACCACTAGTCCATCAGTCTACCTATATTGTTTACTATAATAGATCTTATATCCTATACTATCAATGATACTACCATTACATTAGGGTAGTTTGGAGGTAAAAATGGCATTCAGATGCAACCACCTTACCAACTACAAAAAGGACTACCTACACTAGATATATTGTTGCACTCTACTAGATATAATGATACCATATACATATCTAGGTATAAAAATATCTTGAAACACAAAATTACCTAATCTTGTCCTCCTCCATCCACTTTAGTCAGTGTGTAGGCCCACCTTCCATCAACTATCTTGACCCCTTACACACAATCTTTTAGGAAGTCAATACCCACTTAAGATTTTGTTTGTCTTTCTAGCACATCCATGCTAGTTCCCCACACCACATTTAACTACAAAGGGTCATATCTACTTCCCTAAGATTACAAGAAATGTTGAAGTTCACATTATACTGATTGTTTCCTGTTTAATATTTATCACCCATAACTAATCTTCACACATGAAGCAACACCCTTGCTCTAGTTTTGAACACCTTTATGACTCTCCTCTTGAAGAAATCACTGCATAATGCCATCCACATCTTCCTCAACATTAAAAAAATGGTAGTGTCCATGATTTTAACTTCCTCTTTCACTATGACACATCCATTTGCCTATTGCTAATATAGGCAAACATACTCTCCTTAATTTCTCCACCTTGAATCATAAATATTTTTATCTTATCTAATCTCTAGATAAGTGTGGGAGTTCATGTGGTGGCAACATGATGGAAGAATATAGTGTTTCATCAATTTCAAGATATTCAATCCTATTCATCCACTATCAAATCTATCATTGACTTAGCAATTGTGCCCACAATATCATTTCCTTTCTAACATACATGTGGTACAATGTACTCCAATGAAATAATTTATTCCATAGTTTAATTTGACCACTTGTTCATGTCCCAATTTTGGATTTGTCTTGCTACAATAGAATTTACAATGAGTTATTTTGGATTGGGATTGCTAGAATAGCATTTACAAAAAAATGTGAGCCTTGTTTTCCTCCAAGACATTCTATGTGTGAAAGACATTTTGGATTTACAATTTTTAATAACATATTTTTTGAGCTGGCAAGGATTATGAGAACCCACTTGACATGTTAATTTTTCTATGAGACATTAAATATTTAGATGAAATTTTCTATTTTGAACAATATTTTACATATAAAATTTGACTAAACTAAATTAAAATATGTGATATTGCTATCAAGATTCAAATTTGTAGTTTTTGAGTCAAACTGATTGACCCATGTTTCATGAGTAGTGGATCACAAGAACCCATCTCTCATGAGAATGAATGGGACACTTAGCACTCATTGCATCTATGTGAGTCAAACACGTTGACCCATACTTCATGATTAGTGGTTCACAAGAGCCCATCCCTCATGAGAATGAATGGAACACTTTAGCACTCATTACATTTATGCGAGTCAAACACATTGACCCATATTTCATGAGTAGCGGTTCACAAGAACCCATCTCTCATGAGAATGAATGGAACACTTAGTACTCATTGCATCTAGGTGATTCTTACAAAGGTGGAGCACTAAGACTTCTAAGGAATTCAATCATCCCAATACTACTCCAACTCAAGCACACTTAACCACAAAGTTTCCTCCAAGGTTAAGCCCACTTTCTTGTAATCACATTTGCAAAATCTTCAACAACTATTATTCACAAATTGACTTGTAGTGGAAAGTATATCCTACTTATGGGTAAAAGTACAAACCTGTGTCACACTTTTATAAAGGAAAAGGATGACAACATGCAAATTTTTCAACTTTAACGACATAAAAGTGGCATTTGTGTTTAGAATTTGAAGATGATGTAAACTAATGAAATGTATAAAATTTGATGAAGTTTATGCTTATAATTTTTTATAAAAAAAATTGAACAAAAATTGACATAGTTTTTTAATTTTTTAAGTCCATTTTTTTATTGTTGAAATATTATGAAAATCTAGGATCTAGTTCCCACAAAAAAATTATATACAAATAATCTTTTTTTCCTCTAATTTCAAAATATGTTTTAGATGACATGTATAGCTAGTGCACAAAAAAAGAAAAATTGGATTTCGGTATATATTTTGTCTATTATAACTATCCAAAGTGATGTTATCTGAAATTAACAATTTTT
Source organism: Chamaecyparis obtusa (assembly GCA_027943335.1). Classification (NCBI taxonomy): domain Eukaryota; kingdom Viridiplantae; phylum Streptophyta; class Pinopsida; order Cupressales; family Cupressaceae; genus Chamaecyparis; species Chamaecyparis obtusa. The sequence continues at coordinate 98,458 of BSBK01010620.1, read as the reverse complement.
TGTTCCCACCAAATTTTCCCTATCAATCTACACCACTAAAAAAAAGTTATATATTCTTGAAGAGGACTCTCTCCTCTAGTGTTAAATATAAAGTTTAAATTTTTCTAACATGATTTGTTTTTTTTTAATTTTTTTTGAACGAGTGTGTTCTTAAATGTTAAAATACCTACTTGAAGTATTTCAAGTTATAATATACTATATGAAATCAAAACATAATAAAAATTACATGACCATAATCTTGACTCTGAGCTCTACAAAATGATATTTTTAGATTTTATAGAAAGGTAAATTTTGACAGAGAATTCGGATCCAAAAGTGAGAACTTCTGAGAGTCACCTTTTTTTGCTTATTTGTCTGCCACATTGGATTGCACATGGGTTCGGCCGAACCTATTTTGGTCGGAACCGTTTCAACTGGAACTAGTTCGACCGGATCTATGGGCAACCAAACACAGTCCCATGGATGACCAAGCCCCTTAAATCTGAAATTTAAAAAATGCGGCTGATTTTTTAAATAAAATCATTTTTTTATAGAATTTAATAGGGTTTTTGAAATTTATTAATTATTTTAATTTTATTTGCAAGGAGTTAAGTGATTTTTATCTTGAGTTCTAATTTATATTTGGCATTCCATGTCAAGTCTTGATTTCGTGTTTTCAAGTTAAGTGATTCTTTTCTATTTTTCATAGGGCAGTTTACCTGTTTATGGTGTTGCATGCATTAAAACCCTTTTTCAATTTTCTTCATTAAGAGGATTTTGGCTAGTATTGGATTGTTCTTTGCACAATTTTTGTCAAGTGGTGGTTTAAGGTAGGGTTTGAAAACCTTTTTTGTAATTATTCTTTGAAAAACATTGTCTTCATTGTGTCTTCCAAATAAGTTGATGATTTTGGAGTGATTGTAAATTTTTTCATTGTCCTTGAGAAAATTTGCAAGACTAGATTGTTGTGATTTTGTGAATGATAAATTTGTATATATTTTGGTTTCTTATGAGTGTAAGCTTTTATAGAAATGTGTGAGTTTCTCCAGTTATCAATCTGATTATTCGAACCCTTGCTTACTTTCTATCTTTACATGCCTTCAAGAAACCCAATTTGTTTAGCTTTGCATGCTTTTAAGTCCATTTTTTTCCCACCAAAAAACTTAAAGTCCATTTTTTTATTGGAATATTAAATATAAGAATATTTAATTATTAAGTGTTAATAATTATTTAATATTTAATTTCATGCATAATTATTAATATTTCAGTGTTTTCAAGTTAAGTGATTCTTTTATATTTTTCAATCTAAACAGTTTTTGCAATGGAAATAAAAGGAATAGAACAAAAAAATGTGATTGAATATGATGAAGGGTGCTCCCCTTAATACCACAAACACATAACAGAAATAGAGAAACAACAACAATATGCAAGAACAGAAAATTGGCTTCTTATTATCTCCACAAATGTGGAATTACAAACTTTCAGAATTACAATATGCAAAGCCACATGGGCATTCCCTTACAATATTCTGTAGGACAAAGCCTCGAATCAATACCCAGATCTACTACCCAGAACTATTCTGAACTGCCTAAGACAATAATACAGCCTTCCTTATATAGGCAATTTCCACCACCCGAGAAGGTTCCAGAAATTTAGCCCTAAGGGCCGACCAAACTTAGAATTATTTTATTTTTCAATTTATTACATCAAAGTCGGCTCAAAATAACTTTTGAAACCCGAACAGAAATTTTGAAGGAAAATTATTTTCTGCCATTTCAGGTGACCCGACTTCCGGAGATCATAAGTCATCACCAGTTGACCCGATTGACTATTATAACCCCATTTCAGAAACGCCACGAAGTGCTCTACAAGCTTGACCCACACAAGCGCCCATCACCCAAATTTTTGACCTCATCCGGGGCCTCTAAAGCCTTCAAAACTGAGTTCAAAGTTTTTGTACCCTACTGCCAATACCGAAAATCTTCAATATCTTCCAATATACACTTGATCTGGCAATGAAACTTTATTGGCAGACTTATATGACCAAAATGAACCTCCAAGAAAGAAATTAGAGCATTCTGAGCACATACGAAAATTACCAAAAATAGTAACTTTCCATAAATAGTAGCTCTGCACTAAAATAGCCCTTATTGAATGTAAAAACAGAAATATTTTTGGGTGATGCAAGATTGCTCTTACACCCAGGATGCTCCTGCATCAGAATAAGGGATGACAAAATGAAAAGTCATACAAAACATAATCAAGATCAACCTGTTGAAGTTTAGGAAGAACCTATTGATATTCAAGAATATGCAATTCAAGCAGGGGAACAAATTGTTAGTTCTAGAGGTGGAAATATATCTTTTGGCATGGGCAATTTGATGGAGATGAATGAGGATTCACTTTTCAGTCAAATTTCATCTGAACAAATGTTATCTAAAAGTACAATTAAAATGCATTGCAAACAACTTTGGGATGAATATTTTAAAAATAAAAGTATGGTTGGAAGAGCTCAGTTATTTGTTAGGTTATTCAAGAAAAAATGAATGACTCTTGTTTTGGAGTTGTTGGGTGTTGATAACAAAAAAAACTCAGGAAACAATGTAAATCAAACAATAGTTGAAAATTTGGAAGATGCATTGAACAACATTAATAACTCAAGTCGAGGACTCAATTTAATTGTTGCACGTAGAGCATTGATGACTACTTTATCTAGTATGAGGTTGACACAGAGAAAATAAGTACATGCAATTTTTGATTTACTAAATGTATCTAGAAGAACTGTTCAAAGATATATCATGAAGATAAATATGTTAGATGAAAATATTGAAAATAATTTGGTAAATATTTGTAGGCTTCCTCGAAAAGACAAAATTTTTGAAGATGCAAAAAAATTGGTCATTGAATATTGGATCGCTCACTCTCGTGTTTCTTCTAATGGAAGGGATATAATATAGATGAAAGATGAAGAGATTGGTATGAAAACTACACATCCAAAACATTTTATAGATACAACACAAAGTGAATTATTTGAAGTATTCAAGCAAGAATTTTCAGATGTAAAAATATGTCAAAGAATGTTTGAGAGGTTGCACCCTTGCTTTGCATGCATAAATAAGGTTCATGAAACTTGTTGTTGTCAAAATCATGTTGAGTTTCATCTATACTTTCAATCATATAAAAAAGTTATGATAGTTCTTGATTCAAATATGGTCATCCCTAGAATTATGACACAATTTGTGAAGTCTATTTTATGTGATAAATTAGAAGATTCAAATGAGTTCAAAGGTGTAATGCCCAAAAATTAACGGACAAAACTCAACAACAATTTTTTTTTGAAAGAACACAAAACGACAACTAGGGTTACATAAAAACTTACTTGGTGAGATATTAGAGGTGTAAAGACTAATCACCCAATGTCACATAGGGGAAATCATGGCATGCGCTAGCGTGCCAATGTCCCCAATTGACGGTTGACATTAAGCAACATAAAACCCCTAACTAGGTTTGGAGACTATAAATTGGGGATAAGGAGAGTTTAGGTTATAGGGGACATATCCCCTTGAAAGGTAAAATAAAATAAATTAAAAATGTAATAACAACTCATATTAAGATATCAATAATTCCCTTATGGCATTCCCATTGAAATAACTATTTTTCATAACACCCTATCATTAAAAGGGAATTGTGAGGTTATTTATAAACTTAATGAATAATTTAATAAATCACACTTCTTAATTAAAATTATAAAATATTCTCTTTTCTAAATTTTTTGTTCACCCGTTTAATTCATATTAAATAAAGAAAAGGACAAACTAAAAATAATATAACTCACTATAATTTTTTTCTATTAAAATAATATATTTATTAACCCCTTTTTAATAATAAGACTCCTATAAAGGAAATTAATTAACATAGTGTTTAGAGTGTAGATTATAAGATTACAAAAATTATTATGCCAATTTCAATCAACTTAATTAGCTTATTAAGTTTTATTTACTACAATATAAAAAGGACAATTCTAATAAAAAGAATTTAAAGCCTAAGACAAAAATCATAACAATACAATTTACTAAACAACATAATTTCTTTACAAATGTTCTATACTTACTTTCAAATTATTGAAATAACAGATAAGGAGGAATTTTTAGAGATGCTTTAAAAACAAATCTTTTAATTCCAACAATGTATTTCTCAAAATTAAATTTACTATACAACTAATCCTAATGACTCAAATATTTAAAGTAAAATTCGAATGCCAACATATAGTAAGGTTAAAGTGATTTTAATTGGAAAAGAAATACAAATGGGTGGGAAACTCAAAGTGGTGATACCTAACCCTAATTTGGATTTAGAGTTAGGCCCCACTTTAAAGCCTTTCTAAAACCCTAATTTCATCATTTGCATGTGCAGGGATGAGCCAAAGTCCAAGAGGTAGCTATGGGGAGAAAATTTTCTTGTTCTCACATGAGAACAAGTGTGTATATACACACTAATGGTGTGTATATACACACACATTTTCTTGTGAGATCATGAGCATCAAGAAAAATGACAAGGGTTTTCTCAAAACCAAGGGTAAATCTCTAAATCTTACTTTCATTTTACTATTCTGTTGTAGCATACTATTATTTTTATTTCTTTTATTTTCTTTTATAAAATAACACTCTCTCTTCCATGAGATTTATTCTTTTGGGTCAGTCGGTTACCCATTTACAGCATACATTTAGAAGTTTGAAATCTACCCGATTGATTTAATTTTATTTTTATGTTTTCTAGAATAAACAATATGTTAAATGTCTATTTGTTTTATGCAGGGTTTCAAACTGTATTATCATTTTAACTCTTTGTTTCATTATGTATTTTCTTTTTGTGTTTACTGCTCGGATATTTTGGGGTTTCATCATATGTTCACTGGCTTTCCGTGCTAGTAAACATATCTCATAAATCCAACAATATTTATGTTTTATTTTTTATTAAATTCTCCAGTCACTGGAAATGATTTTTTTGTAGGCTTAAACATTAAGTGCTAGCTGTAATAGCTGTAATACCTCAAAAGTGGGCTATATGTTCATTAACTTTCTACATCGATAATTCGATCGAAACCGACATCAAAGTCCTAACCTAAGGCACATCAAACATCAATTTATCAAATCTAATTGATTATCCAAAATCTACATCAGGGAATATTCCTTGAATATTCCTAATTTATCCTAATTATCTTTAATTAAATATTATTTGACGATAAATCCAATTTATCCTAAAGTTTGATTAATTGAATATTCTATATATTTAATTAATTAGATTTAATTATGTCACTTAATCATTCAATTGAATTTAATTACATTTATTCCTAAAGTGTATTATTTAATTTTGACAATAAATCAAAATCATTCAAATAATTGATTAAATTCTCATTTAATTAATAAAATTCAATTGTCAATATTTAATGGTATAGTTTTCGAATAAAGTTTGATTTAATAATTGATTAACCCACAAATCAGTTATTTTAATTCAAAAAGTAGTTAAGTTGAGGATAAATCACTTTATTTATTTATTAATTCATAATTATCCATGTGCAAATTTGAAAGAACCAGTTAAACTCCAAATCAGAAAATCAATTCAAATTGTTATCTTTTTGAAACTCAACATCCATTTTGGGTTCAAAACTGATCTAAACTTCTGATTTAAGTCAAACGGTTGTTCTTACATGACTTTGCATGATTTTGTGAGTTGATCTATTTCTAATTTCTTGTTATCTCAAAAATTGACCTGAGTTCATCAAGAGTGATTTATGGCTTCTCTCAATGCATCCCAAAGCCCTAGATTTTTATATAATCAAGGCTCAACTCTTCACAATCGATCCCCTACATATTCAATCTTTGAAACTCTCGAGCATGCACGATTACTCTAGAAAATTTGCAATCAAAGAATCAATCTTTGGGAATCAAGGCTATTGTGAGATCTTTCATTTTGGTTTTGGCTCGTACATTCATTTAGCATATCTTTTGTTAGATCAATTTGCATATCAAATTTCATTTTATATTGCATAGAAAATACCAAAAAAATCTAGATCAATTACATTCATTTCATATCCATCTTTTGCATTCAAATCATTCGTTTAGGTGTTGCATTGTCACTAATCTCGATCTGATCTGAGAATACATACTCACACCTACTAGAAGGCAGTAAATCGCCTGGTTAGCTTAACTTTTCAAATTATCTATATATCTTGATTTTGCTAACCTCTAATATTTTACTGAAGTGTTGTGTCCACGGCTAGGTATAAAATTCACACACACATTTCTAGCACCCATCGTGGGGCCTTAAGCCTCATTCTCTTCATTTTTATTAAATTTCATCAATTTTTTTGTCAATTTTGCAAAAATAGGAGAAACACTACCTACGAAGAATCTAACATCACCTACGAGAATTCTGACAACACCTACGAGCATTCTGACGATGCCTACAAACATTCTGACGACGCTTATGAGCATTCTAACAACACCTATGAGCATTTTGATGATGCCTATGAGCATTTTGACGATGCCTATGAGCATTCTGATGACACCTGTCAATTGTAAAATGACACCTACAATCATTTAACTAACACCTATGAATTGTTAAATGTCGCCTAGTAGTTAATGTTTTTACGCTTATTAATCTTGAAAAGCTGCCTGAGTCACTGGCAAGTGATGCCTGTGAGTTGTAAAATAATGCCTACTAGCTTTTCAATGATGTGTATTAGCTATTAAATAATGCCTAACATTTTTTGTTTAATTTTTCTATCAGATTATTAAATTCTATGTTCTAATTCTCTGTCTATGTTTTTCCCATAGATATGCAAACATAGGTAAGTACAAAAAATAGAGAGTAGAGCTACTCAAGAAAATAAAGAGACCCATTGACATATGAATTTTGGCATCAAAAATCCAATTGTCATTTCAAATTTGTAGGCAGTTTTCTAGATTTGATTTTTGGATTTGGACTAACGGTTAACCCTAACAATTGAGATTTTCTATTTTTGGTTCAACCTTGTCAATTTGCTGACTGGAAAGCGCATGAAAAATTGCTAAAACTGGTAAAAATCTACTACACACATTGCAAGGAATTCAGGTATTTTACTACAATCTTATAGCACTCCAATTTGGACATATAAAATGAACTCTCATGTGTCAAGCTTGTGTGACTTTTTCTGCTTTCATATCACAAACTTCATTTTGGGCTATAAAATTAACATAAATTTGTTTTTTGCATTCTTGTTACACATAGTAAATAGGCCCTATGAACACTATTTGTGGATGAACTTGAGAGACTAGGCTTCATTCGCTTGTTCATGCATGTAAAGCTCTTCTTGATGACAGATCCCCTTGTAGGTAGGGAGGATACTGATATTGTCTTACATTCTACTGGGTTTGTAGTCTTTAGCTTTTTGATCGATGCATTCCCTCTCTAGATATTGATAGATCATAAGTTGTTGACATCACAGATCTTGGCAAGATAGTTTCAGTCTTAGCATGTCAGATTAATCTATCTACTTTTTTTTGGTGAAGTGAAGAGGTTAGGGGATTATGCTCTACTTCCTTTTTGGACAGTACTAGAAACCCAGATCCTTGAATCTGATCTAGTCCCTCTATGGTATCTTTTTTGAGTCACCTTTAGAGAGGGTTAACCATAGTGGACACTCCCTTAATTGGGTCAACTATGTGGATGGAACCTAAAGTGGTAATAGCCATTTTCACCATTGTAGCAATAGTCGCTATATAAATGTCTCTGTGGAGGAAATCTTCACAAGTGTGGTCTCTTGTTGGGCTGTCAAATCTCCCTAGCAACTCCTGATTGATTAAATTTTTAGACTGTGTCAAAACCTCAATGCACTGGGATTGGATTTCTCCCTCTTGAGGTCATAAAAGTTGCAAAGTCAAACCATTACTACAAACCCTAGCGAGGCCAAAATTTTAATTTTCTAGGAATGTGTGCAATCATTGAAAAACTTTTTGAACATTCACAAATAGCTCTCCTAGGGTTAGATCAATAAATCACTTGATTGCTCATGCGCAAGGTTGCCTTTTCCCTTGCTCATTGTTTTCAGATGTGCTTGAAATCACTTTCTTGTTGTTCTATGTGCTTGTTATCTACTTGGTTATTGCAAATGAATGAATTTGGACTATTACACAAATCTGCAAACTTGAACAAAGAAAATATTGCAAGAAAACTGATCCAAAAATCTGAACAAATTCAAAATCTAAAGCAAAAGCACTTTTTGGAGTCAAAAGCCATCCTCAACCTCAAAAAGTCATACGATTTTTTCCCAAGTGTCATTTCAGAACCCTTGTATTATTGTATGGGAAGCATTATATTGTCGTACGAGTATTGTCAGCAAAATCAAACAAAAATAAACCCCGACATCAATAGTCATACGAGTCTTGCAGATTGTCATGCCAAAGCCTACCCAATGTCGTATGAGCCTGTATGAAACATTTGAAAAATTATCCAAAACTTGCTAAAATTGTCAAGAAATTAATTTTTACAACCTACTTTTGGATTCTGTCAAAATATTCAGTGTCAAGAATAGAGCAAAGCTAAATCAGAAAAATCCAATCATTTGCCTAAAGTGGTCTCTAGAGTTTGATCTAGCCTTCTGATCTTTTGATCTGAATCACATTCTTCTAGTGTCAAAACCTTGTCAAAATCATCTTCAAATTCAACCTTCATCAAAATGGCTAAGTGTTGTGAGCTCGTGTCCACCATCTTTTGGGTGTCTACCCATACAACTAGGGCATAGTATCCTTCATTTATGTCAAATCAACCTTCAACCAACTTCAATCTTGACAAGGTTGTGTCACCTAATCTTCTTGAATCACATCAATCTCAAGTTGTCTTCATCTTTCTCTTTTGATTCACCTAAGGTTAATGGTGGAAACTAGAGCCTCGTCACAATGAAAGCAAGTGGAACAACCCAAATTCCCCTTGGACACATCTTTTGTGCTTGCTGAAAATTTCCATCAATCCTACGACACCAACCTATTCGGAGAAGATGCTCTTGGCAATCTTTTCTTAAAAGCGGGTTACATCACCCCTCCTTCCTTGATTTACATAGGCAATCAAGAAATACCTCATCAAGCAACCCCTCATAAATCTATTCCAAACAGTCCTCACAACGCCACCATGTCTCAAGGCCAAGGATCCCAAGATCATTACTCCAACCATGGTGGAGATCAAGAGCCTACCCCTACTGAAGTTGCCCAATATCAGAATGATGACAACTTCAGACGCATGATGAAATATTTCCTAAAGGAAGACAGAGAGGCATACTTCCTAAAACTAGCTCAACAAGGAGCTAAACTTCCTCTTAACTTCAATATTGAAGATATCATTACTCGAGAGGAAGAAACTCCTATAATTGCTATGATGAAACAGATGCATGCAATGCAAGCCAAGCTCAACAAATTAGAAAAAGAAAAGGAACCCAAAGAGTTCTCCATGGAGGCTCTATGCCCTTTTCCATTTGATAAGGACTTGTACATGTAATACTCCAAAAATGGGCTATATGTTCATTGAATTTCTACATCGACAATTCGAACAAAATCAACATCAAAGTCCTAACCTAAGGCACATCAAACATCAGTTTATCAAATCTAATTGATTATCTTAATTCTGCATCAGGGAATATTCCTTGAATATTCTTAATCTATCCTAATTATCTTTAATTAAATATTATTTGGCGATAAATCCAATTTATCCTAAAATTTGATTAATTGAATATTCCCTATATTTAATTAATAAGATTTAATTCTGCCACTTAATTATTTAATTGAATTTAATTAAATTTATTCCTAAAGTGTATTATTTAATTTTGACAATAAATCAAAATCATTCGAATAATTGATTAAATTCTCATTTAATTAATTAAATCCAATTGTCAATATTTAATGATATAGTTTTTGAATAAAGTTTGATTTCATAATTGATTAACCCACAAATCAGTTATTTTAATTCAAAAATTAGTTAAGTTGTGGATAAATCACTCTATTTATTTATTAATTCATAATTATCCATGTGCAAATTTGAAAGAACCAGTTAAACTCAAAATCAGAAAATCAATTCAAATTGTTATCTTTTTGAAACTCAACATCTATTTTGAGTTCAAAACTTATCTAAACTTCTGATTTGAGTCAAGTAGTTGTTCTTACATGGCTTTGCATGATTTTGTGAGTTGATCTATTTCTAATTTCTTGTTAACTTAGAAATCAACTGGAGTTCATCAAGAGTGATTTATGGCTTCTCTCAATGCATCCTCAAGCCCTAGATTTCTATAAAATCAAGGCTCGGATCTTCACAATCGATCCCTCAAGCTCTCAAATTTGCGCAACTACTCTGGCAAATTGGCAATTGAAGAATCCATCTTTTGCTAATCAAGAAAACTTTGTGAGATCATTCATATTTTTTTATAAATTTGCATAGCTTTCATATCCATAGTTTTTATATCAATTCTTAGATCAATCTTTGTATCATTCATTTCTAGATTAGATTCATATCAAGTTTTTCATCTAATTGCATAGAAAATACCAAAATCTAGACTAATTGCATTCAATTTCACATTCATCTTTCACATTCAAATCCTTCGTTTAGGTCTTGCATTATCACTGATCTCGGTCCAATCTGAGAATACATACTCACACCTACTAGAAGGCAGTAAATCACCTGGTTAGCTTAGCTTTTCATTTATCTATATATCTCAATTTTTGCTAACCTCCAATGTTTTACTGAAGTGTTGTGTTCTATAGCTAGGTACAAAATTCACACACATTTCTGGCACCCACCATGGGGCCCTAAAATAGGTTTCCATTTCACTTCTATCAATTTCTTGTCATTTCTTGGTTAAAACTGCGATCTTGATTTTCTATCTGTACATTTTTGTACGACTTTTATCAGAAAGTCATACTAGGAAGACCCCACTATCATATGATAATTGATAAAATTGAGGCTCATATCAGAAGCTACACCTTGTCATTTGATTGCTTGATTGTCGTATGAGAGCACACCCACTATCATACAAGTTTTCACATTGTCATATGACGCGTAACCCACTATCGTATGAAATATCAATTTTTGTATGACAGGTAACCCAGTGTCGTATGAGTTTTGACACTAGAGTTCAATTGTCATTTCATGTTTTCAAGTAGTTTTTCATATTTGATTTTTAGATTTGGACTAACGGCTAATCATAAAGATTGAAATCTTCTATTTTTTATTGATACTTGTTGATTCTGATTGGGAAAACGCAAGAAAAATTTCTAAAATAGGTAAAATATACTAAGCGTGTTGTGAGGAATTCAAGTATTTTGCTATGAACTGATAACATTTTGATTTGGATATAAAACAAACTCTCACATGTCAAGCTTGTGTGACTTCTCCTGCTTTCATATCATAGACTTCATTTGGGCTATAAAACCAACGATAGATTTTATTTTTGCATATCTGTTAAACATAGTAAATAGGACCTATGAACACTATTTGTGGATGATCTTGAGAGAGTGGGCTTCATTCGGTTGTTCATGCATGTGAAGCTCTTCTTGACAAAGGATCCCCTTGTAGGTAGGGAGGATATTGAGATTGTCTTATGTTCTACTGGGTTTGTAGTCCTCAATTTTTTATTGATACATTCTCTCTCTGAAGACATTAATAGATCATGAGTTGTTGACATCACAGATCTTGGCGAGATAGTTTCAGTCTTAGCATGTCAGATTAATCTATCTAATTTATTTTGGTGAACTGAAGAGGTTAGGGGATTATGCTCTACTTCCTTTTTGGATAGTACCTGAAAGCCAGATCCTTTAATCTGATCTAGTCCCCCTATGGTATCTTTGGTGAGTCACCTTTAGAGAGGGTTAACTGTAGTGGACACTCCTTTAATTGGGTCAACCACATGGATAGAACCTCAAGCGATAATAACCATTTTCACCATGGTAGCAACAGCCGCTATATAAATGTCTCTATGGAGGAAATCTTCACAAGTGTGGTCTCTTGTTGGGCTATCAGATCTCCCTAGTAGCTCTTGATTGATTAAATTCTCAAATTGTGTCAAAACCCTGGTGCACCAGGATTAGATTTCACCCTCTTGAGGTTGTAAAAGTTGTAGAGTCAAACCATTACTACAAACCCTAGTGAGGCCAAAATTTTCATTTTCTAGGAATGTGTACAATCATTGGGAAACTTTTTGAACATTCACAAATAGCTCTCCTAGGGTAAGATCAATAAATCACTTGGTTTCTCATGCGCAAGGTTGCCTTTTCCCTTGCTCATTGTTTTCAGACGTGCTTGAAATCACTTGCTTGCTATTCTGCGTGCTTGTTATCTACTTGGTTATTGCAAATGAACAAATCTAGACTATTACACAAATCTACAAAACCTAAACAAAAGAAATCTTGCAAACAAATTGATCCAAAAATTTAAACAAAAATCAAAATCGAAAGCAAAAAGTCCTTTCTGGAGTCAAAATTCATACGAGTTTTTCCCAAGTGTCATTTCAGAACCCCTATATTGTCATACGGGAAGCATCCTATTGTCATATGAGTATTATCAGCAAAATCAAATGAAAATCAACCTTAGCATCAACAGTCATATGAATCTTGCAAAGTGTCATGCTAGAGCCTACCCAATGTCGTATGAGTTTGTATGAGAAATTTTGAAAAATTATCCAGAACTTGCTAAAATTGTCAGGAAATCAGTTTTTACAGCCTACTTCCAGATTCTATCAAAATATTCTATGAATAAATCCAAAATTCTATGAATAATTGATTAAATTCTTATTTAATTAATTAAAACAAGTTGTCAACTTTTAATAATATTGTTTTTGAATAAAAGTTTGAAAAATGATTGATTAACCCATAAATCAATTATTTTATTTTTAAAATCAGTTAAGTTGGAAATAAATCACTTTATTATTAAATTAATTCATAAATAAATTATGCACATTCAAGAAAAGCAGACAACTATCAATTATCAATTAAAGCTAAACTCTATTTTGAGTTAAACTCTGCTTTTGCATGTTTTTGTGAGTTAAATATCCTTTATTTAAAAATAACTCAAAAATCAACCTGAGTTATTTTAGTGATTTATGGCTTTCTTTCATGCACCTCCAAAGCCCTAGATTTCTATAAATTGAGGCCTCAGCTCTTCATATCAATATCTTATATTTTTGCATCCTCACACTGTTGAATTGGAGACTGAAGAATCATCTTTGTGAATCCAAGCTATTAGATCATTCTTATTTTTGAGTATTGCATATCATTTAGAATTCATCTTAGATCAATCCATTGCATATCAATTTCATCTTAGATTCTAGATTCATATCAGTTTTGATCATATCATTGCATAGAAAAAAATTTTAAAAATAGATTAATTGCATTCATATTTCATATCAGTTTTGCATTCAAATCCTTCATTTAGGTGTTGTCAAGGTCATTGATCTTGATACAATCTGAGAACATCATACTCACACCTATTAGAAGGCAATAAATCACCTGGTTAGTTTAGCTTTCAATTACTTGCATGATTTTGATTTCAACTAACCTCTAATGTTTTACTGAAGTGTTGTGTCTACAGAATAGGTACAAAATTCACACACACAAGCATCTACATCAAAAATGGAAGAAATTGAAAAAGGAATCAAGATCAAAGAAAATAGTATGGGAGAATACACTATGGAGCCAGTCTTATCCTTAACATCTCTCCCTATATCACTAAAGTCTTATGGACAATCCTTAAAACAGCCAAAGTTAGAATCTTAGGAACCTCTTACAAATTACAAAGGAAACTTTATTGCAAAGCAAGTGCCCAAACAAGAATATGAAGAGGATGAAGTTGTGCTTGCATGGCTCTACAAGGATGAACCTCAAGTCCAAACTATTCAAGTATGTGACTCTAAGACACCAAAAGTCCCTTCAAAAGCATATGGCCCAGGAGATAAATTAATTGCTAACATGGGATATCCAGGTAAAGGACCTCTAGGAGTGAGAGGAGAAAGCCTCATGGTGCCTATCTCACATACTGGTCATTCAAACAAAGATAACACAGGCCAAGGCTACAAAAGGAAACCCTTCTATCTCAAGGGTAACACCTCTCATGTCCTAGAACAAATAGAGCCAAAGGTTCAAAATAAAGAAGAGGTAGACATCCAACAATTAGATAGTGATGAATCAAATGAATCTGAACTCATTCATTATGCACGTCTTTCTCAAGACATCATCGATCTTCTCAAAGTAGAAGATGATCCAATCAAAAGAGTAAACATTGTAGACACAAAAGAACCTATAGCTACACAAAGACCAATCACCACACAAGAACTGACTGATCTTAAATCCAATCAAGAAGAACAAACTAGTGATTCTGAAATAGATTCTCATGAGTATGAATTTAGATTAGAATCTAAAGGAAACCTAGCTTGGGGAATTCATCCAGATTTCAACCATGTGCTCAGATTTCCTAGAAGCCCAGAATCTAAAAATGAGTCTAATGACTATGAGTGGGGAGTCATTCCTGAAGAAGATGAACTCATTACAAAAAAATGAGTGCATGTCATTCACCAATATGCACCCACACCCAACATGGGTCTAGAGTGAAATAATGAACCTAACGAGTCTGATCCACCTATTCTCAAAGTGGAATCCAATGATGTCGCTAAAACTTTTAATGAACTAACCATCTCAAGTTGTAATATCACCTTAGATTTCATGATTCAAGTCATTGCTAATGATACTAATACCATGTGCATTAACATGGTTAGCTAATCTATTCCTGAACTTACTATCTGATATCTAGATCTAATAGACCAAAATTCCCAAAATTTGAGCCAAAGCATTTATACTTTCCAATCAGACTATACCCTAGCATGATATCTTAATGCCATTGAACCCATGACAACTTCCATCAGCAAACCAAGCGTTAGCATCATGGATTCAGATGACAAGTATCTCAGTCAAAAGAACAAAAGTAAAAATAAAAAGAGTTTTGACGGTGAAAATTCAGAACCAAAAATAGTAAAAACAAAAGACGTATCCAAGGGTGAAAATCCCTCTGAGGTGCCCAAGGATGAGATATTTGATGTCCTACCAAGTCATTTATAGGACAAATCTCTAATGCTAGTTGAGCCCACTCAATCTATCAATTTGGGAACAACAAAAGAGCCACAACTAATCCATGTAGCATAGTCCCTATCACCAGAGGAGAAATAGAAATTTACAACATTCTTGACAAAGAAAAAGATCAACTTTCCATGGAAATACTCAAATATGCTAGGCTTGGATCCTAATCTCATAATGCACCATCTCTCCATTGCTCCAAGCATAAAACCTACCAAGAAAAAGTTGAGAAAAATGCATCCTCATGTTGTACTCTTGGTCAAAGCTAAGCTAGATAAGCTATTAAAAGATGGATTCATCTATGTCATTGACTATGTTGAGTGGATCTCTAACATTGTACCTATTTCAAAGCCAGACAAATCAATCAAAGTATGCACAGGCTTTAGAGATGTGAATAGAGCATGCATAAAGGATGATTTTCCACTACCTAATATTGCATGATAGTGGACATGACCATGGGTTTCAAGATGTATTCCTTAATGGATGGTTTCTCAGGTTAAAATCAAATCAAAATCACTCTAGAGGATCAAGAAAAAACTGCATTCACATGTGCATGGGGAACTTTCTATTGGAACGTCATGCCATTCATGCTCAAGAATGATGGTCCTACATATCAAAGAGTAATAAAATCAATCTTTCATGATATGATGCATAGAACCATGGAGGACTATGTTGATGACACATTGGCTAAATCTATGACCAGAACAAAATACCTAAGTGACTTGAGAAAGATACGAGATCAAATGGAAAAATTTAGTCTCAGACTCAATCCTAAGAAATGTGCCTTTTGGTGTAACTTCTGGAAAACTCTTAGGGTATATTGTATCAAAGAAGGGAATTGAAGTTGATCTTGCTAAGGTTAAAGCCATAATGGAGATGCAACCTCTGAAAACCATCAGTCAAATGAGAACTCTACAAGGGAGAGTCCAATCTATCACATGCTTCATATCTCAACTAGCTGATATATCACAACCTTTTACAAAGACATTACACAAAGGTGTGACATTTGCATGGAGAGAAGAATGTGAGAGGAATTTCTACCATATCAAGTAGTACTTATCAAATCCTCAAATCTTGATGCCTCTTATTCAAGGTAGGCCATTGATCATGTATGTCTCTACTACTGACACATCACTAGGGGCATTGCTAGCTCAACACGATGATGATAAGAAAGAAAGAGCAATTTACTATATCAGCCAAACACTGGTGGCCTATGAGAAAAACTATTCAATGATCGAAAAATCTTTTCTTGTTGTGATCTTTGCATCACAAAAATTGAGATATTATATGCTAGCACATACCACGCACTTGGTAGCCAAGATTGATCCACTAATATACTTACTAAGCAAAGCTACTCTAACAGGTCACCTAGCTAAATGGGTAATGCTCTTAAGTGAATTCGACATTGAGTATGTTGAAAGAAAAGCTATCAAGGGTCAAGTCATTGCTGACCAATTTGCTAATGCACCTATGTATGATGATACACCAATGAAAATGGAGTTCCCAGACACATCCATCATGAATCTTTCTTCTAGAGAATGGTAATTGTTCTTCGACGGCTCCTACACATAGAATGGATCTGGAGTAGGCATCTTGTTCATTAAACCTTGGGGATATTCTATACCTAAAGCATTCAGGCTAAAGTTCCCTTGTACCAACAACATTGCTGAATATGAAGCCCTTCTTAACTGCATGAAGTTAGCAATTGAGTGGCGGATAACAGAGTTTCATATTCATGGAGACTCACAACTAGTAATTCATCAAGTTGATGATGTTTATCAAACCAAAGATGAAAATCTAGTTCCCTATAAGAGAATGGTAGATGATCTAAATAAATATTTCATATCTATCACTTTTGAACAAATACCTAGATTGGAGAATAAAGCTATTGACGCAATGGAAATATTATCATCTCTACTGCAACAGCTAGAACATGAGCTTCATTATGAGTTCCTAGTGGAAGCACTGTCATTCCCTGCATATGATTTCCCAAACACCAAGATGATTTGCAACATTTTCGGTCATGACACTTCCCAATACAAAAACCTTTTTTCCTATCTCCAAGACCAAATCATCCCTAAGTCCTTCAACCGATATGAAAAATGAAACCTAATCCGAAATGCATCTCGGTATGCTATCATTGGCAATGATCTATACAAATGAAGTCTAGATGGTACTCTTCTTAGATGTTTAGAACAAAATGAGTCTCAATGTGCATTAGAGGAAGTCCATGATAGAATATGTGGATCATGCTCAAATGGTTTAACACTAGCTCAAAAGCTTATTAGGGCTGGGTACTATTGGCCTGAAATGGAAAAAGAGGCTATCAAGTATGCAAAGAACTATCAAAAATGTCAAGTCCATGGAAACTTGATACATGCACTAAGGAGAGATCTCATTCCCTCTACTACACAATGGTCTTTTCAACAATGGGCATTCGATCTCATTGGATCCATTCATCCACACTCTTCAAATGGGCATACCCATATAATCACAGCTACAGATTACTTTACAAAATGGGTAGAAGTAGTCCCTCTGACTCAAGTAACCAGCAAACAAACATCAATGTTCATTCTGAACTACATCATATGCCGATACAGAATCCCACACTCCATTGTCACAGATAATGGAGGACAATTCAAAAATAAAGATCTAGATGATCTCTACACTAAATTCAAGATAACCCAACATTGGTCATCTATCTACTATCCTCAAGGGAATGGACAAGCTATGAATGAACCCATATGAGCCCATATGATGATAGTAGAAGAGTGTACAAAGGAATGAACCCATATGAGCTGTCAGATAATCAAACCAATATGTCTATCAACAAAAAGAGAAAAAATATGAGCATAAGATAGATCAGTTGTCGGCCTGATCCTATCCATCTAGCAGAGGAGGTGGTGGTGCATCTGGCACTACCTTTGCTCTGGGTGCCCTAGCTCCCTCTGATGCTATCATATACTATGAGTACATAGGGACTCTCTATGTAGTAAGAATAGCAACATAGTATGCAAAAACATAACAGGCAGCTTGTGAGGTCTGATGTGTGACCTCAGTCTGTAATCTATGAACCTCCTCACGAAGCTCACCATGTTGTCTGTCTACCTCAAGAAATCTCTCCTCCCAATGAGCACTCTGTGCCTTTAGGTCCCTGACCTATAATCTTAGATGTTTGATAACCTCCTATGGAGTTTGTGGTACACTCAGATCTACCTCTACTATCGGCATATATGTATCCCCAGTTGGCTACTCACTAGTCTCTGCTCTTTGTTCCTTACGGTGTCTCGCCTCAGCACCTAAGTCAAAATTAGTGTCGCCTTGTAATGGATCAGGACCAACACCACCTACGACCTGTTCAGCTGCTAGTACCTCCTTGGTAGTAACAACACTACCTAATGTACCACCCTATCCCCTAGACCATCTCTTTAAAATTATAGGCCTACCTACTATAGAACTAATGGGTCTCAGGGGCCTCATCTACCCTACTGGTCTCTGAGGAGGAGCCATCACTCTAGGCCTCAGAGGTGTGGGCTATAAAATTGAAACCAGTGCGGGTCTCGGACCCTCTCTCATAGGAGCCCCTGTGACATCCATAGCCTCCTCCATGGAGGGTATCAGCTCTATAGGATCAGAAAACCTATGGATCAGGTGCTCTGCAAGCCATGTAATATATCCATCTGTAACACCAGCATCAACCACCTATGATCAGTAGTCCCAGTCCCTACCAATAATACCATTGTACTCCTGAGAACATAAGGCATATGAGAGCCTCGTAGTCCATCCAAGTCTGATCTCACAGACTATCTGAGCATAAGTGACATAATCCTATGGTGCATCTTGCACTAGTCTATACTAATGCCATACTATGGTAATAATGAATCACTCTAGTGTAGAAGGTGATCGACCAATTAGCACATGACTCTAACAAAAGTAACTGAACTACTCTTGTGCTGTAGGCCAAGGCTCAAATTTCTAAATAAGGCCTCCATCGTAAAATGGTCATATCATCGAGGCACCACCTCTAGTACTCTACATGACCCATGAAAACCTATGTGACATACCCAAAGTAAACATATATAACCAGCTCCTACAGCTGTCACTGACTAGTACACACTGGTCTCAATATTGGGATGTGCTCCCACGCCCAGTTTTGTAAAACTAAAGCACTAGAAGCAAAAGATTTGCTCTCCTAATACACTATCTCATGCATCTTGGAGAACATATGTGCTAATAGGCACTGACCCCAAGCTAACTCAGAAGGAGTCACCATCAATCATGCCACCATCAGGGCCCAGCCCATCAATAAACCATTCTACTGATGATCGAACATAATGATGCCTCCTATCATCCCAACAATAATGCACTCTAGTCTATGGGTCTACCCATAGCATTCTACCAAAGTCTCCCAAGAAATGGATCTAGTCAACTATGTATCATCTCCAAAAAGACATCTGAAAGCAAGTAAACCTGAGCTCCCCAAACTCATATACTCTAGATGAGGATCGTGGAAGGGAATGTGCAGTATACAATACACATCCTCTAGGGTCACAGTAATCTCTCCAATAGGTAAATGGAAAGTCTGAGTCTCTAAATGAAATCTCTCTATCAATGCAGTCAACAATCTATGGTTAACCCTAATCTCAGGTAACCGAATCAAAAACTCAAAGCCGTAGGAAACAACATGTACTCTCATCGGGTCCAACAGTGAAACAGAGTCTCTGAGTAGAAGGATGAGAAATATGAACATGAATGTCAAGATAGATGACTTACATAGCATAGAAAAAGGGTACCCTATCAATAATCTGGTTGAAAAATAGGCTACAAGTACAAAAATTGAATAGTTCACTACTTCAAAAGGTAGATTAAAGACTCGGTAATCAGGCTAAAAGATCATAAAGTTCAGAAAAGTCACCTAGAAATGAGTTTTGGCCTCACTATTTTCCAAACGACAAAGCAGACTGGCACCAAAAATCATACGAGTTTCAGCCAGTTACCATATGACAAAGCATGATGATACAACATTGTATACCTCCTCGTACGAGTTATGAAGGACCCAATAAAATATTGTACGACACTTGGGTCCCTCTCATACGAGTCTTGGGGGGTAATGAAATGACAACCTAACTACAATTGAAAAGTCATACAAGTTTTCGTGCATGCAAAATTCAAAAATTTCAAATGTATGAAAAACATGCTAAAAATGCTTAAAACATGAAAAAAATTGACTTTGCAGAGCGGTACAAGGATGAATCTCAAGCCCAAACTATTCAAGTATGTGACTCTAAGACACTAAAAGTCCCTTCAAGAGCATATGGCCCAAGGGATAAATTAATTACTAAGATGGGATATCCAGGTAAAGGACCTCTAGGAGTGAGAGGAAAAGGCCTCATGGCACCTATCTCACATATTGGTCATTCAAATAGAGACAACACAGGCCTAGGATACAAAAGGAAACCCTTCTATCTTAAGGGTAACACCTCTCATGTCCTAGAACAAATAGAGCCAAAGGTTCAAAACAATGAAGAAGTAGAAATCCAACAATTAGATAGTGATGAATTAGACAAATCTAAACTCATTCCTTATGCACATCTTTCTCAGGACATCATCGATGTTCTCAAAACTGAAGAGGATCCAATCAAAAGAGTAAATGTTGTAGACACACAAGAACCTACAGCTACACAAAGACCAATCACCACACAAGAACTGACTGATCTTGAATCCAATCAAGAAGAAAAAACTAGTGATTCTAAAATAGGCTCTCATGAGTATGAATTCAAATCAAAATCTGAAGGAAACCCAGCTTAGGGAATTCATCCAGACTCACCCATGTGCTCAGATTTCCTAGAAGCCCGGAATCTAAAAATGAGTATAATGACTATGGGTGGGGAGTCATTCTGGAAGAAGATGAACTCATTATAGAAAAATGGGTGGATGTCATTCACCAATATGCACCCACACCCAATGTGAGTCTAGAGAAAAATAATGAACCTAACGAGTCTGATCCACCTAGTCCTAAAGTGGAGTCTGACAATGTCACTAAAACTTTTAATGAACTGACCATCTTGGGTCATAGTATCACCTTGGATTTCATGAGTCAAATCATTACTAATGATACTAATACCATGTGCATTAACATGGTTAGCCAATCTATTCCTGAACTTACTATCCGATATCCAAATCTAATAGACCAAAATTCCCAAAATCCAAGCCAAGGCATTTATACTTTCCAATTAGACTATGCCCTAGCATTCTATCTTAATGTCATTAAACCCATGACAAATTCCATTAGTGAACCAAGCATTAGCATGATGGAGTTGGACATCAAGTATCTCAGTCAAAAGAACAAAAGTAAAAAGAAAAAGAGTTATGAGGGTGAAAACCACTTTGTGGCAGTCTTAGAACCAAAAATAGTAAAAGCAAAAGATGTATCTAAAGGTGAAAACCTCTATGAGGTGCCCAAGGATGAGATATTTGATGTCCTTCTAAGTCATTTACAGGATAGATATCCAGTGCTACTTGAGCCCACTCAATCTATCAATTTGGGTATAGCAGAAGAGCCACAGGTAATCCATGTAGCACAATCCCTATCATAGGAGGAGAAGCACAAATTAAAAACCTTCTTAACAGAGAAAAAGATCAACTTTGCATGTAAAGACTTAGGTATGCCAGGCTTGGATCCTAATCTCATAATGCACCATCTTTCTATCACTCCAGGCATAAAATTGGTTAAGCAAAAATTGAGAAAAATGCATCCTCATGTTGTACTCTTGGTCAAAGCTGAACTAGAGAAGCTACTAAAAGCTAGATTCATCACCATCATTGACTATGCTGAGTGGATCTCTAACATTGTACCTATTTCAAAGCCCGATAAATCAATCAAAGTCTACACTGAATTTAGAGATGTGAAAAGAGCATGCCCAAAGGATGATTTTCCACTACCTAATATTGATATGATAGTGGACATGACTGTGGGTTTTGAGATGTATTCCTTAATGGACATATTCTCAAGCTATAATCAAATCAAAATCACTCTAGAGGATAAAGAGAAAATTTCATTCACATGTGCATGGGGTACCTTCTGTTGGAACATCATGCCATTCGAGCTCAAGAATGTCACTGCTACATATCAAAGAGAAATGGCATCAATCTTTCATGATATGATGCATTGAACCATGGAGGACTATGTTGATGACACATTGGCTAAATCTATGATTAGAACAAAACATCTAAATGACTTGAGAAAGATACTAGATCGAATGGAAAAATTCAGTCTCAGACTCAATCCTAAGAAATGTGCTTTTGGCGTAACTTCTGGAAAACTCAGGATATATTGTATCAAAGAAGGGAATTGAAGTCGATCCTACTAAGGTTAAGGCCATAATGGAGATGCAACCTCCAAAAACTATCAGTCAAATGAGAACTCTACAAGGAAGAGTCCAATCAATCTGGCATTTCATATCTCAACTAGCTGATATATCACAATCCTTTCCAAAGACATTACATAAAGGTGTGACATTTGCATGGAGCGATGAATGTGAGAGGAATTTCAACCATATCAAGTAGTACTTATCAAATCTACCAATCTTGATGCCTCCCATTCAAGGAAGGCCACTGATCATATATGTCTCCCCTACTGATACATCACTGGGGGCATTTCTAGCTCAACATGATGATGATAAGAAAGAAAGAGCAATCTATTATATCTATCAGACACTAGTGGCCTATGAGAAAAAATATTCAATGATTGAAAAAGCTTGTCTTGTTGTGATCTTTACATCACAAAAACTAAGACATTATATGCTTTCTCATACAACACACTTGATAGCCAAGATTGATCCACCAAAATACCTACTAAGCAAAGCTGCCCTAACAGGTCACCTAGCTAAATGGGTCATTCTCTTAAGTTAATTCGACATTGAGTATGTTGAAAGAAAATCTATCAAGGGTCAAGTCATTACTAACCAATTGGCTGATGCACCTATGTATGATGAAACACCAATGCAAATGGAGTTCCCAGACACATCCATCATGAATCTTTCTTCTAGAGAATGGCAATTGTTCTTCGACAGCTCCTACACACAGAATGGATCTGGAGTAGGCATCTTGTTCATCACACCTCAAGGATATTCTATACCAAAAGTATTCAGGCTAAATTTCCCTTGTACAAACAACATTGCTAAATACAAAGCCCTTCTTAACAGCATGAAGTTAGCAATTGAGTGGTGGATAACAAAGTTACATATTCACGGAGACTCACAACTAGTAATTCATCAAGTCAATGATGTTTATCAAACCAAAGATGAAAAGCTAGTTCCTTACAAGAGAATGGTAGATGATCTAAAGAAATATCTCATATCTATCACTTTTGAACAAATACCTAGATTGGAGATTAAGGTTGTTGATGAAATGGCAATGCTATCATCTCTACTATAGCAGCCCGAACATGAGCTTCATTATGAGTTCCTGGTGGAAGTATTGTCATTACCATACTATGATTGCCCAGACACCCAGATGATTTTTACCATCATAGGTCATGACTCTTCTTGATACAAAAACCTATTTTCCTATCTCCAAGACCAAATCATCCCTGAGTCCTTCAACCGATATGAAAAATGAAACCTAATTTGAAATGCATCTTGATATGCTATTATTGGCAATGATCTATACAAATGAAGTCTAGATGGTACTCTTCTTAGGTGTTTAGAAAAAAATGAGTCTCAACGCGCATTAGAAGAAGTCCACAATGGAATATGTGGATCACACTCAAATGGTTTAACACTAGCTCGAAAGCTTATTAGGGTGGGGTACTATTGGCCTGAAATAGAAAAGAGCCTATCAAGTATGCAAAGAACTGTCAAAAGTGTCAAGTCCATGGAAATTTGATACATGCACTAGGGAGAGATCTCATTCGCTCTACTACACAATGGCCTTTTCAACAATGGGTGTTTGATCTCATTGGAGCCATTCATCCACACTCATCTAATGGGCATACCCATATAATGATAGCTATAGATTACTTTACAAAATGGGTAGAAGCAGCCCCTCTGAATCAAGCAACTGGAAATCAAATATCAATGTTCATTTTGAACTACATCATATGCTGATATAGAATCCCACACTCTATAGTCACAGATAATGGAGGACATATCAAAAACAAAGATCTAGATGACTTATGTGCTAAATTCAAAATAACACAACATTGGTCATCTATCTATTATCCTCAAGGGAATGGACAAGTTGAGGCTTCAAACAAAAATCTCTTGAAAATCTTACTTTGAACAATTAATAAAATAGGAAGAGACTGGCATCTCATGATCAATCCAGCTCTCTAGGCCTCTAGAACAAGTATCAGAACACCCACTAGGGCCACACCATTCACTTTGGTCTATGGGTCTAAACCAGTACTACCTATTGAGGTTGAAATCCCATCACTGAGAATCAGAATGCATGGACTTGTAACTGACGATGACTACAGAGTGTCTAGGTTGCAAGAATTTGAACTACTAGATGAGCACAGGCAAGCAGCATATGATCATCTTAGAGTATATTAGAAGAGAATTTCTAGAGGTTACAGCAAGAAAGTCTGACATAGAGAATTTCAGGTTAGCAATCTAGTCTTGAGAGAGAATCCTAAAAATCAATCACATAGAGAGCACAAGGGGAAGTTTGGACCCAACTGGTTGGGTCCCTTTGTAATCACTGCTACTTTTAGCTCTAGATCCTACCAACTCTCAATGACTGATGGAGAATAGCTCTATGAACAAATCAATGTCCTCCATCTGAAGAAATTCTATGCCTAAGGCATTCAGCTTGTGAAAATGTCCTAAAATAATAATAATAATAAAAAATTGGAAAAGATAAAAATACAAAAAAATAAGAAAAAGAAAAAATGCCTCGGTGTAAACCTGGAAAGAGGCGCCTTGGTAGAAAAAATAGAATCTCTACCAAGATGGTGAAAACCTGGCAAACGGATGCCACTTGTTCCAAATGCTCCATTTATCAGCACAATCTTGGTCTTTCCCAACTTTTTGTCTTGCTTTAGTTTGTACATATTTCCTAGTTTGTTTCTACATTCCTATTTTCAATAAGTTGGTCTGTACACCATTGGCAAAAGTAACTGTATCGTATCAATGTTTTAAACTTTGGGGAAATCAATGTCATATCCTATGGTCAGTCTATCTATCTCCTCTCTAGAAAGGATTTTTCAGCTACAACAAATGCAATTCAACATCAAACAAAAACAATCTTTCCTTCACATGCTTTTATCTCCTTGTATGCTTACTGATTCGCATTGAGATTTTTGCATATTGTATTCTCTTGATCTCCTCGATGATGTCATTTATAGGATTTAGAGAGTGATGACTGGGAGCATAATCTTTTCTTTATTTTTTGCTTTGAGTGAAAATATAATAACCTTGGAAATTCTGGATTGAAATGGTGTTTGTTTGTAAGAGCCTCTATCTCGAATTGGATGGCCATGAGTACCTTGACCATTGATACCTAGGAAATTCAAGGAAGTTTGATCTAGTTACATCTTTTTGAATGATTTCTCTATCCTACTGTGAACGATTATTATCCAAGGATGTGAACAATAAAGGGTCACTACAGGTAATTCACATTGGAGACAAGAATGAATTCTACAACTATTTGATGTGTTTGTAATGCAAAGTGTATTCTGGTCATCACAACATCTATGTTTTGATGCTTATACAAATTGTTATATCAAAATGGACATGATATTCAAGTCATCTTGGTGTTTGTGCCTTGGTGCTTATATCTAATTCGACATTTTGAAAACAAAATCAATATTCATATGTCCATGGTTGTCTAACTAGTGGGTGTTGTATTGATTCGTGCGCATACAAATCAATATTCATATGTCTATACTTTCATAACTAGTGGACATTGTATTGATTTATCTGGTTACCAAAAAATTTAATGATGAAAATGACCGACACATGATCAATGACTAGGTCCTAGGTCTTAGGTTTACATTTCATTTTGCACTCTGCATTTCATTTTGCACTTTTTCACTTTGCATTGATCTCACAATAGTCTCAATCAGCTTAACACTTGAAAGATTCTTCAAATCAGAGCTTAAAATGAAGACTAAGCATTGTATGAAGGTCCCTCCAGTGAAACAACAAGTAGAATCCATTTTCGGGAACAAAATCAAAATCTGAGATCGTTTATATTGTTCACTGCTTACATATTCGACCTTCAATCTTCATAGAAATTTAGAATTCAACTTAACTAATTATCATACATCAAACTATCAAAATTTTAGCTTGGTCAACCATGGTCAACTCATGGTCAAACCTAGTCAAACTTGGTCTCGAAGACCTCTAAACGATGCAGAATGCATTCTCAAACATGTATAACCACTTCTCAAATCAATTAACATGCTTCTACACCTTTCAACGCTGACTTTTCTTGTCAGATTTCAATTTTAATCCCAAAGGGGGCATGGTATTGCACATCAGTCTAAATCTGTCATCAAATCTTTTCTCATTAATCAAGACAACAACCTCGTCTAGTTATTGATTCATCAAAAGACATCATTTCTTGGGGCGCATTGCTTGGGGCATATAATATTCATCGAGATCCATATCAATCTGGTATCCTAATCAATCTTGTAAACTGTATCATATTTTCATAACCATCAGGTCATTAGTGTTATTTCCTTAGTTCTTCGTAACTCAAAGGTTTAGATGTGATACCATCATGATTCCTTTCGACAATTAGGTCTGGAATCGATCACTCACTTCTTCGTAATCATAAGGTTCAAAATTAGGCATTTTGATACTTTTTCATAATCATTGGTTCATCGTTGCTATAGATGACATCATCATGATTCTTGGTCAACTAGGACCTAACTCAGCTTTTTCCAAACTTTAAATCAATTTCTGTCTCGGAATCAGTTAATATTTCAAATCAGTTTCAACATCAAAAATAGACTATTCTTTGAACCACTACGCTTCACAAAATGATTTAAAGAGGGGCAAAATGTAATACCCCAAAAATGGGCTATATGTTCATTAACTTTCTACATCGACAATTCGATCGAAATTGACATCAAAGTCCTAACCTAAGGCACATCAAACATCAGTTTATCAAATCTAACTGATTATCCAAAATTTGCATCGGGGAATATTCCTTGAATATTCCTAATTTATCATAATTATCTTTAATTAAATATTATTTGGCGATAAATCCAATTTATCCTAAAGTTTGATTAATTCAATATTCTCTATATTTAATTAATTAGATTTAATTTTTCCACTTAATCATTCAATTGAATTTAATTACATTTATTCCTAAAGTGTATTATTTAATTTTGACAATAAATCAAAATCATTCGAATAATTGATTAAATTCTCATTTAATTAATAAAATCCAATTGTCAATATTTAATGGTATAGTTTTCAAATAAAGTTTGATTTAATAATTGATTAACCCACAAATCAGTTAACTTGAGGATAAATCACTTTATTTATTTATTAATTCATAATTATCCATGTGCAAATTTAAAGAACCAGTTAAACTCCAAATCAGAAAATCAATTCAAATTGTTATCTTTTTAAAACTCAACATCCATGTTGGGTTCAAAATTGATCTAAACTTCTGATTTAAGTCAAACAGTTGTTCTTACATGACTTTGCATGATTTTGTGAGTTGATCTATTTCTAATTTCTTGTTAACTCAGAAATCAACCTGAGTTCATCAAGAGTGATTTATGGTTTCTCTCGATGCATCCCAAAGCCCTAGATTTCTATATAATCAAGGCTTAGCTCTTTATAATGAATCCCCTACGCATTCAATCTTTGAAATTATCGAACATGCACGATTACTCTAGCGAATTTGCAATCAAAGAATCAATCTTAGTGAATCAAGGCTGTTGTGAGATCTTTCATTTTGGTTTTGGCTTGTACATTCATTTAGCATATCTTTTGTTAGATCAATTTGCATATCAAATTTTATTTTATATTGCATAGAAAATACCAAAAAAATCTAGATCAATTGCATTCATTTCATATCCATATTTTGCATTCAAATCTTTCCTTTAGGTGTTGCATTGTCACTGATCTCAATCCGATCTGAGAATACATACTCACACCTACTAGAAGGTGGTAAATCACCTGGTTAGCTTAGCTTTTCAAATTATTTGTATATTTTGATTTTGCTAACCTCTAATGTTTTACTGAAGTGTTGTGTCCACTGCTAGGTATAAAATTCACACACACACTAGCAATATAGTTTATTTTTTTGTTAAAGTTTAACTTTATATTCACTGGGTTTTTTTATTTACCAGTAAATATAAATTTGCAGACTTACCATTTCTAAAGTGTAAAAAAAATTTTCATATAATAAAATTTGTTGAAGGGTCTGCTGAACCCTATATTTCACGGTATTTTATTTATAGTTTTTTTTTTTAAGTTTTTTTTTTAAATAATATTGTAATATAATTTATTTTTGACAGCTAAAAGATGTAAGTTAATAGTTTATATAAATATGTATATTCACTTTGTATATATATTCATGAACACTATTAATCTCATAATAATAAATATGTTTATTAAATCTTTTTTTTACACTAACAGATTTAGGAAGTTATAACAAATTAATACTATGCATGACTATTGACTCTTCGATTAACATGGTAAGAATAATTGATGAATTTAAATAACATATTCTTTTTACTTTGATATTCTGTCACAACTAATAAGTAGCAAATTTTTGCATATTTCTAATTTTACTGTGACAACTAATAAATAGCATATTTTTGCATATTTCTAATTTTACTATCACAACTCATAAGTAGCAGAGTTTTTGCATATTTCTAATTTTATTGTCACAACTAATAAGTAGCAGATTTTTGCATATTTCAAATTTTAAATTAGCAAGTTTCATGGACAGTAAAAAACAATTAATTAAAAGAAACAAAAGGAGCACAACTACTTGCAACATATTTTCTTTCAATGATAGAAATATACTATTTATATAAATGTGAGAATTAACAGGAATAGGTGAACATATTTAAATGTAATTTTCTTTCCATTTCCTAAACAAAAGTATTGCAAGAATTTTAATTAATATGATTACCAGGTAATAATCTAAGACAGAATAAGGAGCTAATAGATAGATTTACATATAAAATTCATTTAACCATTTCCATGATAAAGATTATTACTTTAGGAAGGTATAAAATCAGAAGTTTACACACCTTTATGAATACAAAATATTAATTT
This sequence comes from Chamaecyparis obtusa, assembly GCA_027943335.1. NCBI lineage: Eukaryota > Viridiplantae > Streptophyta > Pinopsida > Cupressales > Cupressaceae > Chamaecyparis > Chamaecyparis obtusa. Next base: position 69,087 of record BSBK01010620.1, on the reverse strand, counting down.
TGGAATAACCTCTCAAAATGAAATCCTTAGGAATAATTACATACTACAAATTCTTTTTTTGATGTAGATAATCCTCAAATCTTTCTTATACATTTTAACCAAATTTCTAAAATTAAATACAATTAAACTCATTTCTTAGAATTTGAAATTGAACAATAATTAATCCTAAATTATAAGATTTCATCCCATCCAAATGAAATTTTACAAGTAAATAACTAGCAACACATACAATTTATTTTTCTTCCTCCCAGCTCAAAAATTTCCACAATGCAAATCATCTTGAACTCATTCAAATTCAGCCTCTAAGCAAACCTGCAAGCTAAACAATTTACACATGACCATGGAGGCTCACCTCCCAGCATAGGCCATTTCATGGCCACCCCCGAGCTAGGGGAAACAAGAATGGATGGGTAACAATCAAGTAGCACTCACATAAAACATACATTCACAAATTGGTACAATAACATGCACAATTCTACTCCCTTCCCAAGCTTACACATATGATCAAAATTGGATCCATAATTAGGTGAAGGTGGAAACTTCTCATATGGAGACACCTTACTTATATCAAAATAAGAACTTCAAGTATTACTTACTTGCCTTCACAAGGCTCCTTCCAACACACAACTCAACACCAAGAGCATCAAAACATCCCTTATGGGCCCCAAACAAAATATAAGTAGACCCTCAAGGATGTCCATACATTCAAACTCTCATACATATAGAATTCTCAACTAAGCCCTTCACCTTAAGACAATTCTAAAATCCTCCCAAGGATGAGGAGTATCTTTCACACCCATAAACATATAGCAAAACAAGATGGTAAAACAAGAACAAAGTCATAAAATCACATTAAGACTACTCAATACAAGATTCACACACAAGATGCAACAATTACATGGTTCACACAAGTTTCATCATCTCAACACAACTACAAAAACATATACATGATAGAACCACTAACCTTTCTCCTAAGCAATGGTAAATTGGTGGTTTGTAGAAGACATTTCCCTTGCTTCCTAGCTTTCTTCCTTTCTCTCAAGCACTTAACAAAACTCACAAGTCCTTTTTACACTCACTCCACAAACTAGCATAGACAAGAAGAAGAAAAAATGTCCAAATTACTAAGCCTCTATCTCCTAAAGACTCACAAAACATTCCTCTCTCATTCCCTCTTCCCAAAGAAAATTAGGTTTCTAGATTCTAGTAAACATGACACTTGCCCTTGCTATGGAAATGAGATGCAATTCAACAGATAGGAAGGTGAGGCAACCTAGAGAACATTTCCATTTTCTTTATTACCAAAGATGGCCCATTTAGAGAGACAAAATTGAGGCCTAGGGAAGCGGAAATGGTAGAAATAGGCCCCCTTGTGTGTGAAAATTGTACCTGATCTGTAGACACAACACTTCAGTAAAACATTAGAGGTTAGCAAAAATTAAAATCGTGCAAAATTGAAATCTAATTTAACCAAGCGATTTACTACCTTCTAGTAGGTGCGAGATTGATGTTCTCAGATTGTTATTGAGATCAGTGACCTAGACGACACCTAAATGAAGGATTTGAATGCAATTGATCTAGATATGAATTGAATGCAATTAATCTATTTTTTTTTAGATTTTATGATGCAATAAGAATGATAAACTGATATGAAATTGATCTATATGAAAAACTGATATGCAAGGCTAATCTAGAAATAATATGATATGAATGCAAATGAAATTGATCTCACAACAATGTTGATTCGCAATAAGCTTTGATCCTTCCAATTGCAATTCTCCAGCGTGATTGTGCAAAAATATGAGATTTTATGGATTTGAGAGATGAATTATGAAGAGCTGAGCCTTGTTTTATAGAAATCCAAGGCTTTGGAGGTGCATGGAAAAAAGCCATAAATCACTCAGATTAACTCTGCTTGATTTTTGAGTTATCTGATAATAAAGATAATTTAATTCACAAAAACATGCAAATCATGCAAAAATAGCTTTTTAACTCAAATTAGAGTTTAGATTAGCTTTTTGAACTCCAAAAGGATGTTGAGTTCTAAAAAGTCAACACTTTGCATTGATTTTCTAATTTGGAGTTTAACTGTTTCTTTTGAATGTGCATAATAATTATGAATTAATTAAATAAATAAAGTGATTTATGCTCAACGTAACTGATTTTTGAAAATAAATAATTGATTTATGGGTTAATCAATTATTTAATCAAACTTTTATTAAAAACTATATTATTAAATAATGACAACTTGCTTTAATTAACTAAATAAAAATTTAATCAATTATTCATAGGATATTAGATTTATTGTCAAAATTAAATAATACAATTAATAATAGATAGAATTAAATTTAATTACACAATTAAGTGGCAAGATATTAAATCTAATTAATTAAATATGAAAATATTCAATTAGTCAAACTTAGGATAAATGTGATTTATCGCCAAATAATCATTAAATTAAAGATAATTAAGATAATTAGGAATATTGCTAGGAATATTCCCTGATGTAGAATTTAAGATAATGAATTAGGATTTGATGATGTTTAGATGTGCCTTAGGTTAGGACTTTGATGTCGATTTCATTCGAATTGTTCATATAGAAGATTAATGAACTTATAGCCCATTTTTGGGGTATTACACCCCTAACCCATGTACTAGACTTGGGGCACTAAAAACTAACCTTAACTACACCCTGGGACTCCACATAACCCCTCAAAAACCCTAGTTAAGCTTGCATCCGAAAATGGAATTATGATGACTTAAATCTTGGTTCCCTAAACTACCAACCTAGCCTAGGGTTACATAAGACAATTCTAAGGAAAGGGTGGGGTCCATATTCCACTCAAGCATGCCATCTCATCACAGTTGTGTCAAGTGACACCTCACAAAAGTACACATCACACTACACACTTGGCATGTTTAGTGGACAAATTATATTTATATTTTCACAAAATGAAATTTACTTCTAATAATGCATTTAAAAACATTAACAATTGCATACATACATGCATCACATTTATGAATAAAATCACGTTACAATGAGGATGTTATCTTCTTAGAGCTGACCTTGGTTTCAAACTGATAACATATAAATCCATCATTGTTTCACCGCATATACAACCATGGCCATATTCCTGCACACTCCATTATGATGTCAGTACCTCAAAATATTTGCATTAGTAAACATATCGAAAGTGAAATATTAACATCTAAACTTGATAAATATAAATAAACTACATTTCATGATTCATAACATAATCCAAATTATACCCTAAGTTAATCATTGAATCATTACACTATCAACATCTACTATTCTTTAAGACAACATAGAAAATGCAAAATTCAGAGTTCCTATAACATAAGGTAAGCAAGAAACTAATTACGAGCATATAAAGAGTATGACTAACATCATCATCATATTAATCAATAACAATCATCACATAAGGTCTCATGATAGCAAGTCATAATAAAAAATAGGTCTAATGTCTCGAATCAATGTATCATCTAGATGAATCAAATGAAAAAACAACTATCGATCTAAGATGGGTCAGGGTAGGACCTCACATCCTCCCCCCTAGGCATGAACTTCTTCCTCAAGTTCATCAAATAGATGGGGGTACTGATCTCTTATCTGTGTTGTATCCTCCCAAGGTGTTGTGACCTCATCATAGCAATCCCACTGGACCCTAACTTGGTCCAGCTCTCGACCTCGAAAGGCCAGGGTCCCACGAGCCAGTATACATTTTGGCTCCAAAGCTAGCTGTCCATCCAACTCCATCTGTAAAGAATCACAATCAATAATATGAGACTCATCATAAATATACTTCCTCAAAATAGATACATGAAAGACATCATAGATATGCAATAGGCTAGGTGAAAAATCTAAATGGTATGCTACTGGTCCTATCCTATCCAAAATCTCAAATGGTCTTACAAAGCGAGGGGGTGGCTTAGAACCCTTTCCAAAATGGATTGGGCTCTTATGCGGCCACACTCTCAAAAAGACTCTATCCCCAATCAGATACTCTTTGTCAATCCTCCCAGCATCTACATACTTCTTATGTCAATCCTGGGCCTCTCTAAGACATTGCCTGATCAGATCTACCTGTTGCTCCATATGTCTAACCAACTCTAGACCAATATAAACTTTTTCCTCAATCCTGTCCCAGCTCAATGGTGTCCTGCAGGGTCTGCCATACAAGGCCTGGTATGGAGGCATAACTAAAGATGAATGATGCCCATTATTATAGGCAAACTTGACTAAATGTAGGTACTCCTCCCACCTAACGTAATGATCCATCACATACATGTGTATCATGTCCTCTAACACCTAATTAACCCTCTCAATCTGACCATTTGTCTCTAGGTGATATATTGTGCTGAAATTGAGCCTAGAGCCCAAAGCGGTCTGAAGCTCTCTCCAAAAAGATGAAGTAAAGAGCGAGTCCCTGTCTGATATGATCATGCATGGAATGCCATGAAGTTTGACAATATCCCTCAAAAATACTTGTTCCACTGCAGGTGTTGTGAAAGTAGTGTGTATGGGTGAGAAGTGGGCTTCCTCAGTCAACCTATCTACTATCACCATAATGGCATCATGGTAATGAGATGACATAGGAAGACCAACTATAAAATTTATGGATATAACATCCCACTTCCACTCAGGTATCTCGTGTGGGTGAAGAAGTCCACCTGGATGACTGTGCTCTGCCTTAACCTGCTGACACTCCAAGCATCTAGCTACTATCTCAGCAATGTGTTTCCTCATACTCAGCCAATGATAAAGTTATCTCAAATCTACATGTAACTTCTTAACTCCAGGGTGCACTACATAAGGTGCTCTATGTGCCTCAAGGATGATGAAATAATGCAACCCACCAGAAGAAGGTACATAAATGCATCCTCTATGGTGAAGAAGGCCATCAGACTCTAGGGTATAATCTGAGAACTTCCCCTCCAGGGGTCTCTGAGTCTAAACCATTTGTCTAACCTCTAAATAGAAGGCATCCTCTTGTAAGTGATGCAATATGCACCCTCTCAAATTTGTGCTAGTAGTCATAGCTGAGAGCTCATGATGTCTTCTACTCAAGGCATCTTCTACCACATTCTCCTTACCCTTGATGTAGTGAACGTCAAAATCATACTCGCATAGAAACTCCATCCATCTCCTCTGTCTAGCATTGAGATTCAGCTAGGTGAATATGTACTGAAGACTCTGATGATCTGAGTGAAGCTCAAATATGTGGCCCAATAAGAAATGTCACCATCTCATCAAAGCATGCACCACTACTACTAGCTCAAGGTCATGGGTAGGATAGTTAAGCTCATGAATCTTGAGCTTCTTGGTCTCATAGGCAATAGCTCGACCATCCTGCATCAGTACTACTCCAATCCCATCTAAAGATGCATCTCTGCATACCACAAAATTTTTTGAAGGATCAGGTACTGCATGTATAGGTGCACTAGAAAGTGCTCTCTTGAGCTCCTAAAAATCTCTCTCGCACCTCTCTATCCACTCAAACTTCTTCCCCTTTCTCTAAAGGGAAGTGATGGGATGGGCCACTCTAGAGAATCCCTTGAAAAATTGACTGTAATAGCTTGCAAGGCCCATGAAGCTCATGACCTCTGTCACACTAGTAGGTGTTGGCCAATCCATAATCACCCTAATCTTAGATGGGTCAACTGAGATCCCATCTCTTGATATCACATGGCCTAAATAGTGAACCTCTGTCCTAAAGAATGCACACTTTGACAAGCTGTTATACAACTAATTATCTCTCAAGCACTGTAAGACCTGTCTCAAATGCTCCTCATGCTCATGCTCATCTTCGGATTATATCAATATTTCATCCAAAAATATCACCATGAATCTATCTAAAAATGAATTAAATACTATGTTCATGAGGCCCATGAATACAGTTGGAGCATTTGTGAGTCCAAAAGGTACCATAGTGAACTCGTAATGTCCATATCATGTGCCGAATGTAGTCTTCTAAATGTCACTATCCACGATCCTCACCTGATGATACCCTAACTTCAAGTCTATCTTTGAGAACACTCAGGCTCCCTGAAGCTAATCAAATAGGTCATCAATCCTAGGAAGGGGATACCAATTCTTGATGGTCACCTTGTTTAGTTGTCGGTAATCCATACACAACCTAAGAGATTTGTCCTTCTTCTTAATGAAGATGATAGGTGCACCCCATGGAGATAGGCTAGGATGAATGTGCCCTTTCTCCAAGAGCTCCTCTAACAATATCTTGAGTTAATTGAGCTCATGTGTCATCATCCTATAGGGTGCTCTAGAAATGGGCTCTGCTCTTGGCACAAGATCTATATGAAAGTCCACTGCTCTAGGTGGTGGCATACTAGGTAACTATGAAGGAAATACATCTGAAAACTCTTGTAGAATAGGGTGGTCATCAAGAGAAGTCTCGTTATGTACCTCCTCCTCTTTGTCACTAATAGTGATAGCAAATAATTGACATCCCTTATGCATGCATTGCTTAAGCTGCATAGCAGAAATCATATGAAGGGATACAGGTATCTAAACTCCTACAATAACTAAGGTCACCCCATCATCATCTAAACTCTCCACTGTCTTATCTCTGCAATCCATCTTGGCTCTATGGAAATAGAGCCAATCCATGCCAAGAACAACATCATAGGATCCAAGTGGTGTGACACGAAGGTCAACTGAGGTGGTAAAATCCCTAATCTACAACTAGCAACCTCTCACCATGGAACTAATGGATACTCTAGCACCTGAGGCTAACTCAACCTCCCAACTAACATCATGCCTAGCTTCCACTAGCCCACATCGCTCCAATATAAAAGGTGAAATAAAAGATTTGGTAGCTCCAGAAGAAAAAAGGATAGAAACACTACTACCTTCAATCGTGCCTACAACCTCAATGACTATGGCCTGGTGCTCAGCCTAGCGGTTATCAACTGCTACAAATACTTTGTGTGCTCTACCTATGTCTCCTACAGTAGGATCAGAAGTTGCTTCCCTCTGATTGTTGACTGGATGGCCTATAGGACAATCCCTAGCTATGTGCCCCATGGCACAACATGTGTAGCACGGTCCTCTAGCCTGTAGCTGTATCCCCTGAGGCCTAGATGTTTGTTTTCCTCCTATAGCACTAGACCCACTGAATCCACCTTTGGATGCTTGAGACTATCCCCTCTAATCTTGTTGAGATCCCTATGAGTGCCACTGCTTGGACTTAGAGCCCTACTATCCCTGAGAAGATCTCTATCTCTGGTTCTATTGAGATTGTTGTGGCTTCTATTGCTGCTACTGAGGTGCCCTAGATGATCCTAATGAGTTCTTTTGATTTCCCTTCTAATGTGATTTCTAGAAACTAGAAGACTAAGATGTGGCATTTCGGTTCTATGATCGGTCCTAGGCATCATGAGATCTGTTATGGATCTCCTTAATGATCAAGGCCCTCTCCACTGTATCACATAGATCTCCCTAGATTATCATCTGCACTTTGTCAGCTATAGCATAGTTCAACCCCTTGATAAAGTAGTTGACCTGGACTTTCTCATCCTACATGTAGTCCACATAAGGAAGGAGTTTGAGAAACTTATTCTTGTACTAGGCTACTAACAGATCTCTCTGCTATAGGTCATGAAACTCATTGATATGATGCTATCTAAAATACTTTGACATATATCAGGCTCAGAATCTCTCCAAGAAGGTATCCCATGTGAGGGTGTCCATGGTAAGATGACTCTTAACCTCCTCCTACTTCTACCAAGTAGAAGCATTCTCTCTCAGCATGTGTACTACAAAATGTTCCTTAAGGTTGCTCTTGTAAGAACACAACCCAAAGCAATGCTCAAGGCTCAAAATCTAAGCCTATGCCTCTATCCCAGTCGTGGATCCTGAAAAGGGTGGTAGTTGTAGTCTAATAAGGTCTCTGATCAGGTCCCCTCTGTCATGGGGCACTCTTGGCACTACCATTGGTGGCAGCTCTGGCATGTGCACCGACTCACCCTCATGAACTGCATGCTCCTCTACTCGTCTAGGAGGGGGACTCCTACTCCGCTCTCAAATCTTAGCCTGCTGGCCTCTTGGAGGTAATCTATCCATAATAATACCGGCCAGATTTTGTAATGCGTTAAGGATATCTTGATTGGGACTAGGTGGTGGTGAGGGAGGGAGTCCCTACTCATCACCTACTCCCTTGGATGCTCACTCATCTCCCTCTATTGCCACACGGCCACCTCTGGGTCTCTGCCCATGTCAATGAGCACTATGCATGACTCGTGGCATCATACGCTAAGGGAAAAATAAATAGTAATTTTGGAAAACATAATAGGTTTAAAGGTTCGTGGAGTAGAAAGTGAGCTTTGATACCAAAATGTAATGCTCGAAAATTAACGGACAAAACTCAACAATAATTTTTTAAACTTACTTGATGAGATATTAGAGGTGTAAAGACTAATCACCCAATGTCACATAGGGGAAATCATGGCATGTGTTGGCGTGCCAATGTCCCCAATCGATGGTCGACATTAAGCAACATAAAACCCTTAACTAGGTTTGGAGACTATAAGTTGGGGATAAGGATAGTTTAGGTTATAGGGGACATATCCCCTTGAAAGGTAAAATAAAATAAATTAAAAATGTAATAACAACTCATATTAAGTTATCAATAATTCCCTTATGGCATTCCCATTGAAATAACTATTTTTCCTAACACCCTATCATTAAAAGGGAATTGCAAGGTTATTTATAAACTTAATGAATAATTTAATAAATCCCACTTCTTAATTAAAATTATAAAATATTCCCTTTTCTAAATTTTCCATTCACCTATTTAATTCATATTAAATAAAGAAAAGGACAAACTAAAAATAATATAACTCACTATAAATTTTCTCTATTAAAATAATACATTTATTAACCCCTTTTTAATAATAAGACTCCTATAAAGGAAATTAAATAACATAGTGTTTAGAGTGTAGATTATAAGATTACAAAAATGATTATACCAATTTAAATCAACTTAATTAGCTTATTAAGTTTTATTTACTACAATCTAAAAAGGGCAATTCTAATAAAAAGAATTTAAAGCCTAAGGCAAAAATCATAACAATACAATTTACTAAACAACATAATTTCTTTACAAATGTTCTATACTTACTTTCAAATTATTGAAATAATAGATAAGGAGGAATTTTTAGAGATGCTTTAAAAACAAATCTTTTAATTCCAACAATGTATTTCTCAAAATTAAATTTACTATACAACTAATCCTAATGACTCAAATATTTAAAGTAAAATTCAAATGCCAACATATAGTAAGGTTAAAGTGATTTTAATTGGAAAAGAAATACAAATGGGTGGGAAATTCAAAGTGGGGATACCTAACCCTAATTTGGATTTAGAGTTAGGCCCCACTTTAAAGCCTTTCTGAAACCCTAATTTGGTCATTTGCATGTGCAGGGATGAGCCAGAGTCCAACGGGTAGCTATGGGGAGAAAACTTTCTTGTTCTCACAAATACATAATGAAACAGAGAGTTAAAATGATAATATAGTTTGAAACCCTGCATAAAACAAATAGACATTTAACATATTGTTTATTCTAGAAAACAAAAAATATATATTAAATCAATCAGGCAGATTTCAAACTTATAAATGTATGTCGTAAATGGGTAACCGACTAACCCAAAAGAACAACTCTCATGGAAGAGAGAGTGTTATTTTATAAAAGAAAATAAAAGAAATTAAAATATTAGTATGCTACAGCAAAATAGTAAAATGAAAGTAAGATTTAGAGATCTACCCTTGGTTTTGAGAAAACCCTTGTCATTTTTCTTGATGCTCATGATCTCACAAGAAAATGTGTGTGTATATACACACTTGTTCACATGTGAGAACAAGAAAATTTTCTCCCCATAGCTACCTCTTGGACTCTGGCTCATCCCTGCATATGCAAATGACCAAATTAGGGTTTTAGAAAGGCTTTAAAGTGGGGCCTAACTCTAAATCTGAATTAGGGTTAGGTATCCCCACTTTGAATTTCCCACCCATTTGTATTTCTTTTCCAATTAAAATCACTTTAACCTTACTATATGTTGGCATTTGAATTTTACTTTAAATATTTGAGTGATTAGGATTATTTGTATTGTAAATTTAATTTTGAGAAATACATTGTTGGAATTAAAAGATTTGTTTTTAAAGCATCTCTAAAAATTCATCCTTATCTACTATTTCAATAATTTGAAAGTAACTGGGCTTGGCCCTTTGGTGAAATGGTGGGGCTTATTGCATGGAGAGCCTACAACCAAGGTTCAAGTCTCCATGGGGTCACTCTCTATCGTGGTTCTCAATGGAGAGTTGTTACCTTGACCCTTGGTGAAATAGTGGGGCTTCTTTCCTATAGAGCTTACAACCAAGGTTCAATAATTTAATCACCCTTTTTTATGGTGTTGCAGAATGGTTTGTTGTGTTTTGGCACTAGGGTTTCCTTTGCCCTCCCCAAAAACAAGGTTAAGCTCTCTAGCCTACCCTCTCGTGCTTCATCTGGGCTCCTAAGTAAACATACCGATGGCATTGGGCACAATGGGGTGGTTATGTTGCATCTAGGTAAACATTTTGATGGAGTTGGGCACAATGGGGCGGATCTATTGTAGCATATGTAGCGATAAGAGGTTGCTTTTTAAACTGGCAGTTCATCACTCCAAGGTCACGTGCATTAGCTGGCTGACCAAAAGGCTCTAGTGCATGATGATAGCCTCCATATGCAGTTTGTAGAGGCACAGACTGAGGCCGTACATTGTGGCTTTCAACAAATGTTTGTTTGTGATGGAGTTGTCCACACCCAATAGGGATGCGTGTCTTCACAACATAGATCTCAAGCTACTTCAAAATTTGTTTCCCATAATGGATTAGCTCCTCACTCGAACCCTCCCTGTGGTTTTTTTACATTGGCTTCTACTAAAGATATGTGTGTTGATTTAGACTATGAGGCTAATGAGGAAGTTTTGTTAGAAAGTAAATTCCACCAAGATAACTGAGAGGGGGGGTAAATTAGTTATCAAATAATTATAACTTTTACCTTCTTCAACAGCATTAAACCATATAAGCAATACAATTACCAACAATAGAAAGATATTCATACACAATGACACAATAACACAAGATATGTTGACTAGGGAACCTCTTGATCAAAGAGTAAACCCCAGTGGGAATGATGCCCACAAAAGATGCACTAATATGAATATTCCTTGTGAGAGGATGGACTCTATTAGGAGTCTTATGAAATACATTCAGTACATATGAATCCCTGTTAGCAGATTTTGAATCCCTGTTAAAAGATTCTAACCCTGTTAAGAGTTATGGAAGACAAAACGACCCACTGCCCAAATAGCTTTAGGGTAAGATCACTGAACACACTATCCAAATAATCTTTACATTACTCAATAGAATAATATGTTACCTCTTCTCTGATTGTGCCAAACTGAACTCACTGATACATCAGATCTCAATTTCAGATCTCTGTACTTCGCATGTCTTCCTTCACAAATTCACTTTCATACTTAGCTCTTTTCTTCACTTCATGCATACAACATATCACAACTACATTACAATTACATCTTTTCACACTACAACAAGGAAACACATTCCTTCCTTTATACCACACTCAAATAATTACAAATGAGTCGGCATACAATTACAAAATAAAAGTTTCCACACACTACACCAGAATTACATAAAACTATCAACTTCCAAATACAATAAATATTCACTCGTGTGACCTCAAAGTTTTCACTACCATCCACATCACTACCAATGTGTCTCCAACTTCCCTTTAACTGCACAAAACTAGATTCCATCCCGATTAGGAGATATCATCCGATTTCCACAAACTGCTACTCAGGAACACTGCCTGGATATTGCTTCTACCAAAATGATCATAACCTTCATGAATAAAAGAATTACTATCTGCACTCTTAACCATAGACATATAACATATCAAAGAACAGATCCTCAACATCGCATAGCTCCAAGTGCAATAATCCACATGTGCTAATCCAAACTCTATCTGCTTCTCTGCAAGTCTTCAGTAGATCACTATGTTGACATCAATGACAATCATAGTCATGAATGCAATAGCAACTACTATAGAATTGTTTTCAAACATTTAGCATTCATTCCTAACAATCTCCCCCATTGGCATTGATGGTTGTATGCAAATTAGATGTCTAATAACTAGAAATGATAAATTAACTATTACAAGCCAATAAATCAATCTAATGCAACACAATGAAGAATACAAATAATTATAAAATGATGAAACTATATTAATTACCTTCACCTACCATGCAGCTTGTCTCCATTGTCCTCCTAGCCTTGATTTCTTGTAGAGGTTGAGCTCTCAAGTTTCCAAATGAAGCCTTCTCCCAAGATGCTACCAAAGTGTGGAGATTTTATGAAATGAGTGCACAATAGCTTATGCAATCTAATGGATGGAATGCAAATGAAATGATGATAATATGGATTGATTGCTCTTAGAATGCTTGGATGTTTAGATGCTTGATTGCTTGAATGCTTGAATGCCTATTACAAAATACCTATTAGCTTACAAAGCAGAAATGTGGCTCCTTTTATAGAGTTTTGGAGGATCTAAGCCTAGGTGGCACAATCCTATGGTTGAGAATGAAAGGTGGAAGATCCTAGGGCTAAGATTTACTTGGTTGAAGGAGTTGAGAGAAAGGGGGATGTAGTTGGAATGTGAGAGGAGGAATAGGGATGATGTTCCTCTCACATTGACATGGAGGAGAAGAAGGTGGAAGGGAAAGACACATGTCAAGTGTCTCACAAAGACCAAAGAGAGAAAGAGGGAGAAACCTTTTCCTCCTTAGGACTCTTTACACAAGTGTCCTATGAGTCACCTTTGACCCTTAGAGGTAGCTTGAGAAGCCCCTTAGGAATAGGGAATGTCTCTTGACTTGGTTGTTGAGAGGACATGTGGTCATGAGACCAAGTCCTATGAGGCCACATAGCCCTTAAGAATAGGACATTTGTGGGTGAGGATAATTACTAATAAATAATTAATAATTATTATTTATTTTAGCCAAGATGATGTGTCAAGTGAGTGGATAGATGAGGTGGACTAGGAGTCTTAGTCATATTTAGGTGATTGTATATTTATTTAAATCACTTTAATAAGACTAATTAGAAGACTTAGGATAGAGGAATAGACTATAGTGAATTCACTAAATAAATTGAATAATTTATTTAATAAATAGAGGAATAATTATTAATTAAATAATAAATATTTAATTAATTTATCAAGTCAATATCAATTAAATAATAAATATTTAATTAATCAATGAAGCCATTTTTAAGTGTATACATTTTGCCCCTCTTTGAAATAATGTGCTGGTCACATTGTTTCAAAGAAAATTCAAGCATTTTTTCCCTTGCCCCAAACAATGTCTTAGACAACCTATGCATGCCCCCTCGAGAGATTGATTGACAAAAAAAGATTTTTTATTTTTTATTTTTATTATTATTATTTTGAGTTGGATAATCAATCTCACGAAAGAATGGTTGAAAAGAGTGATGAAAATAGGGCGGAATGGGAGAAAAATGGGTAGTAGGGTCCACACACCAAGCACATAGGGTCCATAGGCTATAAATAGGGCTAAGGGGTCCACAATAAGCTCATTGTGCACACTTGTCTTTTGGAGATCAGAGTGCGAGAGAAAAGAGAGCAGAGCTACCAGGATGTTGTTCCTACTGTCAGATCACAGCTTTGAGAGGGTCAGATGCTTCCAGCAAGCACCTGATTCGGGTGAGTCGGTAGGTGATTCGATCTTGCTTTGTGATTTCATGATTTGATGTATGTTAGAGTAGAATTGTAGCATGTTAGGGTAGATTCAATCATAGAATTAGTTTAGAAAATTATTGTTCTTGGATCGGAGAATGAATGCACAGTTGTCGCGCATCAATGCGCAGCAACTAGAAATGTTTGCGTAGAAAATCTAGTTTTTTGCGCATGCATTGAGGGCAACTACACATGCGTTCTAGAGGAAAAATAATGCTGGGCAAGGATAAATTAAAAGTGCACATTTGGACTTTCTGCGCATTTGTGCAGAATTGTTGCACAAATGTGCAAGAAAGTTGTGTAATCATGAAAACATGCGCAAACCTGTTAAAAAGTTGCGCAAAGGTGAAGAAAGATTGCGCAAAGGTAAAAACCTACGCAAATGAAGTAGAAAGTTGTGCATGCATGTTTCAATGTTGCGCATGTGTTTTAGGTGGTAGAATATGGTCAAAGTAGATAGTCAATTAGGTCAAACTTGATGTCGATAAGATGATTTGATCTATCAACGGTTGATTTTGATCGATTTGATTAAGATAGGCAACATCATAGCATGGTTGCTAGTTAACCAGTCTTGAATGTAGATAATTGATAGAATTATCTTGTTGAAACACGTGATAAAACATGTTTGAAATTGATATGATAGGATAGATAGATTGATATATCAGTTTATCAAAATCTGATAGGTTGATTGTAGTTGACTTCAATAGGAGGATATTACAGATACTCTAATGTCATGGGAGAGATATCTTGTCACATAGAATCTAAGACCGACACTGTCAGAGATGGACAGACTGCTGATCAGAGTGTCTAGGTTGTATTACATGATCTACACACCTAAGATTCAGGTGAATCTCAATATGATAACAACATTAGTAGAGCGATGGCACTCAGAGATGAGTACCTTCCATCTTCCAACAAGGGAGATGACAGTCACACTAGAGGATGTATATCACATCCTCTGTCTTCCCATCATAGGTGAGTTGGTTCAGTACGATCGGCATGGCTGAGTCATAAAGTGCAGAGCTATCTTCGGTGATGATGATATAGAGGATGGAGAGATTAGCTGGGAGGACATGGTTGATCTGTATGAGCCTCTTCCAGTAGTGCTAGCAGGAGCAATTGGGGGATTTATATGCCCTAATCGAAGATCACATGGATTTGTAGTTGGATGGGGCCGCACATTACAGTGGATGATGGAAGGGACCTGATTTGCTTGGGGATTGTGTTTATTAGCACATCTTGATCATGATATGCATCAGGTGGTGTACCATGGGGGTGCATCTCTATCAGTAGGTGTGACATTGCTCCATGTTTGGGCATGGGAGCACATTATAGTGATGCGACTAGTGGCCATTAGATTTCAAGGTGCAGGGCAGCCCTACATTCATTTATATTCCTTAGTTTTGTTGCAGGCAAAACTGGGCCATTTAGAGTTCTGGCGGTATACATTTGATACTTTAGATATAGTGACATGGAGACCATACTTAGGTTGTGAGCTGTGGGATGATGAGTGGTAGCTAGGTTTTTGCTTTGAGTCATAGTGGCTGATAGGGCAGATGCCCTTTATTTTGGAGAGACTGTTGGTCAGCTGGGTTCTATGCCAGTTAGACAGAGTCTAGGGCATGCCCCAAGGTGTGACAAAGTTCGCCAGGACTCATCAGGAGAGACAGGACTGGGGACCTATGGCATCCTTTGATATGGCCCAACACGAGTTTGTGGACATGCCATTTTAGGCATGGACCATGAGGTAGACAGTGGTAGACCCTGGGATGACTGCAGATCTTGAGCAGTTCTTGAGAGACTTTCCTATACCATGGATTATAGATCTAGCAGCTAGGCCTCCAAAGAGAGATCCAGTAGACAGAGACCATGGGAGACACCAAGGGAGAGGTGATGGTGGTGATGATGGAGGAGGTGGAGGAGGAGATGGTGGAGATGGTGGTGGAGATGGAGGGAGAGGGGATAGAGCAGGACCATAGATGAGGGGAGGTGGAGTGAGGCAGAGGGGATTGATGCCTCCCCCAGCTAGATAGGGATGGAGATAGCCTCTGGCATAGCTAGCTATAAGAGCTCTATTATAGGTACCAGTCACTTAGGTACAAATACCAGCTTCCCTAGTATAGGGACCAACTGCACAAGTACAGGTGCAGGGATAGGATGAGGTAGACATCTTATTGGCACAGGGTGTTGTATAGGGTGGCTAGGTTCATGATGACATATAAGATGAGTTAGATGCTGAGATGGTGGATGTACAGGCACAGGATGAGTAGGCAGACATGGATATTAGGGGACATGATCCCTATTTTTAGAGAGATGCTACTAAGGAGGAGCCAGATATTGATGCACTACTAGTAAGTCTAGTAGTTACACAGGTGCAGGCAGGCCGAGTTCTAGGTCTAGAGAGATAGATTGAGAGGATGGATAGATAGATGAGAGTATTGAGACATGAGCAGGATGCAGCGCTTGAGAGACTCGGGGAGTCAAAGATGTTACTAGATGAGCTGCAGTGCACAGAGGAGTTGGGTCCTCATGGAGATAGCATCAGAGCCATGATACATGCCAAGAAGGAGATATCCTACTAGCGAGAGGCATACAGACAGGCAGTCCTGAGGGATCAGTGGATCGAGAGTTATAGGGAGAGCTCAGTGGCTATTAGGATGGTAGTTCATGATAGAGGGGCACCAGCTGGTGGAGAGGGTGTATCATCATGCCCTCCTAGAGCACCGACAGGTTTAAGAGAACAAGATGAATCCTCAGCATCAGGGAGTTCGGTAGCATAGGGCCACATTGCATCCCGTAGACAATGGCAGACAAAGTCTGGAGGTAGTGGTTCATAGATTTTGAGAGAGCATTGTATACACTATTGTACCATTATGTTTCATTATATCATTATATTTTGACTTGATGGACACTGACTATGAACACATTGTTATTGATTTATATCACTAGACATTTGGACATTTTTGTTGTTTTATGGACTTTATATGATGGATGCTATATGATTGATTCTATATTTACAGTGATGTAGTTCTATCATGATTTGCTTTGATGATTTATATACATGTGCATACTGATATATGCAGGATGTGATGATTTACTTTAATATGCATAAAATGGATGTCTTAGAATGATTTATATCCAATTTAATTTCTTTCTGATGCATAATGGTTAAAAATCTAACATATGATGTTAATATAGAAATGCATGTCCTAAATGATGTTTACTAATGCTATGATATAAAACAATGCAGATAGTGGATAATGAATGGATACTTAATGAACAATGTAATAAACAATAAATGCATGATGATAAAATACATGTAATGGATAATAAATGACAATGTAATGCAAATGATGGCTAATGTAATAAATGATAATATACCTAAGATGTTTGAATATAACAACTGATAACATGATAATGAATGAGATGAAATGATCACAATAATAAATGATTAAAGTATATACAAACGAACACTCCTAATGAAGATAACATATGTCTCTAAATGATTAAGTGAAAAATGTTAAATGCAAAAAGTCTTAATATTTTTGGTTGTCCAAATGTCCTCAACTGAAATAACAATGTATCTGACACAAGAAGAATAGACTAAGAGAACAGATAATCGAATAAGAAAGGTAACCTACAAATCTCTATAAAAGGAGCACTGATATGTAAGTTATGAACTTTTTAAATGAAATGCGATATGAAATGAATGTATCTCCACAACTTTAGTAACATCTTAGAACTTCATAATAACTGGAACTTAAGTTTCATCATTGAGCTCGTTATGTTGCAAGAAAATGCAAGCATCATGGTATAATTAAACCAGGATGACCTGAGCACTTCTTGCATGGAGTTTAATATTACAAACTTGACAAGCATCTAGGTATAATTAAATTGAGATGACCTAAGTTTCATTTGCGTAATAGACAAGGAATATTCCCTCCTCCATCGGGGAACAAATATTTGGAGTCGAGGTATGTGATGGTGTATCACCATAAATAGCATATGTAGAACAACATGATTTGGATGTTGTCAATACTATTAAATGAATGAAGGCACTTATGCGCAGACACCCCAATTTATTTGTTCTTTCAATTTCATGGGGAAATATCCCACAAACAGCAACCAAAGAAAATACCATGTCCCATCATGGCTATCCTAATCAATGACATTTTAGAGTTTCAAACTCATGTCAAAGATATCATGGAATAGCATAGGAAACATGATAACAATGAAATCTAGATATCAATGCATAATTTACAACAAATCATTCTAACATGCCTGTCATGAATATATATTTCTTTTGCCAAAAAGATAGTATAAGATATAGTGATCGGTTCAGGTGATGATGTATAGTCAAGATTCGATAGATAAATAGTCATGTTTCAAAGGATAGATTATAGATTCTAATTCATCATAAAGATATCATTATGAAAGAACGTTTGATTGCATTTGCTTTGTCTGGTGAAAATCACTCATTGTGTCCTCTAAGAGTCATGACTATCATAGATCCACTTCCTGAACT
This sequence comes from Chamaecyparis obtusa, assembly GCA_027943335.1. NCBI lineage: Eukaryota > Viridiplantae > Streptophyta > Pinopsida > Cupressales > Cupressaceae > Chamaecyparis > Chamaecyparis obtusa. The sequence goes on along the minus strand of BSBK01010620.1, from coordinate 50,708 downwards.
AGGTCGAGGACATGCCCCCAACTAGGTGATGGACTGACTTATTATGGATGAAGAAAGACACAACAAGACTAGGATGAAGACCATGACAAATGATCAAGCGATGATGGAATTTTATTATGGGTAGATACAATGGATGGTGTATGAACGGGCCATTTTATTATGGTATGTACATGGTAGGTATGAGGACTAACTAGCCATTTTATTGTGGATATATACAATGAACGGACACACTAGAAGAATCCTAATAGATAGAGGAGCTAACTTGATACACATGGTGCCTGTTTCCAAGTTTTCACCACATACTTTTATTGCAGTTTTCTTTTGATTTTTTTATTTTTTTTATTTTTTTGTATTTTTTATTTTTTTGTATTTATAGAATATATACATACTATATACATGCCCCTTGCATTGGGATTTCAAGGATAGAACTTCTTGAGATGGATACTGTTAAGAGGTTCATCCAAAGGATCTCCTTCAGGAGTAGACAACTGATAAGCCCCAGAACCATAAACTATTGTAACTACAAAAGGACCTAACTAATTGGGTTCAAACTTGCCCTTCTTTTCACGATGCAATTGATTCTTTGGATTTTCGTGAAGGACTAAGTCACCCAGCTGAAAGTCTCTAACTTTTACCTTGCTATTATACTGACGAGACATATGCTGCTGATAGACTTTCAAATGATCATAAGCTCTCTAATGGAATTCATCTAGTAGTTCTAGTTCAGTCAACTGTGCAACTCTATAGTCTTCATTAGGAATCAAATCTTTGAGAGTAACACGAACTGAAGGCAACTCGACCTCGAGGGGCAAGACTGCTTCAGATCCATAGACAAGGGAGTATGGGGTGGCTCCAATAGGAGTATGGATGGAGGTACGGTAAGCCCATAAAGCTAGATTTAGTTGGATATGCCAGTCACGGCCTGTGTCATTGACAGTCTTTTGTAGGATTTTAACAATAGTTTTATTTGACACCTCAGCTTGGCCGTTTCCTTGGGGATAGTATATGGTAGAATAGTTATGGGTAATATGGAATTTTGCGCATAGTTCATCCATGTCCTGATTTTTAAATTGTTTCCCATGATCAGTAATGAGATACATAGGTATACCATATCTAAAAATGATATAGTTTAAGATAAACATGGATATTTGTTTCCCTGTGGAAGTAATTAATGGAACGGCCTCAATCCATTTAGTAAAGTATTCTGTTGCAATGAGAATCCATTTGTGACCATTGGAAGATGGAGGGTTGATAGCACCCACAAGGTCGAGCCCCCACCGAATGAATGGCAAGGTAGTTGTAAAAGGATGTAACTCTTGTGTTGGAGCATGAATAACGTTTCCATGTATCTGACATTTCTTACATGCTCTAGCAAAATGAAAGGAATCTATTTCCATGGTAGGCCAATAATAACCCATATGCATGAGCTTCTTAACCAAAGAGGGACCACTCTAATGTGTCCCACAAATACCCTCATGTACATCTCGCAAGGTAGTTTGAGCTTCATCATGCTCGAGACATCAAAGGAGAGTACCATCAAGACCTCGCCGATAAAGGGTATCAGATATTAGGACATAGCGGGAGGTTTGGTGAAGAAGAGTTCATTTTTTATTGTGGGATAGGTCAGGGGGTAGGATGTCATTTTTTAAATAGGAATAAATTTTTCCATAGATGGGGGAATCGTGTCCAATTAGATGACATATAATACTCATATTAGGATCATCATATGCAGGACAAGTTAGGGATTCCACCAAGAACTCAAAATGGACCTTGGTATCTTCTGTATCAAACAAAGAAGCAATCATTGCCATGGCATCGGCAACCTTGTTATCATGTCGAGGAATCTGCTCAAAAGTGATGACTGAGAAATATTGTTTGAAGTCATCAACCATACATTTATATGGTAATAACTTATCATCTTTAGTTTGATAATCATCATTAACCTGGTTTATAATCAACTGAGAATCCCCATAGACATTTATTTCAGTTACTTTCCATTGTAAAGCCATCTTTAACCCAATCAGCAAGGCTTTATACTCTGCTACATTGTTGGTGCAAGGAAAGAGCAACTTGTAAGATTTCAGAATGGTGTATCCTTGTGGTGTGACAAAAAGAATACCAACTCCTGAACCCTGTTGAGTATACGATCCATCAAAATATAGTTGCCAGGTTTGTGTAGATAAAGCCAAAATGTGTGCAACAGGAAACATGTATGTATAGGCTGGTCATCTATTAATGGAGCATCTGCTAGCTGATCTACTATCACTTGACCTTTGATAGCCTTCCTATCTACATATTCAATATCAAATTCACTAAGTAGCATAACCCACTTAGCCAATCTGCCTATCAATGTTGTTTTTCTTAATAGATATTTTAAAGGATCAATCTTTGCGATGAGCTGGATTGAATGTGACAACATGTAATGTCACCATTTTTGTGATGCAAAAACAATGACCAAACATGCTCTTTCTATAGGAGAATAGTGTAGCTCATATCCCACTAGGGTGCGACTGATATAATAGATGGCTTTTTCTTTTCCTTCATGATCTTGCTGAGCCAATAGAGCACCTAGTGAAACTATCATAGCTAAAATGTAGAGAAAGAGTGGCTTGCCCAGAATTAGTGACATTAGAGTTGGAGGATTCACCAGATATTTCTTAATTTTATTGAAAGCTACTTCACACTGATCATCCCATTGGAATAAGATATTTTTATGCAATAAATGTTGAAAGGGATGACTTTGATCTGCTAATTGAGAAACAAATCTTCAGATGGATTGGAGACGTCCCTGCAAGGATCTTAACTGACTGATGTTAGTGGGGGAAGCCATCTCCAATATTGCTTTAACTTTTTCTGGATCCACTTTGATTCCTTTGGCTGAGATAATGTACCCTAACAGTTTACCGGATGTAACTCCGAATACACATTTCTTCAAATTGAGTCAAATCTAATCCTTTTCCATCCGGGTGAATATTCTATCCAACACTCTCAAATGACTAGCTCTATCTTTGGATTTTGCTAAAATGTCCTCAACATAATCTTCCATAATGGTGTGCATCATATCATGAAAGATTGTGGTCATTGCTCTTTGGTAAGTTGTTCCAGCATTTTTGAGGCCAAAAGGCATCACATTCCAGCAGTATGTACCCCATGGACAAGTAAAAGTAGTCTTTTCTTGGTCTTCTAGCACAATCTTGATTCGGTTATAGCCAGAAAATCCATCCATTAATGATAACATCTCATGCCCAGTTGTCAGGTCAACAATAATGTCAATATTTGGCAAAGGAAAGTCATCTTTCAGACAAGCCTTATTAAGATCTCAAAAATCAATACAAATCCTGATAGACTTGTCTAGTTTTGAGATGGGGACAATATTTGAAATCCACTCAGCATAATCAATAGCCCAAATGAATCCAACATCTAGGAGCTTCTTCAATTCTGCTTTAACCATTAGTGCAATATGAGGATGCATCTTGTGGAGCTTCTGCTTAACTAGTTTTACACCTGGTCTGATAGATAAATGATGCATAATAAGATTTGGATCTACGCCAGGCATATCAGCATAGGACCAAGCAAAGTTGATTTGTCTTTCTTTGAAAAATTTTACAAAAGCCTCTTTCTCTAATTTTGTCAAGGATGTTGCTACTTTGAGGATGCGTGGAGACTCTTCTGTGCCAATGTTAAGAGGTATTGTTGGTTCTATAAGAATAGCAGATTGCTCTTGATACAAATAGTTGGGAAGAGTGTCAATCCTTCCATCGTCAAGCACCTTAGAGAGGTTTTCACCATCAGATGTGTCATTTCTTTTTATTATTTTTGGATCTAATACTCCCACTGAGTGGTTTTCACCATTAGATCTGTTCATTATTTTTATATTTTTATGACTAAAAGGATTGGCACTCTCACCAAAGTAGGTCATGTCATTGAGTTCTATTAGAAATCCTGACTTGTGAACTCCTGGTGGTAAATGATCTCTGATTCTGTGATAGTCAATGATTGCATCATCATTATGGAATACATTAAGTTCTGGATGATTGGGAGAATCCCAATCGATAAGTTCAGGATGTACAAGGGGCATCAGATCATTCGGGTCAGTTTCAAAGGTAGAGATGGTATTGATAGAAAATTTTTCAAGGTTTATGATGGTATTAGCGAGGTCTATTTCCATACTCTCATCTGATTCATCTATCACAAAATAACATTCACTTCCCTCATGATCGACAAGAGTAGTATTAGGTGGGACCAATCCTAGTGAGTCACTCCTTGAACTCTCTCCCTCATGGTAATCGTTACTATAGTGATGGACAACATCAACTCCTATTTTTGTAGTACAATTAGATAATGAATCCCATTCATAATCATTTGAGTCAGAATCATCATTATCCCCAATTCTATCAATGATTCCATGTGCTATCCTTTGTTTCTCTGGATCCACATACATACCATTCTTTCTGAATTGCAAAGCAGGAGCTTTAGATATCTCATGAAAAGGTGTGATCTTTTCTTTTCCTTTTAGTTCTTTTGGTCCTTCTCCTTTGTATCCTAATCCCGTAGTGTCTCTTTGATAGTTTGGATTTTGCAAGATCGGTTTGATAACACCTTCTCTTTATAACCCTATAGGTCCAGCACCTTGGTATCCCATCTTTTGCAACAAAGTATACCCTTTACCATAGACATCAGGTGATATATATTCATGTTTGATATCCTCTTCATTCTTTCATGACTTAAGCAAATGAGTAGCATTACACTCAGCTGCCTCTTTGGATATTGTGCCTCAACTTATAAATGTGTCATAAACAAGTGTGGAAGGGGCTTTTGATTGTTGTTTAGTGATCAAAGATCTACCATATGATCTAGGAGATAAAGGTAACTCTTTGATGCAAAGAGCTTGACCTAAAATGTATTCTCCCATAATTCTTTCTTTTATGTCTATCTTGATCCCATTTGATTTTGATGTTGATGCTATATTACTAGGATCAATGGGTGTAGTTGTAGAAAATCTAGTACGATTATAAGGTATCAAAGAATCAGATGTCTTCACAAAACTACAATACTAGAATGGATTAGTGTCTCCCTTGATAGTGACTTCTTGACCATTATGAGGGAATTTCAAGCATTGATGATAGGTTGATGGTACAGCTTGCATGGAATGAATCCATGGTCATCCCAAGAGAATGTTATAAGCAAGATCCATGTCTAGGACTTGGCAAGGTACATCTTTTATTATAGGACCTACTCTGATTGGTAAAACAACAGACCCCTTGGATGACCGCTCTTCCTCATCATAAGCTTTTATCATGATTTTCTTCTTGGGATCAATAGCATCTTCGAAGAATCCCAATGCAAGGACTAGTTTCAATGTACAGATATTTAAGCCAGCTCCTCCATTTATTAGTACTCATTTGATTTTGTGACTCTGGACAAGGACTTCAATATGTAGGGGAGCATTATGAGGTTGGGTAATAGCAAAGTCATCATTCTTAATGAAGGATAGGTAAAGTGGGGTTGTTAAATGACCCACCATAGCTTGAAATTGATCATGATCTAGATTTATGGGGACTTGGGTTTCTAAAAGAGCTTTTTCAAGGATATCTTTGTGAGATGGGGATAGACACAAAAGTTCTAAGATGGATATAACGGCAGGTGTTTTCTTGAGTTGTTCCAAAAGGTTGTATTGGTTGGAAATATTCATTGTAGACTTTGGGACATAAACAAACTTGTTGTGAGGTGCATTTGGTTTAGACTGGACTCCTTGGAAAGTAACTTTGGATTGAGCATGAGTAGTAACATGGACTAGGTGACTCTTTGATTTTCCTTTGATAGTAATGACATTGGCATAATACATAGAAGGATGACATTTAGAAATGTTACCAACATATCGATAAGGAGTGGAATTATAATTGGCTTGATTGTCACTCTTAGTATTGGAAGAACCTCCTTTTTCATGCTCAGGAAGTGGATCTTTGAAAGTTGTATGTGATTCATTTGAGGTATGTCCATCAACACTAATTTCACCACTTTCAATTAGATCTTGAATTACATTTTTGAGCCTTTTGCAATCATTGGTTTTATGTCCTTTGCCTCTATGAAATTCATAATAATCATGCTCATCGAAACCAAGAAGGCTTCACTCTATGTTTGAAATCTTTCATGTCAAGAAGCGTAATGAGTTTCTTTGTGATTAACTTCTGTAAGGCTGATTCGAGAGATTCCCCTGAAGGAGTAAAGTTTCTTCGAGGTGACATGAAAGACAATCTTGGTTTAGATGAATCTTTGTTGGTATTTTGATTTGATGATTGATTGTTGTAAGTACCTTGAGTAGCATTAGCCTGACTTGTAAGATTGAGTAGGGGTTGTGTTGGTTTGACATTACAATTATCAACAATCCCATCATTGACAATGTTTTTGTTTTTATTCTAGAATTTAGATTTGTCATTGTTATAGTTGTTGGAATTGGAATTTGAGGATCCAGCATTGTCCTTGGAATAAATTTTTATCTCACCTTTTCGGACCATGGCTTCCTCAATCTTGATACCATTTTCTATGAGCTTATTGAAGTTTGGTGGACATTGCAATTGTAACCTATAACTCATTTCTGGTGTAAGGTTATGCACAAAAATATCCATCTTTTCTTGTTCAGGAATCATTCGTGGATATTTGGAAAACAATTGATGCCATCTTTGCAAAAAAGTAAGGAAGGGTTCTCCATTATTTTAATGTGCATTGCAAAGATCAAGCATAGTGACTTCATGTTTGATGTTATATGAATAATGAGTCACAAATTTGTCAAGAAGCTCATTGAAAGATTTGATGCCTCGGGGTAGTTTGGAGAACCATTCCATGGTTTGTCCTCCTAAACTTCATGGAAATAGTCGCATAAGATAAGTGTCATTGTGAGCGACTTCAATACAAGTAGCACAAAACTCATGAATGTGATCTTGTGGATCCGAATTCCCTTTGTATTTGTCAAATTTTGGTACCTCAAAATGAGGAGGGAATGGAATCATTGCTAAGTTCTTATCAAAAGGATAAGGACATATATCATCCAAGGAATACTTCTTTGTTGATGATCCAGTTTGGATGTCATGGATTTTTTGTTGAAGTATCTAGATATGTTGTAGAACAGGATCCAAAGATAACGTGTTTCCTTGAGAGTTTTGGGAAACATTGTTGTGGGAAGCATTGTTTTGTGAAGCGTGATGTTGGGAAGTATGATTTTGCTAATCATTTTGAGAAATAGTGTGTTGTTCATGACTATGAGAAGCATTGGATTGCTGATTGGTTTCCTTTGCTCCATGAGTATCTTGAGAACCTTTGGGGATTTCTTGATTGTTTGTGTGAGCCGGTTCTCTAAGATAGGAAACATCAAAATCAATTGGTAACTTAGCTCCTTGTTGAGCAAGAATGAGGAAATACATCTCTTTATCCAAGCCTAAGAGTCTTTCCATGACATGATAAAATTGAGGATCTTATGAAGCTTCCCTAAGTTCATCATCGGTGGGTTCGTCAATGGATGTAAAAAGTGAAGTTTTCTTAGGAACTTCAGGCCAAGGATTTTCTTTGTTGCTAGTATTTCCTTCCATCTTGTCTAAGGATTCTGGATTAATGGCTTGTTTAAGTTTCTGAGATTGAGTTTGAACCATAAAATTGAGAGAATTGATGGTGAGATGAAAGATTCTTGATGAGAAGATATGGAAAATGATTGATAGAAAAGATATTGAAAAGTGATAAGACAACTTGATAAACTCTAAGTCAATAGGAGGTATAGATCTCGTTATGATATGACAAAGGGAAATCAAGAGATAATAACCTAAGTAAGTTTGGTGGTTTAAGGATGATATATCCTGATATGGTAAACTCACAAAGATCAAAATCTGATAGATAAGGTAATGTTTCAACACTAAATTGAGAAGTTCAAAGATTCGAAGAAAATGATTTGATGAGTCTTGATGAAGGAATGATGAAAAATGATGAAATTGGTCAAACTAAAGATCAGAGGTTTGTGTAACTCGACTATTTTTCCAGAATCTTACTAAAGATGAAAATGGGTATCTGAAAAAGTGATTTGGAAAATTGCAAAGTTTATGGAAATGCTCACTGTTGTAAATGCGCAGCAACAAATGCACAAGACAGATTGATCAATGCACAACAAAATGAAATAGATGCACAGCAAGATGTGACAGATGGGAACTAGTAAAATCAAAAGCACAGACAGTATGAACAAATGCACAACAAATTTGATCAAATGTGTAGCAAGATTTGATATATGCACAGGTTCTAAAGTTTTGATCTAAACTAAAAAAATTTTGGATTTTTTTGATGTTTTCTAGTTTTTGGCAAAGTGAAAAATGCATAAACACACACATGCAAGACAGAAATGATTTTATTCTAACTATGCTAATATGAATGCACAAACATGCTTACAATCCTATGGTAGGCAAGGATGATATCTGTTGAATCCCCACTAGGATAATAAAATCCAGCCACACAAATCCACAGTGGATAGCCTAGGAACTTGGAGGCATGAGCTCCTCCTTACAGTGCACTCACTTCTCAGGCACACCAAGTTCTGAATTCAATGGGTCATTACTTTCTAAAGAACTACTATCTCTACTATGAACCGTGAGTAATGTGGGGTGTCTTAACAAGCTTGGGTGACTCCTTGAGCTAGCAGATAGAAGGTTTTTGGCCACTAAACAAAAGCTTTTAATAAGGACATATGTTCAGGTGGTTGTGATCAAGTCATTTTTCCAATTAAGGGGGCTCTCCCAATCCTTTCAAAGCAAGGCTTTCACCTCTACTAAGCAGGACTTTAACACACCACTAGGGTATTGGAGGAGATTTTGGTTGCCACAATGAATTCACACCTGTCTAATGTGAGACTAATCACACTAGCATTTTTTATATACCGGTTTGGAAGGGCTTGTCTTTAGCCTATTACCGGTTGGGTCATTCCTTGGGGTGAGTACCTCTTTTCCCACCAAAGATCGCCCTCTAAAAATTATAATAGTTTCTCTTACTCCCAAGGTCCACGAATGGCGAGGGAAGAGGATACATTGTTATAATTTTAGGATTACAGATATGCTATTAAGCAAGACACAACAAACACTTGAGCTATTCTAAAGAAAACACACAAAACAAACACGTCTTTTTTTAAGCCCAAATGAGATTATGGTTTATTTTGCAAACCCCTTGGCAATCTGCAATCAAACCGTTAGAAAATTTATTTAACAATGGGGTCTTCAAAAACAACATCCTGCAAAACAACCTAAAAGCTACCAAAGCAAATAGAAACTTGTCAAAGGTTAGCTAAAATCAAAATAAATCAAAAATTTAAACCTAACTACTGTAAATAACAGATGCACAATAATAGTGGATAAATGTGTAGACTAATTAAACAGATGCGCAGAACAGAATGATGGAAGCGCAGAAAAAAGAAATGGATGCGCAGAAAATATTAATGTATGTGCAGGAAAATGTAATGGATGCGTAGATGTTAATTAAAAACTGAAAATGAAAAAAAATGAAAAAAATGATAGATTTGATCGGAAATGCATGCGTAGAACAGATGGATAAATGTGCATAATTCATGAACGAATGTGCAATAAAAACCTAGAAACATCTGCACACGGAAAACTAAAAAAAATAGAATGTTAAAAATGGAGGTTGGCCCTCCTTCTAGCACCAAAAATGTATGCAAATTAGATGTCTAATAACTAGAAATGATAAATTAACTATTACAAGCCAATAAATCAATCTAATGCAACACAATGAAGAATACAAAGTAATTATAAAATGATGAAACTAAATTAATTACCTTCACCTACCATGCAGCTTGTCTCCATTATCCTCCTAGCCTTGATTTCTTGTAGAGGTTGAGCTCTCAAGTTTCCAAATGAAGCCTTCTCCCAAGATGCTACCAAAGTGTGGAGATTTTATGAAATGAGTGCACAATAGCTTATGAAATCTAATGGATGGAATGCAAATGAAATGATGATAATATGGATTGATTGCTCTTAGAATGCTTAGATGCTTAGATGCTTGATTGCTTGAATGCTTGAATGCCTATTACAAAATACCTATTAGCTTACAAAGGGGAAATGTGGCTCCTTTTATAAATTTTTGGAGGATCTAAGCCTAGGTGGCACAATCCTACGGTTGAGAATGAAGATCCTAGGGCTAAGATTGACTTGGTTGAAGGAGTTGAGAGAAAGGGGGATGTAGTTGGAATGTGAGAGGAAGAATAGGGATGATGTTCCTCTCACATTGACATGGAGGAGAAGAAGGTGGAAAGGAAAGACACATGTCAAGTGTCTCACAAAGACCAAAGAGAGAAAGAGGGAGAGACCTTTTCCTCATGAAGACTCTTTACACAAGTGTCCTATGAGTCACCTTTGACCCTTAGAGGTGGCTTGAGAAGCCCCTTAGGAATAGGGAATGTCTCTTGACTTGGTTGTTGAGAGGACATGTGGTCATGAGACCAAGTCCTATGAGGCCACATAGCCCTTAAGAATAGGACATTTGTGGGTGAGGATAATTACTAATAAATAATTAATAATAATTATTTATTTTAGCCAAGATGATGTGTCAAGTGGGTGGATAGATGAGGTGGACTAGGAGTCTTAGTCATATTTAGGTGATTGTATATTTATTTAAATCACTTTAATAAGACTAATTAGAAGACTTAGGATAGAGGAATAGACTATAGTGAATTCACTAAATAAATTGAATAATTTATTTAATAAATAGAGGAATAATTATTAATTAAATAATAAATATTTAATTAATTTATCAAGTCAATATCAATTAAATAATAAATATTTAATTAATCAATGAAGTCATTTTTAAGTGTATACAATGGCAACATAGATGAAAAATATCCAATGTTCCAAAAATCCAATATTGCAACACTGCTTCTTCAAATCCTCTTCATCAATCAAATCTTGCTTTGTTATCCTATTCAATTCTTTCCAATAGATGTTCTAGATTGTTTTTCATGTATACTTCTCCCCCATTGACATCAATGACAAAAGTTTCATCACTATGTCAACAACAACTCAATGTCAAAAGACACTATTCAGAAAATACATTTACTAGAGTCCTCATGACTCAGCGCAGATACACATACTCCCCCATAAAGGAAGTATCAACATCCAGTCCAGAAGAAAGATAGGGCTCATATACCACTAGATGGATGCAACCAACTGCATCATTTCTCAAAAGTAGGTTGGGGCATAACCCCAAGCATACCTCTCAGATACTCAAATGTATCCTTAGGCAAAGGCTTTGTGAATATATCTGCTATCTGCTCCTTTGTACTTATGTACTCAAGTCTGACTTCTTTCTCAGCAACATTTTCTCTTAAAACATGATACTTGATCTCTATATGCTTTGTCTTAGAATGTAATACATGATTCTTAGACATACTAACTGTACTGGTATTGTCACAATGTATGACAATAGGCTCAACAAATTTTATTCCAATATCCTTCAACATTTGCTTCATCCACATTATCTGGTTACAATTGTTTGCTACTGCTACATACTTTGCTTCTATTGTGCTTTGTGAGATACAATTCTACTTCTTTCTTAGCCAAGAAACTAATCTTCCTCCATGCAAAAATGCTCCACCACTTGTGCTTTTTTTATCATCAACATTGCCTTCCCAATCAGCATCTGTATATGCACATAGGGTAAAATCATTAAATTTTTCATACCATAATCCATAGTCCATTGTGCCTCTTAAATATCTTAGTATCCTCTTTACTACCGCATAATGTGATTCTCTAGGTTCAGCTTGAAATCTTGCTACCATTCCAACTTAATGTGCTATATCAGGTCTTATATGAGTCAAATACTACAATCCTCCAATCATGGATATGTATTTCTTTTGTTCCACTACAGGTGTCTCATCTATGCTAGATAACTTATGTCTGGTCACCATAGGTTTTCCAACTGGTTTACAATCCTCCATTCCAAATATTTTCAATAAGTCATTCAAGTACTTTTTCTGACTTACAAATATACCATCATTATTCTATGTTATTCATAATCCCAAAAAGTATTTCATCTCACCAATCATACTCATTTCAAATTTAGTCTTCATTTCATCAGAAAATTTGTCACTAGCTTCATCTTCTCCTCCAAAGATAATGTCATCAACAAAAATAACTATAACTAACAAACCATTTTCAATTTCTTTTGTGTATAGATTGCTATCAGTTGTTCCTTTTGTAAATCCCAACTTTAACAAATACTTATCTAGTCTTGCATACCAAGTTCTAGGTGCTTGTTTTAGTCCATATAAAGCGTTATTCAATTTACATACCATGTCTCCTTCTTGAGTCAAAGGAAAACCTTCAGGCTGCTCAATGTAGACTTCATCTTCCAACTCTCCATTCAGAAATGATGACTTCACATCCATCTGATATACTTTGAATTTCTTGTAAGTTACATAAGCCAAAAATATTCTTACTACTTTAATTCTTGCAACAAGTGCAAAGGTTTCTTCATAATCAATTCCTTCTTGTTGTGAGTAACCCTTACATACTAATCTTGCTTTGTTTCTTACTACTTCTCCTTGTTCATTCATCTTGTTTCTAAATACCCATTTAGTTCCAATAACATTCTTGTCTTTAGGTCTAGGGACCAATTCCCATGTCTTGTTCTTCTCAATCTAATCTAGTTCTTTCATAGCATTAGTCCAACTTTCATCTTCACAAGCTTCACTAGTAGTCTTAGGTTCAATCTGAGAAATCAAACATAACTATTCTTGTTCCTTATTTCGAGTAAGAACTCCTCTTTTGATGCTTCCAATAATTTATTCAATAGGATGATTCTTTAACAAACTCTTGCTAGGTGTCACTGTCTCAGATCTCTCTTCAGATGTAGGTTCTTCAATAACTTCACTATGGCTTTCATTCAACAAGTCACTATTAGTTTCATAAAACAATTCAGTAGATCCAGTGTTAGGTTTAGGATGAGCTTCTTCATCAGATTCATAATCAAGCATTCTTTCTTAAATTTTGAACTTTTCATCAACTTTAACTTTTGCGCTCTCAACAATAGTCTTAGTTCTTTTATTGTAACATCTATATGCTTTTATTTTCAAAGAATATCCACAAAATATACCTTCATCACTTCTAGGATCAAACTTTCCAATATCATCATCTCTCTTTATATAACATTTGCTTCCAAAAATTCTAAAATACTTAACTGAGGGTGCATGTTCAAACCATAATTCATAAGGTGTCTTGTCTGTGTCTACTCTAATTTGTACTATGTTCATTGTATACACTGTTGTGTTCACTGCTTCTCTCCAAAATATCTTCACCAAATCATTTTCAAATAACATAGCTCTTGTTGCTTCAGTCACTGATTTGTTCCTTCTTTCTGCAATGCCATTTTGTTCAGGTGTTCTAGGGATTGAATACTATTTTTTAATGCCATTTTCTTCACAAAAATTGTTAAACTCTCTAGAAGTAAATTCTCCGCCTCTATTAGATCTCAAACATTTAATCTTCATTCTAGATTCATTCTCAACTTTATTCTTAACAATCTTAAACTTATCAAATGCTTCAGATTTTTCTTTAAGAAATGCAATCCACATCATTCTTGTAAAATCATCAACAAGAATCATAAAATACCTTTCACCATAGAATTCTCTAGTCCTGGTATGACCGCTCAAATCTGTATGAACAATCTCTAGCTTCTCTGTAGATGTAAACTTCTTACTAGGAAAAGAACTTCTCTTCTATTTAGCCATTACACATTCTTTGCAAATCATGTTTGTAGCCTTCATAATCTTAGGCAAATCTCTTACTGCAAGTGTAGTACTTACTTTCACAATGTTATCAAAGTTTACATGACAAAATCTTCTATGCCATAACCAACTGTCACCAATCTTAGTAATCAAACATGTCATCTCAGTAGAATTCAACTAAAATACATTACCTCTAGTTCTAGATCCAATTCCAATCAAATTTCCATCACACAAGTTTTATCAGTAAACCAAACTTGATATCCCTTATCAACTAACTGTCCAACACTCAAAAGATTATGTTTCAATCCATCCACAAAATAAACATCATCAGTATTAGTCTTTCCATCAAGAGTAATAGCTACTATACCTTTAATCAAACAAGGTGCATTGTTTCCAACTCTAACAACTCCTCCATCATATTCATTCATCTTTATGAACTTTTTCATGTCTCCAGTCATATGATGTGAACAACCATTGTCTATAATCCAATCAACTTTCTTTTCAACTTGAGAAACTAAGGCTTTTTCTTCCTTAACATCAATTTTAGAATTTTCTTCTTTAATTGCTACAAATCCTATGTCATCATTATTCTCAGTATCACTTTCACTTAAAGTTCTTTCTATACTAGCTTCAAGATCTTCATCATTAGCATAATAGCATTCCTTAGATCTTCTAGGTTTGAAATTGCTTCTATACTTTTTAACTCTCTTAGGACATTTAGATGAAAAATGACCATATTCTTGACAAGTCCAACATTTAAATATTTTCTTACCATCTAGTTCTCTTTTCACAAGTAAGGCAATGTCTTCTTTAATCTTCTTATCTTCTTCATTTCTAGATCTGTTGTTTCTAGCATAATCTCCACTCAAACTAATACTTCTTAACAATGTAGGGCAAACACTAAGAGCACTGAATGTTGTCTCCATTCTAGGTAAATCTCCTTATAGCCTCATGTTCATCTCTGCTACTTCCAATCTTCCAAGAAGAGTCTCTCTTGTAAAGTTTTTTGTACAAGGTATCACTTGTTCAATCATCTGTGTTGTCTGCTTAAATGCAGGAGTCAATGTCCTCAGAATTTTCCATATCACTTCCTTCTCTGTCTTTGTTCCTCCACAAGATTTTATACCTGTAATAATTTTTGACATTCTTAGATCTTCAAATGCACATATCTAATTATGTAATCTAACTCTTTTTGCATATTCATCACCTTCAAAAGTAGAGTGTAAAGCTTTCCAAATTTCATGAGACTTTTTTAAACATTTTACCTGACTATATTCATTCTCCGACAGTGCTGTCAAAAGTGCTTCTCTTGCAAGTATGTTACACATGAATAGATCTCTCTCATCAGTAGTACATGTTTCAAGATTGTCTTCTTCAATGATAGTCTTATCATTCTTTGCAATCAACCAATAACTTGGTCCTAAACATAATAGGTGTGTCTTCATCTTTTCTTTCCAGCTGTCAAAATTTACTCCATCAAACTTAGGGCTTTCTTTCCTGAAATTCACCACGGATCTCCTTAAGCTGTTAAACTTCTTTTTCAAGGACTTGCTGCTCTGATACCAATTGTTAGAAAGTAAAGTCCACCAAGATAACTGAAAGGGGGAGGTGAATCAGCTATTAGATAATTATAACTTTTATCATCTTCAACAACATTAAACCATATAAGCAATACAATTACCAACCATAGAAAGATATTCATACACAATGACACAATAACATAAGATATGTTGACTAGGGAACCTCTTGATCAAAGAGTAAACCCCGGTGGGAATGATGCCCAAAAAAGATGCACTAATATGAATATTCCTTGTGAGAGGATGGACTCTATTAGGAGGCTTATGAAATACATTCAGTATATATGAATCCCTGTTAGGAGATTTTGAATCCCTGTTAAAAGATTCTAACCCTGTTAAGAGTTATGGAAGACAAAAGGACCCACTACCCAAACAGCTTCAGGGTAAGATCACTAAACACACTATCTAAATAATCTTTACATTACTCAATAGAATAATATGCTACCTCTTCTTTGACTGTGCCAAACCACACTCACTGATACATCAGATCTCTGTACTTCGCATGTCTTCCTTCACAAATTTGCTTTCATACTTAGCTCTTTTCTTCACTTCATGCATACAACATATCACAACTACATTACAATTACATCTTTTCACAATACAACAAAGAAATACATTCCTTCCTTTATACCACACTCAAATAATTACAAATGAGTCGGCATACAATTACAAAATAAAAGTTTCCACACACTACACTAGAATTACATAAAATTGTCATCTTCCAAATACAATAAATCTTCACTCATGTGACCTCAAAGTTTGAGCTATCATCCACATCACTACCAATGTGTCTCCAACTTCCCTTTAACTGTACAAAACTAGATTCCATCCCGATTGGGAGATATCATCTGATTTCCACAAACCGCTACTCAAGAACATTGCCTGAATACTGCTTCTACCAAAATGATCATAACTTTCATGAATAAAAGAATTAATGTCTGCACTCTTAACCATAGACATATAACATATCAAAGAACATATCCTCAACATCACATAGCTCCAAGTGCAATAACCCACATGCGCTAATCCAAACTTTGTCTGCTTCTCTGCAATTCTTTGATAAATCACTATCAACAATGACAATCATAGTCATGAATGCAACAACAACTGCTATAGAATGGATGCCAAAAATTTAGCATTCATTCCTAACAAGTTTTGCATAGTGTTTTAGTTTTTTCCAAACTAGGGTTGATCGATCAGTTTCATGGACTATGGCCAAGCTTGCAGGAACTTCACACTTGGATATCTGATAACTGGGAGCCAATGCTGGAGGGTGGTGTCCAGATCTATCCGGCTGCTAAAGGGTTTTTTATTGTAGTGTTCAAAAATATTCAAGACAGAAATAAGATACTCTGTGAACATTTTTGGTGTTGGGAGGATAAGAACCCTTTGATGTTGAAGCCTTGACATCCTAATTTCTGCCCAAATTCTGAATCATTCTCCAAGATTCCAATTTGGGTCAGACTCCCTTATCTCCCTCTACATTTATGGTTTGATTCTTGTCTTAAAGTGATTGATGGCTCTTTGGGTGTATTTCTTACGGTGGATGAGGAGTCCTCAAATCTCTTCCATTCGACCTATGCTCGCATATTAGTTGAAATGGACACTTCTGATGGACTCCTAGTAGAAATCAAGATTAATACATCCAAAGGTTGCTAGGTGCAAACTCTGGACTATGAAGGATTCCCCTTTAGATGTAGGAAATGCTTTCAAATTGGTCACTTGGCTGCAAAATGTGACAAAACGTCTTCGCAAAAGACTACTTTTTGTTGGAAAGATGCCACTCTTCAACACTACAAGGTGGAAAAGAAAGTGGAAAAGCAACAGAGTTTTTCTCAAGTTGTCATGGGCGAACAAATTCAGAATCCTATAGGGTACCTCGTGCAGGAAGCTCAACCAACATCACTAAGCAACCTTTCTGATGTGAAGGGGCTTGACAGGGTTTTGCAGCCGAATAATGGTGCTGCTACCCCAGAGGGAAGAGATAAATGTAGGGCTTTTGGCCCTCAAATTCTAGAGGTGATCCCAAAAGGGGAAGAACAAATTCCATATGAAATTGCATTTTCGAAGGATCATGGGCAACCTCCCATCAACAAATCTTATGTTTGGGAGAAAGAAGTTGCTCGTGTTGAAGATGGACGGCATATTGTTACAAGGAAAAGGGACAAGCAAGTGAGAGTTGCTACCTTTGATATGAACATTCAATCACATACTAAGGAAAAGGGTACCTTTAAGGGTTTGTAGTTGTATGGTTAATGGTCATTGCTCTTTGTTTGTTCTCAGTTTTGGACTCATGTGCTAATGTTTTGTCAAGGATGGTGGTACCCTTTTTGTTACTACCCGTGGTTTGGGCCATGTGTCTCTCAACTCTCTTACTTTTTAATAAGATCATCATCTGTTACTAATCAAAAAAAATAAAATTTGAAAGTAACTATAGAACATTTGTAAAGAAATTATGTTGTTTAGTAAATTGTATTGTTATGATTTTTGTCTTAGGCTTTAAATTCTTTTTATTAGAATTGCCCTTTTTAGATTGTAGTAAATAAAACTTAATAAGCTAATTAAGTTGATTTAAATTGGCATAATCATTTTTGTAATCTTATAATCTACACTCTAAACACTATGTTATTTAATTTCCTTTATAGGAGTCTTATTATTAAAAAGGGGGTAATAAATGTATTATTTTAATAGAGAAAATTTATAGTGAGTTATATTATTTTTAGTTTGTCCTTTTCTTTATTTAATATGAATTAAACGGGTGAACGGAAAATTTAGAAAAGGGAATATTTTATAATTTTAATTAAGAAGTGTGATTTATTAAATTATTCATTAAGTTTATAAATAACCTTGCAAATCCCTTTTAATGATAGGGTGTTACGAAAAATAGTTATTTCAATGGGAATGCCATAAGGGAATTATTGATATCTCAATATGAGTTGTTATTACATTTTTAATTTATTTTATTTTACCTTTCAAGGGGATATGTCCCCTATAACCTAAACTATCCTTATCCCCAACTTATAGTCTACAAACCTAGTTAAGGGTTTTATGTTGCTTAATGTTGACCGTCGATTGGGGACATTGGCACGCCAGCGCATGCCATGATTTCCCCTATGTGACATTGGGTGATTAGTCTTTACGCCTCTAATATCTCATCAAGTAAGTTTTTATGTAACCCTAGTTGTCGTTTTGTGTTCTTTCAAAAAAAAATTGTTGTTGAGTTTTGTCCATTAATTTTTGGACATTAGATTCATGAACACTATTAATCTCATAATAATAAATATGCTTATTAAATCTTTTTTTTTACACTAACAGTTTTAGAAAGTTATAACAAATTAATACTATGCATGACTACTAACTCTTTGATTAACATGGCAAAAATAATTAATGAATTTAAATAACATATTATTTTTACTTTGATATTTTGTCACAACTAATAAGTAGAAAATTTTTGCATATTTCTAATTTTACTGTGACAACTAATAAATAGCAGATTTTTGCATATTTCTAATTTTACTGTCACAACTAATAAGTAGCAAATTTTTGTATATTTCTAATTTTACTGTCACAACTAATAAGTAGCAGATTTTTGCATATTTCAAATTTTAAATTAGCAAGTTTCATGGACAGTAAAAAAAATTAATTAAAAGAAACAAAAGGACCACAACTACTTGCAACATATTTTCTTTCAATAATAGAAATATACTATTTATATAAATGTGAGAATTAAAAGGAATAGTTGAACATATTTAAATGTAATTTCCTTTCCATTTCCTAAACAAAAGTATTGCAAGAATTTTAATTAATATGATTACCAGGTAATAATCTAAGACATAATAGGGAGCTAATATATATATATATATATATATATATATATATATATATATATATATATATATATATATATATATGTATGTATGTATGTATGTATGTATGTATGTATGTATGTATGTATGTATATATATATATATATATATATATATATATATATATATATATATATATATATATATATATATATATGTATGTATGTATGTGTATATATATATATATATATATGTATGTATGTATGTATATATATATATATATATATATATATATATATATATATATATATATATATATATATATATATATATATATATATATATATGTATGTATGTATGTATGTATGTATGTATGTATGTATGTATGTATGTATGTATGTATGTATGTATGTATGTATGTATGTATGTATGTATGTATATATATATATATATATATATATATATATATATATATATATATATATATATATATATATATATATATATATATATATATATATATATTTTTCATTTAAGCATTTCCATGATAAAGATTATTACTTTAGGAAGGTATAAAATTAGAAGCTTACACACCTTTATGAATACAAAATATTAAATTTGGAATAACCTCTCAAAATGAAATCCTTAGGAATAATTACATACTACAAATTCTTTTTTTTGATGCAGATAATCCTCAAATCTTTCTTATACATTTCAACCAAATTTCCAAAATTAAATACAATTAAACTCATTTCTTACAATTTGAAATTGAACAATAATTAATCCTAAATTATAAGATTTCATCCCATCCAAATGGAATTTTACAAGTAAATAACTAGCAATAGATACAATTTATTTTTCTTCCTCCCAGCTCAAAAATTTCCACAATGCAAATAATCTTGAACTCATTCAAATTCAACCTCTAAGAAAACCTGCAAGCTAAACAATTTACACATACCATGGAGGCTCACCTCCCAACATAGGTCATTTCATGGTCACCCCCGAGCTAGGGGAAACAAGAATGGATGGGTAACAATCAAGCAGCACTCACATAAAACATACATTCACAAATTGGTACAATAACATGCACAATTATACTCCCTTCCCAAGCTTACACATAGGATCAAAATTGGATCCATAATTAGGTGAAGGTGGAAACTTCTCATATGGAGACACCTTACTTATAACATAACAAGAACTTCAAATATTACTTACTTGCCTTCACAAGGCTCCTTCCAACACACAACTCAACACCAAGAGCATCAAAACATCCCTTATGGGCCCCAAACAAAACATAAGTAGGCCCTTGAGGATGTCCATACATCCAAGCTCTCATACATATAGAATTCTTAACTAAGCCCTTCACCCCAAGACAATCCTCAAATCCTCCCAAGGATGAGGAGTATCTTGCACACCCATAAACATATAGCAAAACAAGATGGTAAAACAAGAACAAAGTCATAAAATCACATTAAGACTACTCAATACAAGATTCACACACAAGATGCAACAATTACATGGTTCACACAAGTTTCATCATCTCAATATAATTACAAAAACATATACATGATAGAACCACTAACCTTTCTCCTAAGCAATGGTAAATTGCTAGTTTGTAGAAGAGATTTCCCTTTCTTCCTAGCTTCCTTCCTTTCTCTCAACCATTAGCAAAACTCACAAGTCCTTTTTACACTCACTCCACAAACTAGCATAGACAAGAAGAAGAAAAAATGTCCAAATTACTAAGCCTCTATCTCCTAAAGACTCACAAAACATTCATCTCTCATTCCCTCTTCCCAAAGTAAATTAGGTTTCTAGATTCTAGTAAACATGACACTTGCCCTTGCTATGGAAATGAGATGTAATTCAACACATAGGAAGGTGAGGCAACCTAGAGAACATTGTCATTTTCATCATTACCAAAGATGACCCATTTAGAGAGACAAAACAGAGGCTTAGGGAAGTGGAAATGGTAGAAATAGGCCCCCTAACCCATGTACTAGACTTGGGGCACTAAAATGCAACCTTAAATACACCCTAGGACTCCACATAACCCCTCAAAAACTCTAGTTAAGCTTACATCTAAAAATAGAATCATGATGACTTAAATCTTGGTTCCCTAAACCACCAACCTAGCCTAGGGTTACACAAGACAATTCTAAGGAAAGGGTGGGGTCCATATTCCACTCAAGCATGCCATCTCATCATAGTTGTGTCAAGTGACACCTCACAAAAGTACACATCACATTACACACTTGTCATGTTTAGTGGACAAATTACATTTACATTTTCACAAAATGAAATTTACTTTTAATAATGTATTTACAAACATTAACAATCACATACATACATGCATCACATTTACAAATAAAATCACGTTACAATGAGGATGTTCTCTTCTTAGAGCTGACCTTGGTTTCAAACTGATAACACATAAATCCATTATTATTTCACTGCATTTACAACCATGGCCATATTCTTGCACACTCCATTATGATGTCAGTACCTCATAAACTATTTTCATTAGTAAACATATCGAAAGTGAAATATTAACATCTAAACTTGATAAATATAAATAAACTACATTTCATGATTCATAACATAATCCAAATTATACCCTAAGTTAATCATTGAATCATTACACTATCAACATCTACTATTCTTTAAGATAATGTAGCAAATGCAAAATTCAGAGTTCCTATAACATAAGGTAAGCAATAAATTAATTATGAGCATATAAAAAGTATGACTAACATCATCATCATATAAATCAATAAAAATCATCACATAAGGTCTAATGATAGCAACTCATAATAAAAAATAGGTCTAATGTCTCAAATCAATGTATCATCCAAATGAATCAAATGACAAAACAACTATCGATCTAAGATGGGTTAGGGTAGGACCTCACAAAAGGACAATGTATAAAGAATACATGTGGTGATTGTGGAGATTTGTATAAATTTCTATTGAAAATTGAGAATATTAATGTTTCAATGCTAGTTTTGTGGAAAAGATTTGAATATGAGACATATCAAACAAAGAGTGAAGATGAATCAAAAAATTGTTTTGAAAGAGAGTTAAAATCCCTACCTTGAGTTTATGACCAAATTTCGTACTCTAATTTATCTACATATCTAGCATTGTCATGATGCATGATGCAAGCTAAACAGTTTCATGATTCTAAAGATTGTTTTCCACCTGGTTGTATTCTGTCAATTTTAGATTTCTCTGAGAACTATACATTTTCCCCTCAAACAGAGGTTCAAGCTAAATATTATCATTCTGAGTAGGTTGCAATATATGTGCAAGTGACCTAGAGACATGCACAATGTGATTTGGATGAGGTAGAAAGTACCAATCCAAATGAACACATTATCATCAAGGAGATTCATTTTTATATTAGTGATGATAAGGTTCATGATAGGAGCTATGTGGCTTATTGTTTTGCAATGTATTTTGAAGATATTGTGAATCACAGGATAAAGGCTTCACAACACTAGATTTGGTCTGATGGTTGTGCAGGTAAGTATATAGATACTTCAATTCATTTCATTATCATTTAATTAGTTGTTAATTTATTAAAGGATGACATGTATATATGCATGTACAACATAATTTTGTGGGACAATTTAAATTTGCAAAATCCTTTAATTGGCTAGCCATGCAACATGCTAGACACAATGTTAAGTTTTGGTGAAACTTCTTTAAAAGTGGACATGGAAAAGGAGAGCACGATGGATCAGGAGCATGTGTGAAGTGTGAAGTGTGCACTTCACCAACATGAACTTGCAGGTACAAATGGTGTTCAGTACGTATATATATATATATATATATATATATATATATATATATATATATATCTATATCTATATATATATATATATATATATATATATATATATATATATATACATATACATATACATATACATATACATATACATATACATTTCAAATAATATAATTTTAGCTCAGATCCATTTGCTTTAAACTGATAATTCAAAAATATACAGGTAACATGATAGATAATTCAAAGAAAATTGTTGAATGGTGTCAAAGTCATTTTTCTCGTCGGAATACCAAATACAACAAACGTTATTTTTGGGAAGTGAAAGGTAATTTATATTTTGTTGTAAAATTTTAAATTAAAATTTGATTTTGTGTTCATCTATCTTTTTATAATTGTTGATCTAAAAATGTGCAACTTTCATTTCATATTTGTAACAGATATAGACCGATCTAATTGTTACAATTGTCAAAGAATTGTTGGTATTAGAAGTTTACATTAATTGATCACTACATGAAAACACAAGCCTCTTTTGATTCAAGTAAGAGAAAAATCATGTTTTTGTGCTCACTGCATTCAGGACAATCAATTGAGTCAATGTGAGAATATTGCAAATGGATATGTTTCATGATGGGCTATGAAAGCGTTAATCCTAATGCCTCCTTATGAAGATGCTAACATTGACACAAACATTCATGATCCTATATATTCAGCTGATTATGAGTGTGTTTATGATTTAGTTGTTATAGATGCATGCACATGTACATGTTCTTTTATTTTATTTAATTTATCATGCAAGTGATGTTTAATTTTGACATAATCCATTTGTATAGGTGATATTTTTGTTGTAGTTGTGGATCCTGACAATGCAGAAAGTGTAGATTATTATCTACTAAGATGCACGAAAGAAAAATACAAGTTGACAGAAGAAAGTGTAGATGATGATGGATAGACATATCCAACTGGTTTAGTTGTTATTGAAGGAACCTATTATCAGCAAATAAAGATCGACAAAAATGGTGTTCAATTTATTGAATACATGTGTGGCCAAAAAGTTCTACATTACAGTCACTTGGTTATAGCAACAAATTTGCAATTTGAGACATTGCAAAAAAGAGGACGTGGCAATCAAAAGTGGAGGTTGTCTATTAAAGAACATGAAAACCTTTTAGAGATAATAAAAGATAGAGAGGATCCAAACTATATGTATCAGGAGCTTTAGAATAAACTTCTTTTTGTAGCTCTTGTACTTTCATACTTGAACTCTATAGTTTGAACTTTCATGTTTGAACTCATGTATATTGTATGTTTTTATGTATTTTAGTTAGTTAATTAATTGTATATCTAGGTTAATTATGTATGTTTTTATGTATGTATGTTAGTTAACTATACTTTTGGTAATTATGTTAGTTAATTATGCTTTAGTTAATTATGTTAATTACTTAATTAATTGGTAATTATTACTTATTTACTTAATTAATTATATGCTTTGATGAATTACCTCCCCTTAAGACATTAGTTAGTTACTTATTTAATTGTTTTTAACTTACATGACATTAGTTAGATTACTTAATTATGTTAGTTACCTAATTTTTTTAGTTAGATTACCTAATTATGTTAGTTAGATTAGTTAATTATGTTAGTTACCTACTTAATTAATTGGTAATTGTTAGTCTGTTAATTATGTTAGTTAATTATATTTTTTATAATTATGCTTTAGTTAATTATGTTAGTTACTTAATTAATTATATGCTTTGATGCATTACCTCCCCTTAAGACCTCCCCTTAAGACATTAGTTAGTTACTTATTTAATTATTTTTTACTTACATGACATTAGTTAGATTACTTAATTATGGTAGTTACCTAATTATGTTAGTTAGATTGCCTAATTATGTTAGTTAATTTTGTTAGTTAGATTACTTAATTATGTTAGTTACCTACTTAATTAATTGGTAATTGTTAGTCCATTAATTATGTTAGTTAATTATACTTTTGGTAATTATGTTAGTTAATTATACTTTAATTAATTATGTTAGTTACTTAATTAATTGGTAATTATTAGTTAATTAATTGTATGCTTGGATGCATTACCTCCCCTTAAGACATTAATTAGTTGCTTATTTAATTATGTTTTGCTTACATGACATTAGTTAGATTACTTAATTATGTTAGTTACCTAATTATGTTAGCTAGATTACTTAATTATGTTAGTTAGATTACTCAATTATGTTAGTTACCTACTTAATTAATTGGTAATTATTAGTCTATTAATTATATTAGTTAATTATGCTTTTGATAATTATGTTAGTTAATTATGCTTTAGTTAATTATGTTATTTACTTAATTAATTGGTAATTGTTACTTAATTAATTGTATGTTTTGATGCATTACCTCCCCTTAAGACATTAGTTAATTACTTATTTAATTGGTTTTTACTTACATGACATTAGTTAGATTACTTGATTATATTTTAAAGTTTGTACATGTGTATATACTTTGAGGGTTCAATAGTTTTAATTTATATATTTTATGTGCATATGTTGGGATGCATGACCTCCCCTTAAGACATTAGTTTGTACATGTGTAAAATATAACATGTATATATGAAATGTCACATGTCTACTCGGGTGCCTCTAAATTCTCTCTCAACTGACCGTATGTTGTCCAGGGGCCGACATCGTAGTCGAAGTTCCTCTGCCAGACATTCTTGGACTCCGCATTAATGGCGCCCCGCTCTGCCTCTCCTTCTCCTCAAAGGGATGGGGGTTCTGGTTGGCCTCCTATGCTTGCTTCCACTGCTGCCGCTGCTTTTGCTCAGCCTTCGGCCTCTATTCCTATTAATCAAGATAAGTTCCCTTGCCTAGCGTTGGCTATATCGCCCAGGTGGGAGGAAGGAGAATTAGAAAAAGAAGATCCAGAAGATGACTGGGCCATTCTTGATCAGACTCTTGGGTCTAATGTTTGGGGCAATCCTGATTATAAAGATCCTCCTCCCTCTTCTGCTACTGCTCTTGCAGCTTGAGGGCTTCTTGTTTTATATAATTTTTTTATGAATAGTTGTATGTTTCTGGCTTTTGATGTCGAGTGACTTGTGGGGTGATTCTTTCCCCCGACTCTTTTTTGTGAATATTGTACTTTAATATCTTTAATAGAAAAGGCCTCTATTTATAAAAAAATGTCACATGTCTAAAATATGAAATAACATGTATATATGAAATGTCACATGAAATATCTAAAATAACATTAGTACATGGCATAACATAATGTATACATAACATGTATAAAAATAAGTCTAAAATATGAAATAACACACGAACATATAACATGTAATATATAAAATATGTAACATGTAATGTATTAAATATGAAATAACACACAACCATATAACATGTACATATATGAAATGACTAAAATATCTACATGTATATATGAAATGTCACATGAAATATCTAAAATAACATGATCACTCAACTAGGGCCATGTCCTGATCCATGACCTGATGGCGGTACACCTCCTCCTGATGTCTATGTACAATAAAAAAAATATGTCATGTGTACATACATGTATAACAAATTTTAAATACTTATGATCATAGAAAAATTAAATTTTTGAACAAACATCTCAATGTACCTATGTATCATGATGGATAGGATCACGTGGAGTCTATAAATCTCCATATGGTGCAGCATCCTCATTCATAACCTCCTTGAGTACACATATATATAGCATATATTAATTAAAATTCAAATATATGTGTAAGTTTTTTAAATAAATAAAAATTAAATTTAAATATATATACCATAGCAGCCTCTAATGCTCTCTCGAAAGCACTCAAATCTTAGTCATGTAATGACATCTGCGCAGGATCAATCTAGTCATCTGTAAGCATTGTAGTAAAAAGTTGACGACCTAGATGAGTTGTAGGTGGTGTAGTCTATGGAGGAACTGGAGGGGGTGATGCAGTCTTCTAAGGACCTATCGGTGGTGTAGTCTGCTAAGAACCTGATCCATTAGATCTAGTAAGAAAGGTCGTGACAAACAATGGAACCTCCCTTAGCAGAACCCAACCGAGTATCTGTATGGTCTGGTATGCACAAAGTAGATCATTGGATAATAATGTGCCCATATGATACAAATTATCCACATCTGATAAATTTGTAACCTCTAGGGGAGATGGTATATCTTCTATACCATATGGATCATCACCAGAGGATGCATCCTGTGCAGGTGGAGGAATGCTAGAACAAGAATGTAACATGTATCTCCCCATATGATCAGATGACATCTCCTGAACCTGTGTGGCAATACTCGCAATACTAGAATAAACCTCCCTCCTCATCATGTCATCTGGCACACTCTCTCCTACAATTGCCATTTCCAAACCTTTTAGTAGGACCAAAAGGTTTGGACCAACCCTTGCCCACTTATTAGTGGGCACAGGGGCACCAGGCACTCTGAACCTATCAGATAATCTCCCCCTCCCCTTCCCAATGTGATCAGGATAATCTGTGTAATCAACATCATACTGCAAATGAAATTCTGCAAATAATTATTTGCAGAAATATAGTGGAAGTTCATCCTTCTAGGGCCACTTATGATGAGCAACTAACCATCGAGGATATATAAATGGTGCAACAAGGTAATCCTCGCATCTCGTGACTATTTACCCTCTCACCTTAGCCATGTCTCGGTAGTGAGGAAACATGGTCTTCACCATAGTGGTGGAACCATTTGTATCAATCTACCTATACTTCACAGTGCTAGTAACACCGCGAGCTAAAGAAGTATAGAATGTATCAATGTTGATACTATCATATGGGTTGTATAATTGAACTATGTCAATCATATGTAAAAAATCAGCTCTAATAATGTTCACCCTATCCCTATTGGGAAGGGTGGTGGATGAAACTAAGGTCTGATCCAAAACCTCTAAGGCTCATGTCAATTTGTCAATAGTAGAAGCAAATAGCTTCTCTCTGGCCTCTACAAAATTGACCAATCTATTTGAGGAGTGACCACTACCACTACCACCCCCCTATATGCTAGACTCTCTTGAATCTGCTGACCCTCTACCCGATGTCATCTAAAAGATAAAATAGATATATGCCCAGAAGTATAAATAATGTAGGATTTGAGAAATACAAATCCACAAAACTCGAAGATCACCTGCATACAAAAACCTGTTACAAGGAAGTAGAGACAAGAAGAGGGCAAGGGTTTGACTCAAAAATATGAAGAAGAAAATATCCTCAAATAATGAATGAATTAAATGTACAATGGATCATCCTTATAAAGGAGATTGAAAGCCTTGAAAAGGGAAACCCTAGTGCATATAATAATTAGTTTAACTATTACATGACTAATGCATGCAAGTTTATATTTAAAATAACTAATGCATGTGCATTTAAGTAAAGAAAAATGAGTTGACATCTTAAGAAGGGAGTAAAGTTAATTAAGATAATTAATACTTTACTCTAACACTCCCCCTTAAGATGAGCAATAATGTAGCTACAAACAATGCAAAAAGACAACAAAGGAAACTACAATGCTGAAAGCATAAAAATGGGTCCCAGCAACATGGCCCGATGAGGTACCTAGCACAACCAAATCTTTGTAAAATGGAAAAATAGAGAAAACCCAGTGGGAAAAAACCCTACTCCAAAAAGAGATAGAAAAATGCAAAGAAAGAAATAGCTCAAGAGACTCTCTCAAAACCATAAGTACAACCAGCCCCCCCCCATGAGAGAGGGATGAGATACCAAAGCCCCCCTAGAATAATGGAACCCCTGTGGAAATGATCGAACCAATGGAACTCCAATGTGGAAGAAACAAAGGCACGAAACAAGGAAACCCTTGAATGAGAGGTGAAACTGGAAGGCCTAACTTATGCTCAAATGAGAAAATACAAGGATCCTGAAAGGGAATCCCCAATGTAGGTGGTGTGACAGGTGTGTTGACACTGTCATGAAAGAGGAGATGAATGTCCTATATAGAATCCTCAACAAGTGCACCTGGAGGCTAGATGAATGGAGCTAGAGGGTTAGGTAGTGCTGAAGAAGAATCATGCTGAAGAGAAAAGACCTCAACAAGATGTGGTGTGGTAGTCATAGCAGTGATCTCAAGAACAATACAAAAGTTCAAGCGACCTGACTGCACCACATGAGGCTCTCACGAAAGAGGAGAGTTATGCTCTGATAATGGAGATGGTGGACCAAAGTGTGAGAAGGTGTAGAGATGGGTGGAATGATCAACTATCTCTATAGCAACAATGCCTCCTATCGCACTATCCCGAATGAAGACTGAATCTGCAGTGAACTCAACTGTCTTCCCTGATCCACTGTGTGTAATCTGATAAATCGAGAGAAGGTTTATAGACAGAGATGGAACATACAATACATCATTGAATGTGCCATCCTAAATGCCTACTGAACCTTTCCCACAGACTGTCAGGACAGTGTTATTCCCCATGAGAATATGAGGAATGGGAGAAGCCTCAACAGTAGAGAAGACCCCTTGAGAAGATGCCATATGGTGAGAAGCACCTAAATCCAGTATCCAAGGGACCTGTGAAGGGGATGTAATGGATGCCCACAATGCATGACCCTATCCAAAATCCTGTCTAGATGTCGAAGATGTGGAAGAAGACTAAAAAGAAGACCCCTATGAGGTAGAAGAGGATGGAGAGGAAATAGTGCTCTTCTGAAGAAGAGCTTGCAAATCTACAATCTGTTTCTCATAGCCATCAAATATCTTCTAAAAACAATGTGACTCATCATGAGGTCCCTTCTGACAATAGGAACATGTAGGTCTCTTAGTCTTATGTTTCTCCTTCTTAGAAGAAGATGGTGGGCCAGTAGAGTGCTGAAAAGAGGAATCTGATATCTGCTTCGGCTTCTACTTCTGCTTTCCGTTGGATGGTTGGCCAACCAATGCTTGGTTCTTTGATCTTGTTAGAGAGTCCAACTAAGTAAGTTTGGCCTTCTCTCTAGTCAAATGATCATAGAACACCTCAAAAGTGGGCATGGTGAATGTAGGTCCCAAATCGTCCATGGTAGAATGAAAGCTAGAAGAGAAGATTTGAAAGTTTCCCCTAAGCTTATATAGATTCAAATAAATGCACTCTTTATTAGTCTTTTTCTTTTCACATCTATGTAACAAAGATTTCTATTGTTTGAACTTCATCAGAAAGTCCTCAATAGAGGGAAAAGAATCACGTACAAGAGAGGTAAGCTCTGCCTCAATCTGAAGTACTCTGAACTCATTCACTATACCAAACAAGGTGTTAAGCTTGGTCCACATAGCTAGAGGGGTATTGCACCCATCAAGATGAAACTGCAAGCTATCTGATACTTGTAAAGCAATCAACCCCATAGCCTCATCCATCTTGTTTCAATGTTGCATGATCTCAAAGGGCCTCTGTAATACTAGTTGCACTACATCTAGACAAGACCAGAGCCCTTTTGAACAGAGAAGTTGTGTCATAAGGGTTTTCCATGTGTGATAATTATGTAGGGTCAGAAGTTCTAGACAAGAAGAGGTCTCGGCCATATTTTTTAGAAGGGGTTTTGTTTTTATAAATATCTGGTTTAACTGATATAAACAAGAATATAACACCTCCCACAAGCCAAATATCGAACCCCTAAGCCTAGAATGATATGCTTTATCAAGAGAAGAGAAAAAAAGATTCAGATCTAAATCTTGTGTACCTTGAAATTTTTTTTATGAAAATAGGTATAAATTTGGATGGTGCTCGAGAAGAGCTTTTCGACGCT
>BSBK01010620.1:0-15000 GCA_027943335.1 Chamaecyparis obtusa | reverse complement strand
TTATCATGAAATTGGGTTTCAATTTTTGAAAGATGTCTATAAAGTGTTGATGCATATATTGAGAAAACCACATAGTTTGCATTATGCTAAACCAAGATCTTTGACAAGGATAATGAAAATTGTAAATGATTTGAAACAACAATAGTTACAAATATTGAAAGGAGAGTTTGTATGAACATTAAATAAAATACAAGTCAATAAGTATATTATTTTTCAATATTTAAGTATCATTTGATTTAAAATTGTAATATGTTTGAAACATCATGTACATTTTATTGGACAAGTATCTAAAGATTATTTGGAGCTCTCCAATAACTGTATGATGGAGTTCTTTATTACTCCAGGCTTCGACTTTGAAAAAGCTTCCTTGATTGTTGTGATGTTATGCTTTCAACAACATGCAAAATTAGAAAAATTGAGACAAGTTACTAGTTACTCTTTCTTTGAAGTCAAAGGGGTATTGATCATGCTTCATATATATTAATTTCAAATAGTATTATAAATTTTGATTATGAAACTGCATAGTGTTGGCTTTGATTGGGTTACTTGATTTGGTTCTCATGTCAATAGAAAAGTCACCAATTAATACGTCACTCATGATTTTTATTTATTTTTCATAATTCTTTATATTTGAGTGAATTAGAAGTCCTATAGATTGGTTTTAGAATGCCTTATTTTTTCTAGAAAAAAAAACCATTGAAGTGTGAGGTGTAAAACTAAATTCGACAACTTTGCCACCATCCTCCTTGCCTGTTACAAAATGGGAGATTTGGAACATGGTATGGACATCGATCAAGGCATGAAGGATAAAAAGTTTTTTTAGATGTTTTAGTTGCAATTCCTTGGTAGACATGAATACAAAATGTGGAAGATCTGACAATGCAGTAGGACTGTTTGAAAATATAACTTTAAGATATGTGATGTCATGGTTTGGATTGATTTCACGATATTCACAAAATGGATTGATTCTCGTATTGATTCATAGAGTTTTGCACCTATTTTAAATTCTCCTTAAAGACTTTGATAACCTTCTCATAGACAAAAAAAATCTATCAACCACATGTACATGTGAACTTCTTGGAATATAAGATGCCAAAATTGGCGGGGGTTGATTATAGAAGACCTCATAAGGGGTCATCTTGATGCACATTGATAAGTAGCATTCATCCCTTAACCATTTTATAGGGGCAACTATAGAGCTCCAAAAAGCACTTTTATGCCACTTGCAACAAGCCTACAAATGTAAATGAAAATCTTGTAAAGCTATAATGAATCAACTATAGTTAAAACAAGAGAATACTTAAGAGAGTATGGGAAACATATTATAAAATTGTATTAATTTATGTGGTGCTACTTTGAGGGGGAAATCATCCATAGAGCGCCAACACCAAAAACAATATTTTGAAGATGATCCTCTCTTGCCTAAAACACCACTATATATAGATCTCACTAAGTACAATTGGTACTTTTAATTTGTGGTAGTGAGGTGACTTACAAACCTTGTGCACCCAAAACTTTAATCATTGATTAGTAAGTTCTTCTTGATGTTTGAATGGAAAATACCAATTTTGTTTATGGCAATTGATCTTGTATTCTCTATGTAATTTACTAGCCATATCTAAACTAAATAGTCCTAGGAAAAAATTATTCCTAATTTATTTAATTTCTTGATAATGTTTAGTCTCTTGATATCTTAGTCATCATATTAGTAATACTGTGTTGATCTTGGACTTAAACTTGGTAGGCAAAACTCAAGAAACCGCAAGAATTTAGCAAAACCTTGGACACAATCCTTGTAACTTGCAAAAATTAGGGACTCTCAAGAAGTATCCATTGTAGAATTCTTAATAGACCTATGTTTAATTAATATTCATATCTATTATTAGGCTAAGCATAATTAGGAGTTGATCCATATGATGAAAAAATTGTATTGATTTATCAAGATTTTGTAGTTTACTCAGAAAGTTGCATCATAGACTAAGGACATGTTAAAGACGATGAAATAGAAGCTCTCTGATTGGAAGTGGAGGTAACTTTTATTCTTATTTGTTGCTAATATGTAGAGCACAAGTACTTATTTGAGACAAAGAAGCTCACATGAAATGTTTTTGTCACCTTTGTATCACTTAATTAACTGTCTTGAGTTTGTTGATAATTTGTTTGATTTAGGCTGCAAGGGATGAGGCAACATAAATTACTAAACAATTATGTGAAGCTGAATCAAAAGAAAATTGACTATGTTCCATGGACACAAAGGATTATTTTGACATAAGAGGAAATATTTTTCTATTTATCCTTTATTTGGTTGCGATACATAAATATTGTATGTGGGGTATGTAATATATTTATCTTGTTTTTGGATCTTTAGAGGTTACTGTTCAAATATAATACATTCAATTATTTAGATAGGAATAGGAATATGTGGTTTTGAAGAGGTGTTGACTTGCTCGGTATTGGGGTCTAGTCGTGTGACATAGTGAGTTTTTATCTTTTTTTTCCTCTTGCACTTGTTGATGAATTGAGTTAGTTTTAGTTGCCCTAGATTCAAATGCACTTAATGAGTGTTCATAAATTGACTTTTTAAAACTTTCCATGGACTAAAGTTCATTTATTCCATTTTCCTTCATTTTATCTTTGTTAGATAGGTACAACAAAAAGGAATTTGATTTGCCTTTCAAGCTGAAAATGGTATTGTTTGACATACTAAACAAATTAAGGAATGTGTGTGGTTATGAAAATTGGATAGTTTTAAAGAATCAAACAATATTTTGGACACATTTAAAAGAAGAAATCAATCATTTTTAACAATTATTTATATCCTTTCAAAACCTCGATGTAAAAGGTTTTGGGTCCTTTCAAAACCTAGTTTTATGTAATCAAAATAATTATTTATATGAACTTTGAGTTATAATTTTCCAAGTTGGTAATAAAAGGTTTCTATTTACAATATTATAAAAACAAGTAGTTCTTAAGAATTAAAAAAATTTCATGATTATTGAGATGACAAGAGTGGTTCTTAAAGTGAATGAAAATATGCAAGTGTCCAATGACCAGTGGAAGAAACATGAAGTCAAGGTCAAGGATGAAAACATTTTACTTTTTGGTAAATCACACATAGTTGTATTTTGTTGCAAATAAGTCATTTTTAAATGTCTAATGATAAGTTTCTATGAGAGATTTCATGAGAGAAGTGTTTACAATGGAAAGTTTTTTTCTTTTATACATATTTATGTGACATATCTAATTGGATTTAATTCTTCACACACACTAGTGCCCTTGGTGACCTTTTAAGATTTTATGTGACTGCTCTATGTATGTGGAGAAAATAGGCACCAAATAACATACTTTGACACATGCTTGGTACAAGTTTGATATCTCAAATCCTATTTGTGCCAATGTTTATCATGTAGTCATTTCTCTTGTCTAGGTTTTGGATGAAGCATTAAAACACCAACTAGGAACCTTCATGGTTTAGACCTTGGTTCTTCAAGTATATATTCTATATAGAGATAGCGAGATAGATGAAGATTACAATTCTATCAAATTGATAAGATTTCCAAGCTCCTTTGATTCAAGACCAGAAAAGTTATTAATGCCAAAGGCCCTGGAATAAATGTTTTTTTAAAACATTGCATGGTGCAAGATATCTTCAGATGAAATTCAAATTCATGATAGTAAATAAATTTGAATGGGCTAACCCATATGCCATGAATGAACTAATGAAATTTAATTAATCAATGTAATTTTGGTTATGATTTCATGCATTAAACTAAGACAAGTATAACACCAAATAAAGAGGAAGAACTTCACAAGTATTTCATGTTGATGAGGTTCCCCAAGAAAGTAGGAATGTGACCAAATTAAAACAATTCCAATTTAGGTTCCTACCAAAAAAATCCACAGATCAATTTCACAACATATTAGAGCTAATAACAAAATCTATCAAACTATTACACTTTGAAGTGGCATTAAAAGAATAAGGTAATCTTTCTAATACAATATAATCATTATATGTAACTTGTTTTTGTGATATGGGATTTCAATGTTCTTCAATAAGTTAATATTTCCACATGGGGAATATCTCAAGTCAAAGAAAAAATTACTAACAAACAAGCTTTAGACTTACAAACGAAGAGGTAAGTCAGATTAGCCAATTGTTTTGGAAGCTCTCTTATTTTCTCCAACACATATACGTTCCTAAAATAAGAAAGGTCCATGATGGCTAGATATGCATATGAAACAAATTTTATCAAAGTTATAAAAAACCTAGTGTTAAGCATAAATGCACTAAGAATATGAAAAATAGGCCAATATTTACCCAAAATGTGATAAAAAAAGTCGTATACACAAAAACACATAACCCTAATAATGTGTTAACCATAATGCCCTAAGAATAAGAAAAATAGGCCAATATTTGCCCAAAATATGACAAAAATAGTAATATACACAAAAATAGAGAACCCTAATAACAAAACAAAAACATGAAATAAACCTTTGGAAATGCGAGAAAAAATTGTAGAAATGTTGAATTGGAAAAATCATCCCAAAGCCGACCTGTAATTTCTGAAAACACTTGAAATACCAACACAAAAAATAACTTAAAGTAGCAAATTTTAATTATTTTTGTTCCTTAGAATAATGACCATCCACAAGCCATAACAAGAACATAAAACATATCAAAATATATTTAAATTACTTACAAATAATGACCATAAATTTACCTCTACGAATGAATCTTAAAATAGTTGATGTCCCTACCTTATATCCAAAATGGAAAATATGTTATATGTTTAAAAAATTTGTACAACACATGGAAATGCTTGATTACGATTTAGACCAATTAGTCATATATGATTTTATTACGAAAATAGTCATATATAGGGTTTTAATGAAAAAGATCTTTGATCAATGTGGAAAAAATGGTTGTAACATTTGAATTCATCATTTAGTTTGCGATAGATTCAAGGTTTAAAAGTTAAAACTAATTAGAAGGTGGTTAAAGAATTGACATAGCAAAATATACTCCTAAACTAGAACTAAGTTGAATGTTGGACCAGGCTCAAACATAAGCTATGCCACCATACTTGCAACCAAAGACATAAAATGAAAGACGTAACAAGTTGATAGCCTACCTAGTATACTTCTTTAAATGAAAGGTGATGAATTTCTTAACAATGGATTCTAGTTTTGGGGCAGGTGTTCTCATAAAACATCCACGAAAGCCCATTTGCTAGAGGAATATCTATGTCTAAATATAGATCATTCTCTTCTCCACTGCAAGCAAGCAAAACTAAGAGCGTGAAAAATAAATAGAGTACAAGAACTTTTGCCTCCACCCACAAGCCATCTAAAACACCATAAGAAAGATGATAGAATTTATAGTAAAAATTAATGAAACTCTAACCACAATTCACAAAAAGCTTTTAGAAGGAACATTTAGAAAATGAATTTATAAATAGAAAAATAATTAAACTCGACACAAAAATATGAAAAACCAATTAAAAATTATTTAAAAAATAATTCAAAATAACACTCAAAAGATTGTGATCAAAACAGGACATTTTCTGTTGTTTCTGCCAAAAGTTGGATAGGCCTTTTTCGCGTGAAACCAACAGGTAAGTCCTCTCTCCCACCTGTAGAAATCTTATCCAACACCGAGGAGGGAACTTTTTCTTATCCATTCCGGATCAAATAATAGATGTTAATATTTCTCGAATGGCTAACTCTCTTGTGGGGAGATTCGTGGGATCTTGCCCTAATATCGAGGTGGTTAGGGCATTTGTTAAAAATAAATGGATTTTGAAAGGTCAAGTGGAGGTGGTTGCTCTTCCCAAAGGTTGTTTGGCTTTTTCCTTCTCATGTGAGGAGGATTTAAGGTTTATTCTATGTGAAGGAGCTTGGATGATAGGGAAGCATTATATGTTTTTGCATACGTGGTGTCCTAATATGGATATGCAAAAGGATCTTAATATGCATGTGCCGGTCTGGGTAACTCTTCTGGGCTTGCCTCTTGAGTTTTGGATGGAAGACATATTTAAGGGCATTGTTGATGTCTTTGGTGAACTCTTGTCTTTGGATCTTGTCACGGTCTCTAGAAGACGCCTTACGTATGCCAGGATATGTGTTGGGGTGCAGCAAGGAGTGGATATGCCAGAATCTATCACTCTTTAATCTAAGCTTGGCTCTTGGGTCCAGAAGATAGAGTATGAATCTACACCCTTTGCTTATTTTCATTGCAAGAAAACATGCCACTGGGCGAAACAATGTCCAAAGATGATACCCCAAAAGAAAAAAAATGAAAAAGATATGGGTAAAAAAGGTTGTGGAGGGAATGAACTCAGTGGGGAGTAGTATTAATGAGAAGAAAGAAGGAAAGGTTAATGGGGAGGGTATGTCTATTGAATGTTGTGACACATCTCATTTAGATTCTGAACAGAAGTTAGAAGGTAGCACTTAAGTTTTAATGGAACCCATAACTACAAGCTCTGATGATTCCGTTGATGGACATGTCCAGAGCAGGCCCCTGGGGACAAAAGAGGGTAATAATAACTTTGATGTTGGCCTGTTTGAGCAAGAGATGTCGGGAGGTAATGGCTTCTTACCCCCCTCTTAGAGTTTGGTAATATGGCAGGATGCCCAAGTTTGTCTAATTCTGGGATGTTCAGAGGATAGGTCTCAGAAGACCTTTGGCACTCCAGGGGGATCAGATAAGGTTGTACCTCACCCTTCTAAATATGCTAGGTGGGGTGATGAGGTGGATTTAGTAGAGGCCCTTTTGGGATTAGAAGAACTGAATGAAGAGGGATGGTCTAAAGTGGAAAAGAAAAAGATAGTTAAAAATGTTAAGAAATTCAATAACAAAGAAGGAGGACAAATGAAGAATGTATCCTCAACCCTCAGAAGCACTAGAAGGAATAATTTTGGAGATGTGGGGGCTCTCCATGTTTCCCTGGGAAGACCCTCGAATCAAAAAAGGTGAGCACTTGAGACCAGTAAGTGTTTAGCAGATGGAAGTCAAAAAACCATCCTGAAGTCTGGCCCATTCCTTAAACAATGAAGTTTATATCCTGGAATGTAAGAGGATTAAATAATCCTCAAAGCAAGCTATGGTCAAAAACATGATCAGAGATAATGAGCTTGATATTGTTCTTCTACAAGAGACTAAGATGTCTAAGGACAAAGTGGAGAAAATCCAGTTGTTTTGTAATGGCATGTCCCATGGTAGTGATGTGGATGGTGCCTCGGGGGGGATTGTGACTAGCTGGAATTGTAATGCTATGAAAGGGGAAGTGTTATCCGGTGGCAACAATGTGACTAATATTAGATTTTGGCATATCAAGGATGGTACTTCTTGGGTTTTGACTAATATTTATGCTCCGAACACTAGGTGGGGTAGAAAATGTTTCTGGAGAGAAGTTTCTAGTTTTAGGAGAGATTTTGTTAATGATAGCTGGATCATTATGGGGGACTTCAATACTCCTTTGAAGGAAAATGAAAAATTTGGAGGTGGTCAACCCAATCTGGACAACAGAACTGATCTTATGGAATTTATTGATAGTCAAGAGTTGCATGACATAGATTTGCAAGGTATTAACTATACTTGGACCAACAGGAGAGAGGGAAATGAGCTTATCCAAGTCAAGCTTGATAGAGCTCTTGTTAGAAACACTTGGTTAAACTAGTATTCTTGTGCCTTATTTGTTTATATTAGAGCTGGATCGGATCACTTTCCGATAACCATTAGAGCTGAATTCAATGGCCTGAGAAGAAATTATCCTTTTTGATTTGAGAAAATGTGGACTATCCACCCTAACCTTGAAAGGTTGATTGAGGTTTGGTGGAGTATTAGGATTGAAGGAATGGCAATGTTTAGAGTTGTTAAGAAAATGAAAAATGTGAAGGACAACATCAAAAAATGGAATAAGGAAACTTTTGGAAATATTTTTACCAATAAAAGAAAATTTATGAAGAACTGAAAGAGATCCAGGAAAATATTCAGAAAGATGGATATAGCTGGCATACCAAAAAGGAGGAAGATACCAAACTAATGGAATATCATGATATTATCTCAAAAGAAGAATGCTTTTGGAGGCAAAGGTCAAGAAAGCTATTCCTAAAGGAAGGGGACATGAATTCTAGATATTTCTTCATGACCACAGTGAAACATAGAATGAGTAATAAAATTTCTAGACTATTGGTCAATGGAATCATTAGCGAGAAGGAGGAGGATTTCAGAAGTGAGGCCAACAATTTCTTTGGAGAGCTTCTAAAGAAAGCTAAGAACCTGGATTTGGAGCGCCAAGATGAGTTGTTGGATGGTATACCCCATATCCTGAATGATGCTCATAACAGAGTTATTACTACTATACCTTCTATGGATGAGATTCAAAAGGTTGTGTTCTCCTTTGATGGAGATAAAGCCCCTGGTCCCAATGGTTACCCTCATTTCTTCTTTCAAAAGTACTGGAGGATTCTGAAAGATGATGTTTCTAATGCTATCAAGGAATTTTTTAGGGCTAGAAGGATTCTCAAGGAATTGAATGGTACCTTTATTGCTTTGATTCCTAAGGGAACTAGAGCTGATAGTTTGGACCAATTCAGACCCATTAGCTTATGTAATTCGGTGTATAAGATAATTTCTAAAATCCTTACTTCTAGAATTCTCACTTTTCTTCCTTCTATTATTTCTGGACAACAGCATGGTTTTGTCCCCAGGAGGCAAATTCTGGACTCAATCATCATAGTCCATTAAAATATACACTCTTTGACTATGTCAAAGAAGGAAGGCTTTCTACTGAAACTTGATCTGTCCAAAGCTTATGATAGGGTTGACTGGGATTTTTTGTTGGCTACTCTAGAGGCGTTTGGTTTTAATAAAAGAAGTAGAGACCTTATTCATTATTTGGTTTCCTTTGCCACATTCTCTATTCTCATGAATGGTTCTCCTACCCCTTTTTTCAAGTCTTCTAGAGGTCTTCGACAGGGGGATCCCCTTTCTCCTATTCTTTTTGTTATTTTGGTAGAATGTTTGGGTAGACACATTGGCAGTCTAGTTAACAGGGGTGAATTCAGGGGTCTACAACCTTCCTCCAAGGACTTGATGTGCTCACATCAACAATTTGTGGATGATTCCATAATAATGGGTGAAGCCTCTATCAAAAATGGAAAAACCATTAAAAAAGCCCTTGACAACTATGTTGGTGCTACAGGTCAGAGTATTAACTGGAATAAGAGTTCTATTTTTTTCATCAATGTTCCTGAAAAAAGACAAGAGAGGCTAAAAAGAATTCTTGGTTGTGAGGTGGAGTGTCTCCTAGGGTCCTATCTTGGCTTACCTCTATGTCTCATTCCTCCAGATTCTTTTTGGCAGGATATGATTGACAAATTTCATAAAAGTCTTGCTGGCTGGAAGGGTGATCTTCTTAGCCAGGTTGGCAAGATTGTTGTCCTCAAAGTTGTCCTTCAAAGTATTCCTCTCTATGCTTTGAGCCTTTTTAAAATACCTAAGAAGTTTGTTGAAAGTATAGAGAAAATCCAAAGGAACTTCCTATGGTCCGAAGTTGAAAAAAAGAAAAGGATGGCTCTTATTGCGTGGGAAAAGGTTTGTAAACCAACTAGGAAAGGGGGTCTTGGTCTCCGCACTATAAGAAGTATAAATGAGTATCTCATGGCTAAACTCCTTTGGAGAATGTTCAAGAACTCAGGAGAATGGAGCACCATATGGCACAATAAATATAATAGGGACAGCTCTGACTTCATGAATTTCTTAAACTCTGAATCATCCCAAGGAGGTTCGTGTATTTGGGGCAATGCGCTTAGAAGGAAGGAAATGATAATAAGGGGGTGAAATGGAAGATTGGTAATGGTAAGAAAAATATTTTTTGGGATGACATATGGCTGATTGATAAACCCCTAAAGGAGGTTCCTACCTGGAATGAAATGTCTATACTTTGTAAACAGATCTTGGGCACTCAAGTGGAGAACTACTGGAGGGAGGGTAAATGGACTGACCTGTCTAGGTTTGATCCTTCCCTCAGGGGCTTGAATAACCTTCTGAATGTTGTCATTCTTATTGATGATGAGGATACTATTGTTTGGAGATATAATACTAATGGCTTGTTTTCGGTTTCATCCCTATACATTCAGAACTTTGAAGACAGTCCTGAACCGTGTTGGGCCAAAGCCTGGTTCAAGGGATTAACTCCTAAAATTAATGTTTTTTTTTTGGATCTTATTGCAAGATAAAGTTCTTACAATTGACAATCTCAGGAAAAGAGGCCTTGTTTTAACTAATAGATGTTGTCTCTGCAAAAAAGATGAGGAGAATATTAACCATATGATAATTCATTGTCCTTTTACTAGTCAAATATGGGAAAAATTCTTTGATCTGATGAATATGGAGTGGGTGTTTCCTCATAGCATTTAGGAGTTGTTTTTGTGTTGGAAACCACTGACTAACA
The DNA here is from genome assembly GCA_027943335.1 of Chamaecyparis obtusa. Taxonomy (NCBI): domain Eukaryota; kingdom Viridiplantae; phylum Streptophyta; class Pinopsida; order Cupressales; family Cupressaceae; genus Chamaecyparis; species Chamaecyparis obtusa. The sequence goes on along the minus strand of BSBK01010620.1, from coordinate 4,540 downwards.
ACAAGTTTTTAACCTCCTTTTGGATTCTCTTCCTACCCTTTTTGTGCTGGGGGGTTTGGAAAGAAAGGAATGAAAGAATTTTTAGGGATAAGGGGTCCAATTGGGATAGTATTTTTCACAAGATTAAGAGTGCCCTAGTGGAAAACTTGGGGTTGATGAAGAACTATCAAGACCCAAAGAATGAATGGGAGGACAAAGTTTATAAGAGATGGAATCTTGAAGGAAGGAAGGTTCCAAACATCCAAAGAAATCTGCGGGAAGAGGCTAGGTGGGATTGTCCTCCTAATGGATGGGTCAAAATCAACTTTGATGGTGCCTCGAAAGGCAACCCCGAAATTGCTGGCTATGGAATGGTTATCAAAGATGAGTTCAGGAATTGCAAAGGGGCTATGGCAATTCCTATAGGTTTCAACACTAATCAGGTGGTGGAAGCTAATGCTGCTCTCTATGGGTTGTTACTAGCCAAAAAGAAGAACTATAGTAAAATATGGATTGAAGGGGATTCCCTAAGTATTGTAAATTGTTTGAAGAATTCCATGACCCCTTCGTGGACCATAGACAATGTTATAAGCAAGGCTAAAAAAATTATTGAGACCTTTGAAAAATGCATGGTAACCCACGTTTTCAGGGAGGCAAACTTGGTGGCTGACTGGGCTACGAACGTGGCTTGTAAAAGCTAAGTGGAAATTGAATGGAGTGATGGTTCAGACATCCCTTGTGATGGATCATCATTAATTAACAAGGAGAGGATGAGGAGTAAGCAACATGTTTTGAATGAAGAAATCATTAATGAGTATTGAGTACAACAATCTGTGCAACCATCATGAAGGACAATGGCCTGATTCTGAGATAATTATTGGGGTCCTTTGGCACGATTTGTTTGTTGTGCATAACATTGATAGTGTTTATTATAGTTCAAAGGCTAAGTTACAGAGAGTGGGGATTCATCTGGACAAGAACTTTCTACATTCTTACATAGCCATGGGAGGCAGGAAAAGGAGATGCGAGCCAACAGACTGTAGTGACTGAAATAGAACAAAGAAATTTGGAAAATTGTCAAAGATGGGGGGCTAGTGAATTTTTTGGAGAGATTTCATGGAGGGAAAGTCACGGTGACCAGAAATTTCATCAAAACATGGAATAAGGGGAGTGTTCTGGTTGGCACACAAAGTATGGAGGTGACTGAGGAAGTGATTGCTGAAGCGACGAGCTTGTTGATTGAGGGCATCAACTTCTACAAGGATAGAAAGATTTCAGACAAAGCATTGGAGGCTTTTGCGCCCATGAAGTAGGAGAGAAACCATATGGTTAAGGTGGACAATTCATATTTTAACCGTAAGTTCATTTCCAGGCCCTGGCACCTTGTTTTATTTGTTATTATAGGCTACATTACCCTAGATGGTTGGTATACTAAAATCTACAACCACCATCTTACTCTTATGAACCACTTTAGGCATGGGGTTAAGATTAATTTCCCTTTTTACTTGCTGAGTTCTCTAAATGCATCCCTCCTCCACTGGAAAAGGGATCCAGAGGGTGATCATGCTTGCCATGAAGGGCTAATGGTCCTCATAGTTGAGGTGTTGAAATCAAAGAAAGTGGAAAGAACCCAGCTTAACAAGAAAGCCCTGGAGGACTACGACACTGATGGGAAAGACTTTGAGGAGCCTTTTATGGAGGAGATGGAAGATGAAGAGGAGGACTCTGAGGATTACCAGGAGGCCAGCCCTAAGGAGTATAAAAAGAAAAGGAAGATGGAGGATTCTACTACGAACATGGAAGTTGAGGAAGATGAGAGCAAGGAGGTGAGTTCCAAGAAGTAGGGGAAAAAGAGACTGGAACCTATTGGTAATCGTACCAGAACAAAAATTAGGAAGAAGAAGGTTGCGAAAAGGGTTTTCATATCCTCTGATGAGGGTTCTTCTTCCCAGGGAAAGAGTGAGCAGGAAAACCATGTGGATAACAACCCTGCTGTGGAGGAGAGTGGGGGTACTAGTAAAGATGTCTGGGTCGAGGAAAAACTCCTACAAGAGGTTGCACAGGAGGTCACTAATATAGAGAAAGATGGGTGCGAGAAGGACAAGGCCAACTTGGAGAAGGAGAAGGTGGAGAATCCTACGGAGAACTTGGAGGAAGAGAATAGGGGTCCTGAGATTAATGAGGGGAGGAACAAGGACTTTGAGAATTTGGGTTGCTTGCCCTTCTTATCTACCCTTAGCATTATGAAAAATGATATCACTATTGATGAAGACCAACATCCACCAGCTGCAAAAAGAGATGGGGGTTCTTAAAAGGATGAACCTGGGGGAGAAGACCATGGGCCAAACAATTGATGAGCTCACTGACATTGTCGCTAGAGCTGAGAATGTTACTTCCTTCAATGACAGACTCACTGCCCTGGAGGAGAAGATTCAAAGCAGTAATGTTATAACCAAGAAAGTTGAGACTATGGAGAGGAGAATTGACAAGCTAGAGAAGACTGTGGGGAATATTAAAGAACATAGTTTTGTTGTCCTCAAGGCTTCTAATGAGCACATGAAGATCCTGGTTGACAAGTTTGATAGTGGGAAAGGGAACCAAGAGATCATAGAGACTAAAGAGGATTAGGGGCCCAGCAGGCGCACGAGATCCAAGTTCAAGAAGATGGAGGATGACAACAAGGATGACATGGAAGATCTGAAGTTGTTTGCTGCAAACATGCATATTCTTGCTGAGCAGGTTGCAGAACTGATGAAATGTGTTTAGACAACATCTTGCTATCTTGCTTTCCTTTTTGTTGTCCTTTGTCTTTTGGTTGTTCTTTATGTTTAAGGACTCAGTTGTGTTTTTTATTTTAGTGTTGTTGCACTTGCCCTCTTGGAGCTTAAATGTTTTATCTTTTATCCTTATGTAAAAGGTTTTGGGTCCTTTCAAAACCTGTTTTTACGTAATCAATACACTCAAAAGATTGTTTAACATTACAAAGGATGTTTAATATAAGGACAAAGGAATTCAATGAAAACATAAGGAATTTAATGATGTCTAAGATGGGTAGGACTGACTACATCTTATACATAACATAGTGCCCACTTTTCCAAAAGAGTCATCAATCATAACATGGGTAAGACTGACTTAATGTAAAAGAATCGTCAATCCTAACATTGTGCCCACTTTTCCAATCCTTGAAATTGAAGACTGGGACAGATATATAGAGGAGAACCCTTCAATAAGGAGAAATCTTGAGTTCTTACTATTCTTTACTCATTTGAGATATCCCTCTAATCCAAATTGGATGGATGGCTTTATTATGGAGGATGGTATTGGGATAAGATTGGCTCAAGAAGAAGAAGGTTCTACACTATCATCATGTTTTGCAAACATGGTTTAAAGATTGATTAAATGTTTTCTTGTGTATTCTTGTAACATTCTGATAAAAGCCAAATATAAGCTAATGATTTGTACTGGTAATTTCTCTCACTTTTTCAAATATGTATTGTTACATAATTAAATTCAATCTTTATATTTAGTTAATATAGGAACCTTGATGTTTAATTCAAGTCTGCTTACTATTATAGTAGATGAAGCGAAATCTTAGCCTAATATCGATAAAGCTTTCTTTGACAAGTACAACCAATTCATTAAATGTTATATGTCCTTTGTCATAAATTTACACCGTCAATATAGCTAACATAACCTATCTTTGATTTATTACCTTAGAAGGCAGTAATAAGTAATCACTATTTATTGTAAAAGCCATTTGTAGTTGGAAATGGAGTCAAACATCAAGCTCATCTGCCTTGCTGAAAACAAGTTGTCGGCTTTTAGAGGAATAATCAAATTTGAGAGATGGGATAAATTGCTTCAAACTGACGATTTGGGTCAAAGAGCAGTAGAAAATATTATGGGTGAGGATGATTTCAATCATGAGTATGTTTACAGGGTTAATAGTGATGTAGTAGGTACTTTTGCTACTATTCTTCTCACTATTAAAATTCCCAAAGATGAGGTAATTTCTGCATGCTTGGAACTATTTGATGAAAAACATTGTAGTGGGCTTTTATTGGCTATAAATAGTGTTAATTCTGACCTATTTATTCCATTTTTGGAGGATTACATGGAGAATCCTATGGGCTCCTTGACCCATAAGATTCACTGTGCCAGAAGACCAATTCTGGTATTTAAAAACAAAAAAGTATTTGATGACAAGTTGAATATCATCAAACATAATGCAGGTTTTCTTTTGAAATGGCTTAGGATTAAGCCATGTGAAGACGTCAAATGGGTTAAAGAATACCCGATTGCGGAAGGCTTTGAAGTGGTAATCAATTTTGGTAATATGTCATTATTCGACATTCAACTTTTCTCGCCAACAATAGTTAAGAAATTGACTAAGGGTTTTAAAGAGATCAAAGGAAAATAAAATTTTGAGTCAAAGATAGTAAACTCCTCTGAGGGCGAGGAAGGACTAGTTTTCCATACTCTAGTTAGGAAGAAATAAGGGGATTCAATATTTATATTTAGCCGGATAACCCTAGGATTAAGTGTCTTGCAAACTGGTATA